>WBMY01007377.1:183294-251063 GCA_013397315.1 Donacobius atricapilla | reverse complement strand
TTTTTAACCACGCTCAAATGATATTTCTAGTTCCTCAGTGTCAGAGCTGTCACAATGCCTCATTCTGCAGGTAAGCTGAAGTTACAGTTACCAATCCAGTTCAGACCTTCTCCCCAGGGGAGAAAAGTTAGCATCCCAAAGCTTCCAGGGTAGCTCTTCTACCTACATTCTTGCAGAGGCAACTATTGGGTCATCTGAGGGACCTCCCCAGTTCCTAAGGATGGGGACAACCTGAATTCTCTTAGGAGATGGCTTTTACTCTGGTTTGGTTGTAGAACTCATTGAGCAGCTCAGCTGTTAATGTTATATTAATTTTGCCCTTGATTGTACATGAGAACTGGGGGAGAATATTCCATTATCTCCTTCTCCCTTGACTGGAGCACCCTGTGCCAGGCCCCAGAAGGTGGCTGGTGCCAACTCCCCAGGGCCCTCCTACTGGGACACATTTGGAACAGCAGGAAAACAATTTGTATGTCTGTGAGAACAATGAAATGTTAACAGAAAACTATATTTAATTATTCAGATTGTCAGTAAGTTATTTAAAAATATGATGTTGAAGAGCAAGACTAGCAACTGTACCATTAATCTACTGTTTTTACAGTATATAGTATTTATGCTAAAAACAGAAGTATTAATAATTAAAAAAGAAAATTACGGCAGTCATTATTACTCTTGTTCCCACTGATAAATGTTGATATTGACAACACAGTAATATTGCTTAGCTTATTTAAGCTGAATAAATAATGAGGAAGCGTTAATAAGAACACAACTACCAAACATAATAATGGTCCTTAATCTTATGAAATTGTTCTCCACTCACATGAACAGTCAATCTCACTAATGTCAGTGGCCCAAATTTTGTAGTCCTTAATCACATACTGTTACCTTTAGTAGCTGTTGTTCTCAATTTAGGATCAAAGCCCACAGTTTGCTGGGGCCATGCTTTCAAGGGAGGATTGGGCCCAGACTTTTAATAAGGGGTTTGGTGGCTTACAAAGGGGTGATTAAGATCTTCCTTTGAAAAAACAGAAAAAGTAGAGTTCTTCTTTTGGATTATAACAGCACAGATAGCCGTAGCTTGTGGATTTCAGAGTATTAACTACTAATCCACAAGTGAACTGAAAGGTTTTTGTTTGTTTGTTTTGCTATTACAGTATTTAAACTTGTCAACCTTCAGTTCTCAGTAAGTCATACTTAAGTTTCTTAACAAAATATTTTATCACATCTCTGTGAGTGTGCCTAAGAGTTTGAGAGCTCTCATGGTTACAGGCAAAACCCAGGGTACTTCTTTTTTTTTTTGTTTGATTTGATTTAATGAATATCTTGTACTTATTTCTGAGAACTCAAACCATGAAGTTTTGGAAACTAAGCCACAATATAAAAGTTTCTATTTTCCTTAAGTGACATTCAAGGATTGTTGTTTGTCAGCGACAAACAGAAAGTACTTAGTATAATTATTATAGCACCTCAGTAAAAATCAGACTCTAGCCGTAGGTGATTGCAGCTATAAAGTTTCCAGAATAGGAACAATGAGCCCTATGAAACTAATGAAAAAAATCGCCAACTTCCTCACTCCAAAGTCTGATTTTTACAAGGACTCCATTTCTTCCTGGTTGCCAAAAATGAACAGTTTATTTGGATCTAGCTTAGGTCTCCAGGAAAACAATTTTAATGCAAAATTGAATAATGTTGCACCAATGACAGGACAATTAAGTGGTTTCAAAACTGAGCAAAATTTAGGTAGTGTGCCCCATTAATGGAAATGCAGAAATCATATTCTAATGATAGCATAACTAAAGATGAGAAATATCCAGATATACCCTTTGCTATACCACTGTACTGTAATCAAAACAATTAGAAATCTAACGACTACTTTGACACAAACAGATATTTAATATGCTGAAAATGTACCAGATTTCCCCCCTCAAGTATTAGTAAAATCCCCAAGAAAATTAAAATCCAGGTCATAACTAAATTCCTTTGAAACTGGGATTTAAAAAAAAAAAAAAGAAAGAAAAAAAGTTTAGCCAGTGTAAGAATTCTTTGTGTTGTTACATTTTTATAAGGTTAAAGCTAAAAATAAGATCAAAATCTTTTTGGAGGTTACTTTAAAAAATGGACCAGGTGTGTTCAGAAACCCATCACGCATATGCCTGTTAAACAGATGCCAACCAATAAATTAATTAAAGCTACTCTCCTCTTGAAATAGAAAAGAGGAAAGAGCTGTTAGGGACATTTATGGGGTGACATTCACATGACTGACAAGTTTTTCATGCTTGGCCTCTATTGTACAAACCTCTGATACTTCTCAAACATTTTCCAAAAGGAAAATGAAATCCCTGTGTGTAAGAGAGTTTAGTAACCTGTTTCTGGGCAGGCAGATTGATGCTGGAGATATGGCATGGCTGTTTATCAGCTGGGAGAAGTGAATTAAGGAAACGAGGTTTCAACAGGGACCTGATGAAAATCCTTGCTAATAACCCCTGCCATCACACTCAGGAAATCAGAGTTTGCATGTGAAATATCTCACTACCTTTTGTATGCTGTACCTCATTGTGACAATTAGCACCTCAGCTGATCAACTGAAAAACTTTCTTGCGCTGATCTTAAATCCTACTATACTTACAGAACCTAGAAAAATAAATAGAAAAGCCTTTGAGGAACAGTAAACAGTTCTGAAAAGGCAAAGCAATTCCTCAAAACATAAACTTTTCTTGGACTTTAAGGACAAACAACATGAATTTCTACATTTCTTCTTCCAATTATACAAATTTAATTTTTTTATGGAAACTACACAATTGCTGCAAAAGGAATTAGTGGATGTAAGGGGTTATTAAACATGGCATTCACCCACTGCTCTTACACAGAAAAGGCAGCTCTGAAAAAACCAAAGCTGATTAATATGAAAGGCAGCTAACCTAAAAACAAAAACTTGAACTGAATGGTGTGTGCTAATCTTTCTCAAATACACTTATGAAAGCTAAATTTGCTGGTATTTGCCATTGCTATGCAGGCTAAATATTCATGTGAATGATATCTCCACAGTTCTGAGCAAACCAGTAAAAAATAGAGTTTTGTCCTCACTGGTAATTTTCTCAATCTCCTGTTCATCCACAGCTGCCTGAAGAGTGAACACTTCACAATCCAGTGTAATTTGTGATAAACTTTGTTAAAAACCTGCCATTTGTTACTGGTAATTTCCTTAATCCTCAAGTCTCTTATAGGGAAAAGATAGAGATTCCATGTTATACATTTGCTCTGCTGGGTCTACAAAAAAACCCCTCAACATGTTAGCCACATTAGTAAACTACTCACCAGATCAAACTCTTAATGGCCAGCCTTAGACTCGCCATTGTTTATTGATGTTTGTTTGCCAGCCTATCTGGAGACACAGGGAAAATCTTAATAGCTCTGGCCACTCATTAGCTAAGTACCATGGAGCCCTAATCCCATAAAGATATTAAACTATTTTTCCTTACAATAGCAGCAAATGGAGGGAATTCTCATTACTTATTAAGATGCGGTACATTCTTTGCATATTGAGTTTCTTCTTATACTTTGAACTCTTATCCCCCATCGCTCTGTTTCTGAGGCTGAGATCAAAATAGGTCGGCCTTACAGAGCTGCAGATGAGTGGGCACCTTTCAGGGAATCTTAATGCTCTCCTGAAGGGCCCAGCTGGGGAGGAGGAGGATTCCCCTGGTGGGAGAGCCCTGCCACCCAGCCGCACCAGGTCACCGCTGGGGACACAGCACAGCCCCAGCGAGGGGACCTGCTCACCCCAGCTTAACGCTGTGGCCCAAAGCTCAAAGCAATGCTGAGGCCTGGTCTCTTTTGGGACCAGAGAACTGAGTAAATCTGAATTCTGGCAGACTGGCGCAGAGCAGTTTGTTTTATTGCAGGAAAATATGTGACCGATTTTGTATTTTGTTTTGAAAAAAAAAATCTGGTCTTATTGGTTCCCACTTTTGACTTCTCCAGCGTTAGTTTTTACTTCTCTCTACCTCAGCCACTCAAGGACTGGTGTTATCAGTGAGCTCATGGGCAGTTGGCAAGACAGTGTCCCCCTCCAGTCTTCCACCTCCAGCACGGACCCTGCCATACAGGGTTTCTTTCTTGCCTTCAAATTTGCTTGCAAGGCTTTTAAAGGGGAATTGCTTTAGAGCTTGTTAAAGGTAAGAGTAAACATGCTAAGTACTAAGACATTCAGTGGGTATCGGAAAAGAAGAAATGTTATATTCATTACAGAGGAAAATCTAGTAATAAAAAGTATTACCTGCATTTATAGCCCTTGTAACCTAATTTTTGTGACAAAGCAAAGAAGTAAAAACATTCCTTTCTGCCTTTCAGTGACCCCTATAAGAAACCCCCCATGGAGTCATTTAGGATAGTAATTTGAGTGAAAATATATGCAGCCTTTATTTTGTTTGCTCTTCTTAAATTAATAACCCTTACTGATGATTAATCTAAAAGTTTCTAAAGGTATTTGCAAAAATGCCCTCAAATTAGTAAGCACTTAAAAGAAATAAAAACTTAAAAGACATTATCCACAACATAAAAGAGTAACAGAACACGGAGCTGTGTTGTTCAAATGTTAAAACTGTACATAAAATACTCCTTCAATATACACTGCCAGTAAAAACCAAAGCAAAGCAGGTCATTAAAATGTCAGACTTGGGGCAGAGTGGAAAAAATGCTGTGTTTAAAAGTAAACATGTAGACCTTTTGTAATTATTTCCCCTTAAAGTTAACTGTTAAAAAAAAAAAAAAAAACAAACCAACAACAACTAAACCAAAACAAACCAAAATTAACCCCCAAAAAAACAACTGTAGTAGCATCAGGATACAGTCAAACTCTAGTCTTAGTCTTGTTCCTGAGCAAACCTAAGGACACTTTTCGAGTCTTTCTGTAGCTGGATGTCAGCTCTGTTTGTGAAATGTGATTTTCCTTTATCTGATTTTTCAAAAAACAAAAGCAGAGTGGTGAGTTCAAGCCATTGATATCACTGTCATGAGTATGTTACTGCTGAATAACAATAACAGGAGCACCAGAAACCTCGGGAGCACCAAGTGCCTCTGGAGAATCCTTGGGAAGATGCTGAGGTTCCATGCACAGCCCTGTGCTGACTGATGGACTTTCACATTCACTGTTGTGGTGATGTTGAGTCTCATGCAGGCTTTTAGCCCTCTGTAAAGAGCTCAGAGTAGAAAACCTCAATCCCTTTTCCTCATGTGAGCTAAAACTACCCACTGAAACTGGCAAAAGATTGTCAGGATAAAGGAGATGCTGAGGTGATTACTGGGCAGCTGGAAGGCACATTAATGACACTTATTTAAATTCACCTTTTCTGCAGTCCAATGCAGATGAACCAAGATAGTAAAAGAAAAACCAAAATCTGTCTCTAGACATGAGCTATGTTGCAGTACTGAAAATAAAATGTTGTGTACTGGCGTCACTTATTCTTCTCCCACGATTTTTGAGCCAGTAACAAAGACTTATGTCCTTCTGACTCTTCAGAGCTGAAGGTTTCAGTTTCTCTTCTACTGGAAAAAAAGTGCATCATGCCCCCCCCCCCAAAAAAAAAATCCTTCTCATTAATTTTGTATATTTTCAGCAAAGTGTCTGCATATGAAGTCAGTATATAATCTGCACTGAGCTGAGTTTCTAAACTGTGTCTAAAAGGTGGCAATGTCCTAGGAACAGCTCTTTCCAGCTGGCACAATTCCATATTATCCGGGCTAGTGTATATCTGAACAACACCACTGATGTACACAGTTATTCCAGATTAATTCTGGTTTTAAGGAAGTAGTTGGGTCATAAAGCAGAGATAAATTTAATGATCAAAAACCAAAAAAAAGTTGTACCCTCAGGCAAGTTCTGGGTCTCCCACTGAAGTCCATGCAAGTATACAGATAACTTATTTTGTCCTCTAACATCTCTGTAGCTCTGTTCCCTAAAGCTAACAAACACCACTGCTGAAAACACAGGTTGTCACATTTACAATCAGCAAATAAAACCAACATTCTTCTGGTTTCCATCTGATAAGAGCAGTGCTCAAAGTGGAGAGACAATGGAGAAACACATAATAGCACCAACAAATTCAACTTGTATTTAACGACTTCTTTTTATTTAAATCACTTTCTGCAATGCAAATATTTGTAAGTTGGGAAAAATCCTGTAATCATGTTTGACACATTATACTCAAAATACAAAGACCATGGGAGAATTTTAACCTTCATACTTATGAATTTTCTTTTTCTAGTTTCTGGAATTTAATGTATTATGATCAAAGATACCAGGGGGAGACAGAGCAGTGCACAAAGTTTTAGGCGGGTATAATTGACTCAGCAGGAAAGCAAGGACATCTTCAGGCATCTGTGGTTTCGTGAGTGTTTACCGCAGGTCTGCTATGCCCAAGACCTCCTCACTAGGCATGATCACTAATTCTTAGTCAACGGCTTACAGTGACAAGGAAAACAGCAAAAGCATACTGTATATGTATTTTTGACAGCTCTATGATTTTTCTCTCTATGATTAAAATGATGAGTAATACCTAAAAAGGATTAAAATTAGATGTTGGCAAGTTAGTTTCTGGCCACATATCAAGCCTTCAAGCAAAAAGTCAAATTTTCTCAGATTTTGACTTAGCAGGGTGACTTTAGAGCACTTCAATGCTTCCGATAATTCATCAAACTATTTTGATGCTGTACCAGGAGCCTAAAGCCAGGCTGAAAGCACCATGGAACCCATGGCTTGTGACCTGTGGCTTTGATGAAGGCAGCACACCATGACCCTGGAGGGCTGGTACTTAGTTATAATGATAGGTTTGAGCACTGTTTCCTTTCCTATTGTCTACAAGTATTCAGGATGATAATCCCAATTTAAACAGATTTTCTAGTCTCAGGGCACCTCTGGAAGCTCTAATTTCCTTAAAGACAAGCAAAAATGTTAATTTTATCTGTAATCTTTATGCAAAATCATCTACTATCAATAGTGGGGATTCCAGAGCTTGGAAGAGAGGGTTCATTTTGCATTCTTCAACCCAGATAAAAAAGAATGAAGTAACTTTCTCTGAAAATATTAGCTTGCTTGCAGTTCATTGTGAGGATGTCAGAAGCTTGTTCTTTACTGATTTATGATATAACTACTGTTGCTGTCTTCCTGGCCACAGGCTACACCAGCAGCCAGTTCTTCATTACCAAACTGCCAAAAAAAAAAAACCAGTTTGAAAGTACGCATTAAATATTCCAAATGTTTTCTTTAAAAGACTTATCATAGATCTTCTGAAATCATATGCCATATTCCTTGAAAATTCCTTAAAAAAAGATGATGAAATGCAGGCAATCTGCCTTGAGCTATCATTTCTCCACACACCTCCTTTCTAGCTAAACCTCCACAAACACCACCTGCATACGTATTAAGAGCACATCACACACATAACATTAAATTACACCTACTCTCCACAAACAGCCTTCCTTCAGGGTTCTAGCCTCCTGCAATTCAGCCTGAGTATGAACTAGAACAAGTCATGGCCATCAAGCTACTTTGATGTTCTTATCATTTCAGAGATTTCTTTAGAGAGCTAATTGGCAAACTCTCTAGGATTCTTCTCCTGAAACTTCCACTTCCCACAAGTCCTTATTTGCATGCTTTACTCTGGTCAACTCTGAAGACTGTAGGCCTTTTTTTTTTTAAGTTTTTACTCCAACTAGCATTGCTACTCAAGCAAAGAATCACACCTACCTTGCCAGCAAGAATTGTTCCCCCAGTGCTGCCCACTGTGCTGAAGAAGGGCAGACATTCCTATGGCAATGCGGTTAATTCAATCCACAGGTTATTTCAGTTCAAAAAAAAAATTAAACAAAAAGCCAAAAACCAAAATGAAAGGGGGAAATAAAGAAGGTGGCTAAGTATGAGGTACTGGATCAGAGACTGGGCAGGGAAAGCTGCAGCATGGGAGGCAATGCAAGGCCAAGGCAGCTGTGCTCGCTGTCCTTGGAGCCCAGCACTGCCTGTCTGCCCAGAGCCCCCTGGGAGCTGCCTGATGGCCCTCTGCTGCAGAAAGGGAGAGGTTAGGAAAAGCTCAAAATGAACTGGTCAGCCAGTAGAACTGGAGGAATTACAAGCTTCTACCAAAGGATGGTGATAAAACATTTTCAATCAGAACAGCTGCTTTTAGATCTATTGTTTGGCATTTGGAAAAGATGACTTGAGCCAATGCAGGCTACCTGCTGTATTTTAAAAAACATGCACATGCTCATTTGTGCCAGAGGACAAAGTGTATTATATCTCCACACTGAGTTGTTCATCTTTAACTGGCACAGTCATACCTGGAAAATTGGGTGATTCACACCTTTACTTTCTCTTCTGTGTTAACTCTGTCATTCTGTTACTCTGCGCTGGAGACAACAGGTCTTAAAAACAGCCCTGAACCCTGCAAGTTGCTCAACATATTTAAATGCTGTGCTGAGATACAGATCTATAGATGCCACAGAGAACATTTACTAAAAACCATGAGGATCTGATTTACCTTCATTTATGCTGTCATTATAGCACTGCAGTTTGAAATCAGTATTTCGAGGCAATAGTTAGAAATCTAGCAGCATTTCTGCATGAGCTGTCATCACTATCTGCATCACCACTGGCTTTTTCTTAACTGATCCAGCTGAAAAAGAAAAAAAAAAAAAGTTAGATCAGTTTGAGTCCAATTCCCTGTGCCTGTGCAAATGCTTCTCTTGGAACAGAGCAGGAGAAGCAGCAGGGGCCAAAGCTGCTGCAGAAACACAAGTGTAGGCGCATTCCTCGATATTTGCAAAGAGGGCCAGAGTGAGTTAGAGTAAAATATCTTTAGGTGCATTCTAGTCTTTTTTATGATCATCAGTTTTTTTTTCACATTCCAGATAGAATCCATCCACCGACCTGGTGTTTTTCCGGTGGATTTGTTCGCACAATACTTTATGTTGGCAGCTCATTTATGTCTTAGTCATGCTTTCATTTTTTCTTCAGCAGATGTTTACAATTACTCCTTAAAATGTTTCCATTTTCTCTGATCACTGACTGTGAATGAGGTGACATTTTTAAAAATAATTGTAGCTTTTTCTGGCCAGAAACCATGTTCTTAGATTCAAATAGTCTTTGTCTTTTAAACTGTGGTAAAGGTCTTATATCTTTGTAACAGCAGCATTTGCACTACTTTGCCTATTCCTTTTTGACAAAATCAAAATGTTATTTGTTGTTATCTGACTGTATCTTCTGTCTGGTAATCAGATGTTTATATGGCTTTTATTTAACCTTAAGACATGAGGCCTATTCCCCTGGATCTGTGTGGGAAGGACTGCAGAATAAAAGGTGCTACGGCAGCCTGAGCTTCTAAAATGCACAGCAAGGTTTCTCCACTTGTCTTTCAAACAGTTTTTTTCCCAATTGTTTTTATTGACTAAAATTTAGATCAAAGTTCCTACAAACAAATGCCTCATTTCCAACACCTGCAATTATATTGCAATGTTTATAATGCTTCAGATGTTCTTCACAACCCCATTTCTGGGAGTCCTCCAAGCTTTTGAGAAAATTCAGCTGTTTCTTCTTTTTTCTTCTTTTGTTTTGAAAAATAAGATTTTAATTTGCAGAAAAATTATAAAAATGTGCCGTCAGATTTCCACAAAGGCTTAAACAAGAGAACCACATAGATATTTTAAAAGATCATTACATATATATATATATATATTTTTAATGCAGTCTCGTGACTTTTGGAGTGCTGACTCATGGTTTTCGAATGCTTGACATCAGCAATACCACAACTGAGAGAAAATCTTTGTGAAAGATTCCTTTCTAGTCCTCTGGTGACAAAGGGATCCTCCCTTTGGAAAAGACACAGAGAAATAACTATTTCTTATTCATTATAGTTCCCAGTTAAAAACAAGCTCAAAACCCAACTTTAAAAAAACAATCTAAAATATCTGCCAAACCATCCCTGCTTCTTTCTTTCACCATAAGGACTCAAAAAAAGTATAAACAGATTTTTTTTCTTTGTTTTGCTAGGATTAGAAAATCATACAATGTATGAAAATGAAGTTTCTAGTATAATTTAATATTTTTAATAAGCAGCTTCCCTTAATATGCCAGATTTCTCCCTCTTTCTTGTCAAGCAAGAAGTCTGGCATTAGGGATGGAAAATAGCTTTTTTCATTAATGATCATATGTTACTTTGTATGCAGTTTTTCAGCTTATATGAAAAAAATGTACCAATTTTATGATGACACTCATTCTGCTCCATTAAAAAATGTTTTCCTTTACTAGGAATCAAATATTCTGAGAGACGCATGGAAATGTCACTTGAAAAATAATTTAGAACCGTTTTGCTTTTAAATGAGAATTTTGGCCCAACTTTCCCTGCAAGTTGATGCATGGTCTCAAGTTCCTATCTGTGTAAAACAATTACAAATATTCCCTACTCCTAATAAAAGAGAAGAAAATAGGAGCTATCCTTAACATTACTGATATCAGTAACAGAGGAATATAATAATATATTATACTGAGTGTAAAAAATTTGATTCTGGAGCTGGCTGGTTTGGCAGCCAAAACTAGACGCTTTATTGAGAAAAAAATTCCTATTAATTTCAAATAGTTTTCCTACAGTAAGACTTGAGGATAAATTGTTTGTGGGCTTGATAAAATGGTTGGTATGTGCCTGTATTAAAGTATTTTTGGCATAAACTACTTCAGAGGCAGATCAGGTCAAATTTACACAACTGTGGTCATATGGCATTAATTTGATAGCTCACTTCAACTGACAGTTGGACTTGCTGATTCTTTTATATTCAGCAGACTTTTTAATTAATTGTTCCGGGCTGAAAGCAAACAAACAAACTTAGGCTGAAAATAAAACCGTATGCCAGCAGAGGTACAATCATCCAGATAAATTCACACTATAACCAAGTCTAAGTCTGTACTGTGCTATGAATTACCTAATTGCACCATCAGGATCAGCATTCATGGAGGGCTGCTCAGCAGAGAATAGAAAACCTCCAGCATTGCAGATCTCTCCTTTTTTCCTATCTGTTTGTTCTACATGGACCTGAACAACAATATTGTCATTACTTCTAAATACTTCTAATATTTCTAACACCATTACGACTACAAAAGTACTTTTATTCCATCAGCATAGTTTTTTCAGAATAATAATGAAATCATAGACAATTTAGGTACCTGTTCACAAATTTGGATCTATTGAACACCAGACTATAAAATATGTGATTTGATATATGCTGCACCAGTCCTTCAGCTGATCACAAAACTCATGCTGGATCTCCAGACATCAGTAAGCACAAGACTAATTTAAGAATGCCAGAGCATCACTTCATAATTGCTCCTTAAGAATAGTATCCCATATTTATAGTAACTCTTTGTAACCCATGATTTACCCAGAAACTCTTTTTATTGCTCTGTTAAACTCAGTCTGATAGAAAATATACCATATTTTCATTCTATAATAGCAGAAGTACGATTAATAGAAAATATTTCCATTTTTTTATTCTCATTTGGGCAGGTGGAATTACAACACCACATACTGCAAATATATTAATACTAAGTAAAGAGCTTCTTCTTGTCTCACCCAAATGTGCACATACACACAATGATGACATTTTACTTGATTAAGATGGGAGAAAAAAGCTTATCGAGAGCATTTCAACACTCTCGATGTGGTTTAAGATTGCCTATATGAGACTCTTTTGGGACTACTCTTCTCCAGAATCAAAATCCTATTTTAAATGCCCAAGCCATCAGCCTTTCCATTCTTCCTTTCTTAAAAAAAAAAAAAAGAAACAAAAAAAAACCCCACACAAAACAAAACAACAACAACCAAAAAAAAACCTCCCCAAAATTCCCTAGAACCCAAAAGAACCCTTTAACGTCCTCAGTTCACCTTCTTTTTTGGCTTTACAATGCATCATTCAAATAATGTACAAAACAACAAAGGGAGAAGAAATTATTTCTGTATATATGTCACTTGGTTAAAAAAAATCAAGTTTAATATAATTTCTGGAAAGAACTCTGTGCCTGAAATCAGGACAAACCTGGTATTAAAAATAAATTGTGGTATGGGTTCTTGGCTACACAGCTGGTTGTTGCAGATACGGGGTGGTGTGGACTGGAGGATTGTTTGCTGGCTGTTTCTCTTTGACACAGTATGTGAATCCCATTCTGAGGTGGTCTGGTGGTTGTCTGCAGAGAAGGAGAAAATACAGTTTTCTTTTTAAGGCATAATTTGCTTTCCTTAGAGCACTGATGACTGAACGTGACTGGAGCTGGTAGAGGATGTCGGACTGAAATGCTGCTGCTTTTACTCTATCAGAGTACCCAGCCTGGGGTGTCTTCCGCATATTGAATCAAGCCTCACGTGTGAGGTCAATTAAGCATTTGCCCCAAACCAAATTGGTATGAACCATTAAATTTTTTGTGGGTTTTTTTGTTTAGTTTTTTAAAAATATTTTTTAAATTATCTAAAGTAGAGTATTTTTGACAGCATAACCACATAATTATAAATATAGGATGAGCAACTCTGTCACTTGGTGACTCAACACAATACTTTAGTTTATTATTTACAGGCAGGTCTGTTTGGCTTGTGCCTGTCTGGACAAAAGTTGCCAAAAGATGTCCAAAACTTAGACTATGTATGGAGAAAGCCATGTCAAACTGATAGACTAACACAGCTGTAACTGTTTTGTCAAGTTGAAAAAGAGCAAGAAAATAAGAAAACTATCTGACTGTGTATAAATATACAGCTTGCTAACAAACTGGCATTTCACAGATTTTCTTATGTTCTCAAGAAATGGATGAAACAGTCATGATGAAATGTCAATAGAAATATTGGCAGATCGGAGCTCACTGAACAGGCAAGGAATGATATCCATGTTAACCAACATTAATTCTTCAGAAATCCAGTTTTCTCTTTCATCTACCATTGGAGGGACTAAAAGAAAGATTTTATTAATGAATAAAATCTTATCTGGGAGGCTAAGTAAAAAAACCCAAATATTTTAATCTCTCTAAAGCATACATACTGAATAGAAAGTTTGGGCAAAGCAGCATCTGCACAGAAATTATGTGAATTGGTCTCCAATTTCTCAATAGATAAGACCTTAGATTAGAGAAAAAAAAAAAGAAAAACAAGTCAGGATAAGGAGCATATAAATTTTAAAAGCTCATCTTTCAAAAACGGATGGCAATCTCTTGCATTATCTAATATAGATTTCCTGTTTCATTCAAATGTTAATATATACACAAAAGTCAGGATTACAGGGGCCACAGGAGGCCCCTGTGGTTAATTATGACAGCAAGCAATGTCCTTTTCTCACACAGGCAGCCCTTTGGGCAACAGGAAGAAGACAAGCTACTGTTGGTCAAAGAGCTTGTAATGGGTTTCATATTGCCACATTACTGGGGAGGGTTCTAGGAAAAACCCTGTGGTTAAAAGTGCACCCTGGTCTGTACCATGGGAATTTCCTTGTGGTCAGCTGAGCTAGAACGGAAACAGTCCCTGGTTCCTACTTGCTACCTTCTGAGCATTATGCTGGAATGACAAATTAGTGCGGCTCCTGAGCTCCCCAAAGCTGGCTTTTCATTCAGGGGCAAGAGAAAACTCCTCATCAGTGCTTTTCCCCAGAGAAGATCATGCAATGCTTCCCTGGTCTAATATACACTCACCTCTATTTATTTTTACGGTCATTAGCAAAGGAGATTGCAACTAGTAGAGAGGAACACACTAATGTGAGTTTGGATTTTGTTTTGTTTCTGTTGATTTTCTGATCACTACATCACAGATGTAGTGATTAGCAATAATGTTTTAGGAACCTGCTTTGGTGAGATGTGACAGCCAGCCTACCTGTTTGGGGGTTCTTCTGGAAGAGATTACTGAATATTTCAACAAACAAAGTTAAAATCCTCTTAAAATTGCGTAAGATTTTTATCTGTGAAGGCTTGGTTTGGTCGGGGACTTCTGCTTTCTTGTCATAAGGCCACTGATTAAAATGAAATAAACTACATTTATAACTACATCTGGGTTTTTTTTGTCTAGCTAAGGTGGCAAGATGCTGTATGAAGAACAGTGTCTGCCAGGCTCTGGCAGACAGTACTTCATGTAACTTTCATGACTGCATTTACTTTTAATTGATCCTGCAGTACTGTGCCCCTTATGGAGTGTTTTAAATCAATGTCAACCATAAAGGGGTACTAAACTGTACAAGATCCTTTTTTGGTTGCAGTTAAAGATAATTTATTTATGAGGACATGAATAAAACTGTAAGTGTGTGAATGTAAATATGCCCGAAACTTTCAGAACTCTTTTCCTTTATTTCATAGATTGGAAAATGTCAGGCATGGATTTTTTTTTCCCTTTTCCATCACGAAAAATTCAGCAAGGGACCTTTGAATGTTTTCTCTCCCCTGGTGTTTTTCTCCATCCCTGTATTAACTGGATACAACACTGGAAGTTGTTATCCAATGAGAAAATCAAAGAAAGTAGAAGAGAGGCTCTTCCAAAATTGGCAGTGTTCTGGCATTCACCCAGAACGTTCATGTTATGGAAACAAGCCCTGGACAAGCTCAGACATGTGTGATTCTCACCAGAAATGAGCAAGTCTTCTCAGCCCCTGTGTGCCAGCATGGACATTACTCCTGAAAGCAGTTGTTTCAGAAGAGCTACTCCTTAGTAACTTCATTTACAAATGTTTTTAATTCACTTGCATGGTCTAGTAAGAAAAATAGCTGAGGGAGGGACTGCATCACTCCATCAATCAGATCCCCTTTTTTTTTTTTTTTTTTTTGGGATAGCCCTCTGAAACGTTTTTCACAGCCTGAAGTACCTCCCCAGTACCACAAAACAAGAGTTTTGTTCTCATTACAGAAGAGAAGCAGGAAATAGCCCAAAATCCTGGCCAAAGTATGTAGGTAACATAATTAGATGAGATTAATTTCTTAGTTAAGGGAAGAGAACACAGGGAGGAATCTGTGAAGTTGCAGTTTGGTTTCTCAGAAGGGTCTGAGAAACTGCCTGAAATACTGAAATAGTCTGAAATACTGCCCAAGTATTGCTGACATAGAACTGGTGAATGTACAGCAATGAAGTAGAGAATGAGAATGTCACTTGACCTCTATATATTACACTTTTCCTTTCAGATCCTCATAGAAACTAGGAGTGAGTCAGTATGGGAGACCAAAATCTCACCAAAATCAATACAAAAGAAATTAAAGATGGTGAATTAACTATAAAGACTATTAGCGCTCATGAGTTATATTCAAGGTAAAAGATTACACTGAAACAGAAATTAAAAGGATAAACAAAGACAGCTCATTACCTTACTTAATTTTCCCTTTTATAGATTAAATTTTATACTTTAAAAGTGTGGTGGTTTCTTTCCAGTCAAAGTATAAGTTCTATAACTCACCCAGAACTAGAATTTTTATTCTGTAGAAAACTTCAAAGTTCCACATGTTAAATATATGGCGTATCATTCCACTGCCATGAAACAACTTCCCTCTGAAAATGTAGCAGAGAATAAACAACTCAGAAATAACATATTCCTCAAACCTGAGTTCAACATGAATCTTATCAAAGATGTTCAATTTCACCTGCTCAGAATTCAGCAATTGTGATGCCTTTAAAATCTCCATTCTGTATGACAGTGCAGCTCCATGTGCTTGGAGATTTTTCTACAACTGTCCCCTGAAGGGTAAATCCCACTGAGGAGGCTGCCTAGAAAGGAAAGTTAACATCACCACAGTTCTTGCCTGGCCCTGCAAGGGATGGTGCACAGCGGCCCTGCTGTGCTTACAGCAGCAACAGAGCCAAAAAGTCCTACTGTGTTTGCAAAAATAACCGGTTTATTTTTGAGCCAGACTTGGTTCTTTTAAGTCCTGACTCAAAATACAGCATAGTTTATTGCTGTTGTTTTTTCCCTTTTTTTTTTCTTTTTCCTTTTTTTTTTATAATAACAAAAGTTTTTGTAAACTATTCCGAAGAATGATACCAGTTTGGCTCCAACCCAGCAAAGCACATGTTTAACCTTCTGCATGTCACTAGTTCCTGAAATCAATGGGACTGCTTGCAGCCTGAGAGTAAATCATGTGCCTCAATGCTCCACCACAATAAGACCTTTACAATTGTTTTCTTCTGTACAGATAATTCTAGGAACCCTCACAGAGCCTCAATGACTTTCACAGATGATGAGGAATCTCTGCTATAGGTAGGAGGAAACCTTGCTAAACACCTCTTTTTACAGCTTTATAGCCTTATGTCCCATTTCTTTGTAAACCTGGTACCAGAAATTAAACCTTGTTGGAGACACAGATTAGCTAGGAGCAGAGGGAGGTGGGTGCATTTCTAAAAGGGAGGCCTTTCCTGGCAAATAAAGAAAGGAAGTTGGACATATATAATAAAATAATTGTAGATATGTAAATTATAAGTGCAACAAATAAAGGGCTCCTTTAGCTTTGATGTCGAAAACAGTTTTTTCCCCACAGAGCAAAAACTTGTATTTCTTCAAGACTGTCTTCAAAGAAAGTATTTGGGATACAGAATTTCATTAATGCAAGTGTCATTAAGCATTTTATTTGCTCTACAAACCATAAGCAACACTTCAGAGATCAAGCACTCTGGAAAGCTTGGAGAAAGGTGCAGCTTGACTGTTTGCATGGAGTGGGTGATTAGCAGTTTGACTTGGAATACTGCAAGTACCCCAAATTACCTTAAACACCTTTGGAACACTGGGACCTATATCACTAAGGTTGATAGTTTTACAAAATAATCATCTCTGTTTTCTCTGGGAGAAAAATCATTGAAATTTGGATAGACTCAGTCTTAAAAACACAAAGCTGCAAGAAACTTTTGAACAAAAGATCGAAATTAAATTGGCAATTTTTTCCTAAATATTTTTTATTACTTGCCCAGCCAATACCTAACAAATGGCTTCACTTTAGCAAGAAAAATTAGCCTTCTTCTTCTGAATAACAGTCTTAATATATTTTTTTGGTGCAAAATACCCCAGAGATTCAGACCTACTTGTTGCTGGCTGAAGAGCCCTCTCCTACAAGAAATCAGTTTCTGATGAAATCTGTTATGTGCATTTAAGGTCAGAAACCACTCAGCTTTACCTCAGGATGCTGAAGTGTTTTATGAGCTAGTGCTTGTGGTGTCAGCCTGAAAAATGCTACTTAGGACTGTCCCCTCCCAAAGCAAACCAGACGCACACACGCTCTTGCCATAGAGCGAATCATCCCAGAGCTTTGCAGTGAAGGAGTGCGAGCAGGTTTCTGCTGAGCATTGCCTGGATGTGGACCTACGATCTCATTTTTTTCAGTGGCAGCTGCATCCACACGCGGCTCCTGCCCGGCTGCGTGCGAGACCAACGCCGGTGGAAGCCCTGACTCCTCCTTACCTACGGTGCCACTGTACAGGGGCAAAACGGCAAATCTTTAACAGTGCCGAGCTTGATTAATTTATCTCAGGGTGTGGCGGGGCTGCTGCTCCTTTAGCATGGTGTAAATACCCCGTGCCCGTCCAACTGCAGCTGGAAGCGCCTTGCCCTGCGGCCAGGGAGAGGGGAAAGTCATGGGCAGAACATTGCCGGGGGATGCTGATGAAAATGAAGGCAGTGCTCAGGGTGCTTTGCCGCTCTGATGTTTGATTTGTCTGCTTCACTCTGCATCCTTCCCGGGGCAACAGCACCGGAGGTGTATCCACACTAACTCCATCCACATTGCTTTTTTTGAAGTGGAGAGGTGCCTTGAATTCACTATGAGAGGTAAAAAAATTCC
Organism: Donacobius atricapilla; assembly: GCA_013397315.1. NCBI lineage: Eukaryota > Metazoa > Chordata > Aves > Passeriformes > Mimidae > Donacobius > Donacobius atricapilla. The sequence goes on along the minus strand of WBMY01007377.1, from coordinate 233,251 downwards.
TAGCGCCCACACCTGCCTGAGTTCAGTGATGTATTTCAGCCCTGCGCATCTGACATGCAATAAAATATCAGCATCTTACAGTACCAGATACTAATTAGAAAAAGAAATGTGTTAGATGTCAGGCCTCAAGAAAGCAAACTTAACATTCTGACAGCAGCTGGAGAGTGATAGCCATAATCAAGCATTGTCCCTGCTTAGATCTGTGCCAAACAACCTCGCTTACTTCCAGCTAATTCTCCATCTGAGACGATCTTTCTTTACGATTCCAAAGAAACATGTTGTCAGTTCCCACCTGCTGGCATTGCTAGAAATAAAACCACAGTTGATTGGATGCAATAGGTCAGCAGAACAGTGCATTGAACTGTTTGTGCTTCCAAGCTGTGTTACGGGGGACTCACTAACATTTATTAACCCTTTCTCAAATCATGGCTTTTGTTATGCTTTTATAAAAAAGGAAGGTTTCAAGGATGAAAACACATCCTTTTAGGAATTTCAAAGGATGCAAAATTTGGGCTCGCTGCCAGGCTAAAAGTTCGATATCATTTGAAAACCAAAATATATTAGAGAAGAAAGAAAATGCAGATGTCAGCCTAGTGACACGGAGTAATCTATTTGCTCAGTGCTTGTATTTTCCTACCAATTTTGTATTTTTCAAAAAGGACAATAAAAGAATTGTGCTCACTGCTAATTAATGACAAGCTGGTAAAAGCATCTATCCATTGTTCCATTTATTTCTTCATTTCCAGCAGTTAACAGCCCTGTTCTGAAATGAATCAATGTCGTTTACACAATGTTGTCACCCCTATTGTTTCTTTATCATCCTTGCATTTTCATAAATTGGAGGTGTTAATGGCTTCTCTCAGAGCTCTAAAATGTATGCAAAATGGTAATCCATCCCCTAAACAATTCACATTTAGGCAGGCACCCTCTTAAATATGTTTACTATTAAAATGAATCCTTTGTTTGGATCTAACCCTATCTGTTTGTTTTCTAAACACTGAATCATAGCAGGTATGCAGTCTCATTTTAAGTAGGGACTATCAAGTACCCCTGTCCTTTCAGAAACCTGCTGATTTCGCTAGAGAGATGAAAGAGTTTTGGGATTATTCTTAAGGAGTCATATTACATATATATGAAATTGCCTGTCAGGTTTTGAAGGAAAAATCAAGGGTTTGGTACAAAGATTACTAATGCAAGGAAAAGACATTTACTGCCCTTAGTGGTCCTGGCCTGGGCCCGAGTAACAGCACTATGTGCTCTCAGAGACTGGAAAGGAAACCATGACATTTATCCAGCATGCTTTAAAAGCTGCAGACCGCCCTTGCTGATAGCTTTAATGTCTTTGTTATTCAGAAGTGCAACAGAATCAGTGCTTAAATCTTTGCATGATTGGGATTGTAAAGTTTGTGGGACAGGCTGCACCGTATTGTCTACACAGAGATCTGCACAGGCACCTGGAAAGCTGCTTACAACCTTTTGTAGTTTGCATCAACTTAAATGTTCTTGTTCTGAATTATATTTTATAAGCTTTACAAGCTTTTTAAAGTACACTCTGCACAGCTTCATGGCTTCATCCCTCTGAAATACTTTTTCCGTTTGTTTTTAGAAAGGTCACTATCAATGCTAATACTTCATGCACTTTCCTGAGCCTGACTGAAAGTAATTTAAATCATCGAGTTTCATTTCATCGCTATTATATTCCTTTGTGTCAGCACCAGAATGAACTACATCAAAACAACTTTCTAGGAATTACGTGCAGTTAAAAGATAATTTCCAGAATCAAGGTGCAAACATCTTACAATGAGATTTCAAACATATTCGCATCTGAGTATGGTACAGTTTGATGAGATATTACGCTGGTATAAGGACCAAGAGGAAAAAGAAAAAACTTAAACCGTTAAAACTGAAATGTCTGACAAATAAGAGGGGAAGCAGTTCAACAGCTTGAAGGAAAAGAGAGCATGGGTGGCAACAGAAGCAGCGACCTGAATAAAAAACTAAAACCAAAACAATACTTAAAACATCGTTTGTGTACTTCTCTTTAATTCACTTTTGTTTCAAGTCGCAGAATCTGTATTGCTTAGAAGTGACACTGAAGTTCTCCAACAATGTCTGACTGTGTGATCTGTGCAGCTTAAAGGATGGATCCTTGGAGTACTGACACAGCGAGAGGAGATCAAGGCTTGGCAGTGACCGTAACATGCTGCTACACAGCAGGCAAACATTGGAGTCGAGCAGCTGCACCAAGGCGGCTTGTGCTGCCTTTTTCCTTTATGCTCTTGTTTTGACTTGTGTTAATCACCCATTGTTCTAGGTGGGAGAGCTAAATTAAAGGACAGGGCGATCGAACAGAGCTCCCATTCAATTAGAGGAAGCAGGTCACCGCAAATTCTGCTGCACAACGAGGTGATAAGCAGGAATTACAAGCGTACCTGGAGAGGTGTACTTTTTAGAAGTAGGCACAACAGCCTAATTTTAACTAAGGTTAAATAACAATGAAATATTTTGTAGTCTTCCCAAATGTTCAACATCCCTTAGCACTAAACAATGTAAATTTCAGAAGTGTTCCTTTTGCTATCAAATTACAGCAACAATTTTTAAGGGAAGAAGTGTAGCCTAATGGGAAGATAAAAAAAATAAAAAAAACTCATCTTGATTTTTTTTTTTTTGTGCACTGTTCTGGGATAATCTTCAGTGTGCTCTTGCCAACCAAATTAGACAGCCATTTCATAAATAAGCATGGAGAGAAGTTTGATTGTGGAGAACTTCCAGCCTAACACGTGGGATGTGGGGATCCCCCACGGAGGGAAATCACTGAGAGCCATGCCTAGTTTTAGATCCATTTTCTATCAAATAAAAAATGTCAGGTTTCAGACATTTCATAAGAATAACCATTCTCATAAGATTTCAACCCAAATGTTCTTGGGCATGGAGGTTTTAAACAGAGTTTGAATGTGCATCTGAAACTATCACTTCTGCAGAGCTCCTGAGAGTGTGCCAAGCGTTCTTCCTTAGCTTTCCCTAAACTGTGGGATCTGGGGGGAGCAGCATGCACTTGTCTTCTAGGAAGGTGGGCTGGTATTATTTGATCCACAATCACGGAATCACAGAATCACTGGGTTGGAAGAGAACTTTAAGATCATTGAGTCCAACCCAAATCTACTCAATTACATCAGCTCCTGAGCTAAATTAGTGGTTACACCTTTCAAGGAGTCTTATGGACGTATCTTCTGCAGTCTGGGAACATCTCTCGGGTTTTTATTTGATTTATGTACCAGGAAATCCCTCTGTGGGGAGTGGCGTACACCTTTCCTGGCTAGAACAACACAGATGGAAGGATAGAGGGTCGATGTCATATCCATGCAGGAGTTAATTTCTCTTGATGTGACGATATTAAAGTGCATCTCTGGAACAGTCACAAGATGTGATCTGGGAACAGATATCAACAGTTCTCCAAAGAGCAATAATGCACAAGATCCATGGGTGCAAATAAATTTGAAATACTATTCTCCAACTATAGCTAGAAATGACACAGTTATTTGTGCATAGACTCATCCTCTCCCTGTGGCATAATGCAATTTTTGAGGCTTTCAGCCTCCTACACGGCCATGTCCTCTATTTGCCATACTCTGTCCTGGGAGAGGTCCCTGTGTGGTGCATGTGAGGAGTGGACGTATTTTGATCAAAGCAAGTACTGACAAGCTGTATGTAAATTAAAAGGAGAAAAGAGACAGATCTGGAGCAGGTTTCTATAGATTTCAACTTAAATATTTTAAATTCATAGAAATGGACAATATAGCTTTATCAGTGTTCTTTTTTTTTTATCCAACCAGTATAACCATCAAACATAACCTAAAAATCAGGATTTCCTATTACCTCACTTTAAAATGATGGAATTCTCTCTACAACAAAGCACGCAACAGCATTTCTCTGTTCTGAGACGGTTCTAAGTCATAGACAGGAGGCAAAATAATCAAACACACATTGTTGTTTGCCAGAAGAGTCCTCAACTATTCTGCAACATATATTTTTCAGAGGTATCACCTGAAAAATTTATCCTTGAATAAGATTGAAATGTGAGGTCTGGCAAGGTATTCTGAGTCTGGATTTTTTAAACCTAATTCTGTTGCAAATGTAACTACTCTGATTGTTTTGATTTAATCAAAACTGGCTGTTAAATCTCTAATTCTAATGTCTTTTCAATCTTTGCTCAAAGTGACACATATGTACTCTGTGACTGTGCATTGTGAAGTTAACAACTTGTTATTTGGCCTATCAGTTGTTGAATATTCAGCCCCTTGTTGGAATTGTTCAAAATGTAAAACTATTTCTGCCTTTATCATTCCTGTCTCTCAATTCATCCTTAGAGATCATAGCTTTTCCAGAAAACAATTAAGAAAAATACAGAGATGTTGTATTTTTAACTTCTGAGGCTGAAGGTTTCCAGACTCGCTTTGTAGTTGAAGGAGAAAAAGAATAAGGAGGAGGAAGAATAAAGGATATATTTCATCTTCTAGTGATAAGCCAATATTTAAATATGCCTGTTTTTAAAGACTTAGTCAATAGCTTAATACAGAAATAAAATAATCCAGATATTATTTTAAGATAACCATAGGAGTTACCAATCCCATTTTCTATATGAGTACACGATATTCTCTGAAAAACGAAAAATTAATTAAATCCCATAATAATTAGTTCTCTCTCATTTTTTTTTCTTTTAGCAAACATGTAAGTTCATGTGGTCTTTAGACCTCAGCGTAATCAGAAGAAATAATTTTAGTTGGTGAACTCTGTTCAACTCCTTGAGGTAAAAAAAATCCTATTTACACAAGCCAATTAAGGCTTATACTTAAAAGAATCTTCAAGAAATTAACATTAAAATTTCATAATACATATTAAGATTTTCAAGTAAGGCTATCAAATACAAAATCAGACCGTTGTAATTAAGGCCATCCTAGCAGTTTTTCAGAAATAATTGCCAACCCTCACATATGTCACATCCAGACATCTACATGCATACTTAGTGGCCAGAGTGAATTGGGACTGTGTCAGCTGATTATTTCTGTAATCAAACACCCCTTTGATTAAATGAAGCATTGCTTGAATATTATTGAATGGAATTAAACAGAGAGTATTTATTAAATTGTTTCTAGCTACCATCGCTGTTGGGAACATTTAAAGCTAGTCTTGTTCCTATTTGTTTGGTTTTTTTTTCATTTATCATTGAGAGCAGCTGTCATGCCTGGACAAGTCAGCATTTTTATGTCATTTGTGTAAGGAAAAATACTTATGCTCTTTCCTAACAAATCCTTAACCTCTCACTGATAAATTATCTACAGAATTTAGCCACAGTTTGTTCACAGTAAGTTTCATAATCTATCAAGCAAACTAGGAAAAAAATCATTCTTTGCCAAAACATGAAGAGTTTTATGTGTCTGGTCTAAACCTTACTGAAATCAGTAGAGACTCCTATAGACTTTGGCAGGCTCTGGATGAAGCTCCTGGTGTACATTAGCTTTAGGGACACATTATTTTGGTGTTATTTTTGTGGTCTCATGCCACCTACCCAACAGCCTTGTTTGCACCTTCTGGGCTGGGCTGTGACTCCAATGAAAGGATCATGTCTACTCTTATTTAGCTTTGATTAACATCATTAACCTATCATGCACTGGAGCGACTTGCAGAGCAAATTGGTAAGCCAATTTCAGCAAGCCACATAAAGCAAAGAACAGCTTGGATTGTCAGATAAACATGCCCAGAGGTGCAGTTAGGATGCTGGAATTATTAGGTGAATGATAGGAAGCCAAAAAATCAGTGAGCCACTTGAGCAGAGAGTATAAACATAAATATCCAAAAGCATGCCACAGTGCATGCGTATTTTATGTTGATGTGCTAATACATTATCTGCTAAGGGTTTATTTAAACCATTTTTGTATTCTCTGCAATTCATTTATCTGCATAAAGAAGAGCCACTAACAGGACAGTGCCTTATGAACAAGCAACCCTGTATGTTTTCCACTGCTGTTTATAATTCTTCATGCTCATATCTACAATTCATGAGCAAATTGGCTCGTGAATGTTTCCATAAAGGTTGAACAAAGTATGGTGCTGTTAACACTCGCACTGTCATGCACAGAATCAAAATGTGCCCACTCTCATTCTATTCATCACAGCTCAAAGACATTTTGGCAATGATATTATCCAAATATTATTAAAACTTTGAACCCTGTCCCCATAAATTATACCAAAATGGCTTCAGAGCCATTAGGCAAGGAGGATGTATGGGCTCCAGTTGCTTTGGAGTAATTATGTGCTTAAAAGGAAGCGTGGCTAAGCATTCTACCAGTAAAACAAGGAAAGCTATGATCATTTGTTACTGCTTCAGTGCTGTACACAGTATTGCTCACACAGGTCAAGCCAACCTTACAGCAGGACAATTATCTGCCTAGAGAGACCAAACATCTGTTATTAAGTACGCAGAGGCACCACTGCAGCATGCTAGAAATCTTGTCCACTTCATTGGTTTGGCTTACGGTAATGTACTTCAAACACTTGGCTAACTCTGTACAACATCCCCCCTTTCTTATTGTTACTGCAACGGTTCAGCTTTGAAATATGCAGTACCTTCACTCCCCCATTACTTCCTTTAATATGTGCACAGCTGTTAAAGATGATGGTGTAACTTTAGATGAGTCGCTCTTTCTCTTCTCTTTTTTTTTTCCCCCCTCTCTCTCTCCCCCCCCCTCCCCCCATTCTCTTCTTTCTTCAAAATGTGCTCTGAACATTCTTGTACGTTTGTAAGTTACCCACTGAGAGTCACTGTGGAGAATATGAGTGGTGCAAAAGTGCAGGGACACACAGTTTTTACACTATGAAACAAGAGCTGCTTGATTTCAAACATTCCCTAAGGTGGCTGAAGAGGCAAAGGACTCCTTTTCACACAATGGAATAATGCATTTAAGGCAAACAACAGCACAAGGAACAGACACCTCTTCCCTGCACTCCCTGACAAATGGGTACAATGATCCTCTCCTGCCAGGCTGATTATTCACCTGAAGTGAGGAGATTCTGAACTGTACACAATTTACTCCACCTTTTAAAAGCTCTGATGTTAATGTACAACTCTTTTCCCCCCTCTGATAGAAACTGGAGATGTAAGTGACGCATTTACTTTCACAGGGCATAGCAAGAAATGTAAAAGACTAATGAATGGGTGGCAGAGATGTCAGGGTTAGAAATTAGATCTATCTTATCTGTCTTGGGTTTTCCTGAGCAGCCTATCACAGTTTAATAATCAAAACTTTGAAGGATATTTCAGGTGGGAGAACTACAGAAATCAAAGATCCTAGAATTTTTTTTTCATGCTTTGAGGAAAACTGTACCGCTTCTGCATTTGCTCTATGCACACTATGCTATAGAAAGAGGAGCTGATACAACTGACAGATTTATGCCATCCTGAGATTCTATCAGCACACACTTCTCTTTAAAGCAACCCAGATTCCTTATGTTAAAAGCAAATGAGAATAATACTCTGGGGTGAAAAACACAAGTCCACACTGCTGCATGCATAGGTAAAAAGTAAAAAAATACAAGGAAAAGAAAAAGAAAAGTTGAAAATGATCACAAGAGCTTAAAACAAGCCTTTGTCAAAGATGACGTTATTGTGTAATCACCAGATTATTTTGGCCCTTAGAGAAAAAAGGCTCTGGAGGAAAAGGCATACCTCATCACTATGATGCGTGGCTCACTTCAGCCATTCCCATCTACATTATGCTCCCTTTTCATTATCTGTGCCTGGGAATAACAAGCCAGTTAGGCAGAGAGTTTGAAATTGGATCAGCAAGAAGAGTGTGTCTTCTGTCTGAACTTTATATTCACTCATGCTTAGCCTCAAAGGAATTACAGAATCAATTCAAAACATACCTATAAAAATATTTTAATCAGTTTTTTAATCATATTTGGTATGATTAAAGAAACTCAAATATACAAGGTAAGTTTTAAAAGAAATTCTTTAAGATTTTGACACATTTTCCATGAATATTTATCTGATTTGACCTTGAATAACTTGATCACATCCTTCTGAGTTCCTAAAGACAATAAACACGATAAGGCAGAAAAATGACATTTTAAAATTTGGAACTCCACAGAAATCAATGGGAGCTTTGTTTAAAAAACTCAGAAGCCTCTGGTTATAATATAAATAGTTTTCTGTCTCAAATCACTATACTTTATAAGGAGTGCTCATGATAATCCAGGTGTTTGTTTTCAAAATGAGGCAACAAATTGATAAGACTTCTCCAAAAGAAGAGTTTATACATGTCCCATACATATTTACTTCTTTACAAAATGGCCACTTACACAGTGCAGATGTATAAATTAAAGATGCATCACACTTGCCTTTACAGAATATATCAAAGCAAGCTCATGAACTCATTTTTTTCTAATTCATTTAAATACCATTAGCAACCAAGCAGGACAATTAAAACCCAACTGTAAAATAACACTGTTTGTCAATATGTTCACAAATAGGGGAGCGTAACTTTTATGTCAGTGTAAGAGAAGTGACAATAGATGAATTAGAATCACAGAATCGTTTAGTTTGGACAAGACCTCTAAGATTATCAAGTCCAATCAGCAGTGCCAAGTCCACCATTGAACCATGTCCCTAAATGCCACATCCACTTAATTGGGCAAACTGTTCCAATGTTTGCAACCCTTTCAGTGATTTTGAGGTGTAGGACTGGAAAATGAAACAGGAGAGAAGAAACTAGGGCTATCCTACAAAGTCCTACATTTTTTGGAAGCACCTTTCTGAAGAATGAGACAATCAATAGTTTGGAGTGATCAGTGAAGTCACACTGCACTTATGTTGAGTGTTATTTTGAATTCTGTGGGCTCTCAGTGGGCACCAGTACTCCCCTGGTGATGCCTCACCTGCCAGCTGCAAGTGTACCACTTGTAAGAACGTAATCAGCATGAGTAAAGGCTTCAAAAGAAGTCCCTTGAGGTCACTGGATAAAAGAAATTCTGTAAGTGCAAAGGTGGGTAGAAAAAATCCCATGCAAAGAAAATGTCATAAATATTCAACCCTGAGCGATGGGTGCTGCACACGATGCATATTAATTAATGCAGTCTTGCAACTCCCTGCCCTCTTTCTATGTAACTATTGCCAATTATCACAGCTCTTCATAAAGCAGACAGCACGTTAGCCCCTTGCACAGCTCTCCATGTAGCCTAGTGCTTAACTGACAAAGTCTACAAATTCAATCTTTATGCTCAATTATATCATTTTCCTTTTTCTCTTGTCGAAGGAAAATTACACACACTCAGTCACTTTGGTTTTTGTACTGTGACCAAAGGTTTTTCCAAGAAATATTGCCTTCTATGTAATGTAAAAATAATACAACCTGGAGTATGAGAGAAATGCATGATAGCATTTCAGGGTAGAGCTCAGAGTTTACACAGCAATAATTCATCAAAGAACTTCCTTCTTCTAAGTGCCTTGCCCAATGCCAGCCTCAACCCTCTTTCCATGCTCCCAAACTTCTCTAACAGGGTAGTGGAACTTTATTCCATCCCTTAATAATTTTTTTTAAATTCCATTTCTGTATTTCATTTAAATACTGATTGTCCCACACATGTTGAGCTACTGAAATAAATTTTAAGCAAAGTTTTCTTTATCTCAACAAGTCTCCAGGAAAAGAGGAGAAACCCAATTAAAAAAACCAAAAAACAAAAAACCACAGGTTAAAAAGGAGAAGCGTGGGAATGAGCTTGTCAAAGAAGGTTTTTGATCTGTCTCACAAAATATTTGACTATGTGAGGAGACAAGTACAAGTAGATGAAATTTTCCGTATAAGAAAACTCCTCCACAGTCTAGTTTCAAAACAAAGAAGTACACACATTAATGTCAGCCGTTCTGTGCCAACTGATTAATTTTTGTAATCTTGTTTTAGGTTTTCTCTTCAATTGTCAGTTGTAGTTTCTTAAGAAATCTGCACGCAGCTGCATTTTTAAGCACTCTCTCTACTCAAATGAACTAATCTCTTATATTGTACTTGTCAAAAAAACCCTTTCAATATTCTTTTCCCCTTGGAAGGAATAATTTATGGCAAAGAACATTTTCTCAAGACCTTTCCTTATCAGGAGGATGTATGTGAAACTGTGGGCATAATTTCGTACTATCTTTTGCCTTCTTGATAACAAACAGTTTGTGTTACTAAAACACTTCTTTATGCAGGTGGATGATAAACCATCCTTCAACCTGAAGAAAAATATTTCCTCACGCAGCGATGATTGCACTTCCAGACTGCTCAGAAGAACAGATATTTTTGCAAACTTATTTTGAAGCTTTCCTATGTTGATGCGACAAAGTCTCTCCTTCCTGAGAGCAGCTGCCTGGTATAGGCATAGCCACTTTCAGACTTTTTTTGCAAACAAAGGGCTTCCTGTGACATAAAGAATAATCCAGGTACCAAGCCAATTTCAAAGCCTCTATGAGAAATTTGAATATTCTTTTTGCTGCAGCAGCTGCTTTCCCTCACTGCTGGATGGTGGTGGAGTTGGAAAATAACCTAAACATGCAATGAAAATTCAGTAGCCTACAGGGAAAAATCTTTCAGCCCATTTTTGAGAAGACAAACATCCAACCAAAACATTAACAGTTTCAGTAAGCAATAATCACCCTGGTTAGCCATCTAAGCAAGGATTGTACAGACATGGTGATGAAGCCGAAATTGAATATTAGTATGGTCTTTCTAAGTTTAGTTGGTAGATTGAATCAGGAAAAGTGCCCTGTCTAGACAGCCTCAGCTTTGTAAATAAAGACCCCATTCCCTGTTTATCCAGTCCTTTTATGTGTTCACCTGAAGACACACACACACACAGACACACACACAAGTTCACTCCAAGGTTTAAGAAAAGCAACATATTCTTTTTACAAAATATATTAGACACTTGGATTCAAAATTATAGAGACTTTCTTTTGGGCCTTTCAGCAATTCTTGAAGTGTTTACATAAGACTGCCTCTGACACTAAATTATTTGCAAATGTTCCTCTTTTGGGGGGAGATTTGGAGCCAGATTATAATAAGCGAGAGCAGATTGACCCAGATTAAAAGATACAATTAGTCTGTCTGATTAGTAAACCTAAAAAGTACTACTTACACTAAGTTATTGTTTTTATGACAAAGGAAGACATCCTGGCAGAACAATAAAGTCAGTGCCATGGAGAAGAACCTTGCAATTTACTCCAAATAGTTTAAAAAATTCAGTTTAGGGATACAGCAATTCAATAGAGCTGTAATATTATTATGCTGAAGGTAGTAATGATACAAGTACATACATCATAACTGTATATGCCTGATTCTTTTTCATATCTAAGCCATTTCTTCTTCTGATATGGGTGAAATTTTAATCATCTGCAAAATCCCACTGAATAGACTGGGCTCTTACAAAAACTGGGGTCTTTTCCAGTAAGCACTCAGGCCCAAACCAACTTCACTTTACAACACCCGTGGGACATGTCTTGGTATAAATTGAAATGAAAATTAGGTCTTCATGTCTGCAAATATATACAGATGTATATATTTATTTACAGAGATGTAGAATTATAAAGTTATTCCTTTAGGGACCCAACCTTAAAATGTTATATGTTGGCTGAATTTAATGACAATTCATCAGTCACTACTTGTGGAGTGAGGGAAGGAAGAACTGAGTCTATTTGGCAGCCTATAAACCTCTATGATTAATTAAATAAATACAGTAAGGGTATTATACTCTGAAAGATATTATTGTGATCTGAACTACTTCTATTCAAGCACCCCAAAGCAAAGCATCATTTCCATTTCTCCTGAGCCTAATAGGTGTGTTAAAATTCTTTTTTATGTGAACCTGTCACATGTGCTCACACAGCAATATGAATTGTGGTCAGCAAAGTGAATTGTGGTCACAAAGCACGGGGATCAGTCCTGGACAATGAGGCATCTCCAGCAAGAATTATTCCCAGCCTGGAAAAGCTGGTGGTCATTGTGACCTGAAAAGGTTACATTTCATCAGCCCTAATGGGTCACATTTCATCAACCAACTCAAAGTTGGCAGTTCCACCATTTGGTGCTTCCAAGTCTGCTGAGCCCCTTGCACACCAGTGTTACTGGTTTTACACACCACCTTCCCAAATTGCTTATAAAACACAGGTCACAGCTAGGAGCCATGTCCTGTTTCCCCTCACAGCAGATCTCTTGAGTCCATCAAGAAAAAGGTGGTGGGTTTTTTGGGTCTTTTCCTGGGGTACACTGCAGGAACTTTGAAGGGAAGCCATCATCTGATTTTGAAAGACTCAGAATAGCAGGATCTCCTGTACAGCTCTCTCAAGTGGGAAACAACAAATTTTGTTCCAGTCTCTCTCCCATATAGAAAATATGCTGATTTTCCCTCATTCTGGGAGGCAGTTTCCCACCTGCTGCTGGGTGCTATGCTGCTATAACTGTGACCATACTCTAAGCAGTTTCAGGATGACAGTGAAATGTGCATTTTTAAGACTAAAGGGAGAAGGAAAAGCCTGATGTCGAGACAGGAAGTTGATGAGTCTTGTAATAGCTGACTCTGCCATACACTGTCTTTGTGAGAACAGGAGATGAGCAAAAAAGTGACCTGCAAGAGATAGGAAGAGGCCCTGGGAAGAATGTGCTGAATATTTTGAGAGTCAGAGTTAAGATTTATGCAAAAAAACTTACTTTGGGTTACCATATTCATGCTTCCAGTTTAGGATTATTTGTGAATGTCTGTCTGTACAGGTACATATTATGGCACATCTTCATTTGTATAGGTAACTATGTGAGAAATCAATCCTGCCCTGTGTGTCCATCATCAATACTTCATGTGAGTTTTTTGTTATGGAGTACGTTTAGATTTATTAAGTGCACACCCAGATTTTATGGCAAATGACATCAAGGCATTACAATGAATTGATGACTCAAAATCATGACTGCAAAGACAACTTTAATGAGTTTAAAATAAGTAATAATACACTGAGTTGAAGTCTAGGAGCAGGAAAAGTTTTCCCTTCACTCAGGGAAGTTTCACAGGGCAGCTGAACTAATGTAATCATTAACAGCTTCAGAAGAGTGGGTTTGCTCCATCCCACCTAACCAACCTCAGCTGAACATCCAGTTAGACACTTATTCAAACCTTGCAATGAGATGTTATAATTTTCTGCAAATTATTAATTACTGTAAATGATCCACAAGGCAGAAACAACACCCTCAGACCAGAACTGGACTTATATGATAAGTCCCAAAATCTGGCTCTCTTGTTCAGAAAGTCCAGTGAGCCCAGGTAGTCAAGATTCATCTTTCCATATGGATAGTGATCCATCCAGCATGAATAGTGATTAAACAGCCTTCTGAAAAATAAGTATTATTTATAATGGTATTGACATGCGTGCCATTTTTGACAGTGTGAGCTGGGATGATGCTCCTGAGTCTTCCCGGACAGCAGCTCTGCCTCTATCAAATTCTTCTGAACCATACAATTCCATCTCTAAACAGATCATCCGTTGAAATCTACCATCTATTTTCCCCCCCTCCCCCTGTGTTTGTAGGGCTTTTCTTACCCTGGTTCAAATAGCTGTGGAGGAAGCTTCAGAGCTGATAGAACTTTCCCAAACGATTCCTAATGGTGTGCCAAGAAGTTTCAACTTGGGCCATTCCTTCTCTTTCCACTTCCCCCTTTCAAATTCTCCATTAAGTGAAAACAATGCATTTTACAGTAAACATACCACTAAACACATCCATATATAGACTGATTTGATTATTATTGCAGAGCAGCTCTGATTTTTCCAAAGCAACTTATCTTAGTCATCTCTATATAACACAGAAAAAGTCATAAAATGAGAAAGTAAAAAAGAAACTCAAAACCATCTCTTTAACATTCCTCATTGACAACGTCTTCTTTATGTATTCTACTTTGCCCTAAGTGTTTCTCTAATGCTTTAGTAACTTACTATCCTCTGCCTACCACTGAAAGGGAGCCAAGCAGGGCACGTGCTCAGCAGGGCACATTTTTTATGCAATAAAGGAAGTGAAGTATCCCCTGTGAACTTAAACTGCAGGCTTTGGGAGATAGGAGAAAAGTCAGGGAAAGTGAAATGAGAAAATGCTTAAAACACAGAGTGAATATCCATACCGCAAAATGACTATAGAATATATAATTAAAAGTTCTTGGCTGCTCAGTGTTTTGTCTCATCCCCCTTAAAAGCTGCATTGTGACACAGGAGCCAGCATCAGCTCTAATTGTGTCACCAGTAACAATGACAGTTATTATTACTTTTTATTATATGCAAATTCTCCATTTGTTCCTGCAGCTAATATGGCCTTAAATCTGGTATCAGTACAGCCTAGGTGAATTCTGTTTTTACTGGCAACAACATATTCCCTGCTGGGAAAATATGACCCATCATGGAAAAGGCTTAATCTTGAAATTCAGCTATTTTTTGTTTCTTGGTGGCCTCTAATTGCTAGCTTGAGGCAGTGCACAATAATTATCAGTCTGCAAGCATGAAAAGGAGTAAATGCCAGTCAGGCTATATGGTTGCTTTGTGCACACAACACGTAAAGAACTCTGCCATGTCAGTGGTGGGCTGGCAGCTTTCTTCCTCCATGTAATGGCAGTGATTCAGCTGGTAACTGGATGAAAAATTGCAGCAGGTTTCCCTGTTATGATTCTTTCATGCATCTCTGTCAATGACAGTTTACATTCTGGGATTGAGATCATTTGTTTCCTGTTTGCTCACAGCTTCAGGCTTTTCTTGTTTGCCACCATGGATTTACAGCTCTCCCCCTCCAGCAAACCACATCTAAGGGGTTGAGGGATTACAAGGCTTAATACTTTACAGCTCAGCACATGTACAGAAAGTTGGAACTACTGTAAAAGGAATGATGACTAGATATTCCTGTGAAATAGATACATACACGTGTGCAGATATGTATGTCTATGTAGAAAGAAGCCCACAGAGCAGCCCACAGAGTAGTGAGATGCTAGACTAAAAGGTTTATTAGCAGACTGTCTTCTCATCTTCTCATAAACTAACAGGCTAACCCTCAGAAAGGAAAAAAAATAAAAATAACCTTTTTAACATGTTTCTTCCCCTAATGCTGCTTGGAAAATGCTATTAAAGTAAAATGCACACTCCAGAAGACTTCAAATAGTCAGACCTTTCTCTAGTTTGATGAAAAAGATTTTGCTGTATCCATACAGCCCTTAAAAAAAAAAAAGAGGGTATAAGCACAAGCATGAGCAACCTGACACAGTGCCAATCATACCTGCCTAGTAGGAGAGATGTTTATGCCCCACGGGCCAGATCTGAAGTATTTTACTTCCATGCTTCTCCCCCAACAATACCTGGGCCCTCGCAGTGCCCAGCTGAAGTAGGGAACTGCTGCTGCCTACACGAACCAATGTGTAAATGTGAGCACAGACACGAATGCTAAGGTTTGCATTTAACTCCTGCTAAAATTAACTGGAGCTGATTTCAGCCTTGAAAAATGCAACCCTAAGATCTCAGAATAAAACATGAGGGTAAAGCAGTGAGACTAGAACAGAATGGTGAGTGTGTAATTAAATGGAGACCTGAATACAAGTTGCCCAATCTAGCACCTTTCAGCTATCATGTTTCTTTATCTATGAAAGGAAGGATTGTTTGTCTTCATCACTCTTGTCATGGTCAGCAAAACTGGGTGAAATGCAGAGTTTATTTGGTAAATGTCACCTGTTTTTTGTTTTTCCTATTCACTAGCTGTCCAGAAGCAGTTCAGCTTTTCCTTGAAGGAGTATTTGTATTCAGAGAATTATTCGTGGTTGCCAGCTTATTCTCAAGCAGCTCATTACAAGCGTTCACTCTTTAAGTACTTGGTTAATTTTGATTAGATAAATGGCTATAGGGTATGTTTCTGTCCCTGACTAAATCTCTAAGTGTTCAGTTTCTTGATTAAGTACTCATGTTTACAAATTTACAACTCTCTTTCTAAGACTGTTTTTAAATATTTATTTAATATACACTCTTTCAAACATTATTGCCATAAGAAAATAAGCTTTGTCACAGCAATTCAAGCAAGAATCTCTGATGAGTGAAGTTTCAGAAGGGGCATTTGCTTGTTTGAGGGAATACAATTGATGTCATCCTACTTGAAAACACAAACATGATGTATTATATAGGTTAGCTGTAAGAAAACTTATCTTATAGTCACAGTGTATTATATGAACCCCTATGAACTTATTAGGATATTTTGAAATAAAATGGCATAGTCAGATTTTTATAAATGTTTCTGGATATAGACCACAGAATCAAATCCACTGATCTGTCCTTGTTCCTTTGCATGGTTCCAGAGTTGCAAAACAGTTGTAAAATTTTGGTCATCAGAGTTTATTACTGCTTACACCATCAGGATGGTGCAAAGAAGCTTTTTAGAAGTGGTCTTAGGCACCTAAACTGAGACAAACCACTGATATCTAAGGCCCTTGTTTCCATCAGGTTCACTCACATTTACTGTTGGTTGTATATAGGAATTCTAAGAATGAAGATGTGACCTTTGGGGGAAACACTATTAAAAGATCTCAGAATCAAGTCCTGAATTAGGTTGGACTTTAAATATCAGTTCTTTGTGTCAGATGGAATTGAGCAGAAGAGCCAAAAGAAGGCAAAGGCCAAGCTGTAGCCTAGCAGAGGTGGGCCAGTAGAGGCAGCCAGGGAACACAAGTGGCAAGAAAAGAAACTAAACTTTGCAGCAACTGTGTTAAAGCCACTGTTTGAAATGCCCAGCCTGAGCAGATTCTCCTGAAAAGAAAGGCAGGAAAAGGATAACCCACTTTGCCAACTGAGTCAAGCCACAGTCTCCATGCAAAACTGACACTAAGTATTTTACTCTTTACAAATAGTCTTTATAATTGGGATTTTTAAATAATCCTTCTTAAAAGGGATTGCAGCTGTAATCAATTTGTGGAGGGCTGTTTTAATAAGAAGCTGCTCGAATAGGATTAACTATGAGACCCTAGACCTCTTTCCTCCAGTCCTTAAACTCCTATTTGAAACATTTAGATACCCCATAAATTATTTATTGGTCTTACAAGGTGTCATCAAGCTAAGAAAATGATGCTTGACAAGTTGAAAACCGTAACCATTTCCACCAATTTGTTAACAGCCTCTCCCACATGGCATGTAATGTCTCACTTCTGCTTTGTCTTACAGGAACAGTAGTTACATTCACCCACTGCACCAAAAGCACATGTGGAGAGCTGTCAGACCTTGTGCATTCTGTTTATTTCAGGAAATGTTCCAGAAAATAATTTATAGATAGCTTGAAAATAGAATGTCAAAGTGGATTTCCTTTTTCTTGTAAGGTTCTTAAACAAGAAGGAAACAGAAAACCCAGAGTTTTTCCCTCCCTCTGTCTGCCAAAAAAACCCCTCTGTGATTTCTAAACTGCACAGATCAACACATATATAGGCATGCTATAGAAAGCAATATAGGAAAAATCTATGAGAGCTTTGCCCAAGAAAGAGGAATCACCCCTTCACATCTCTCAACAGCTCTGTCAGCTAAGGTTGGAAAAAAGGTTACTGTAATACTTTTATTTATTTTTATTTTTTTTTTAGGGCCTCTCCAGCAACACTGGTTAGTGATGACTGGTAAAAAGACAGTGAGACGGGGACGTATCTTTTCTGCAAGGGATCTGGCCTAAGGATCACTTCAGGCATGAGGCAATCTGCATTTAACAAATATCATCTTAAATTAGTCTTTATAATTCTGATTATCTGAAAAGGATAGAAACTCATTGCACCTGAAATAGGTTTCTGCTCATCACTGCTCCTTGTGGGAATGTAACACAAGGTTTCCTGCTTGCTTTCCTCTGTAGGGTCTTAACACACTGACTCCTATGCTGGCACTGTTCAGTCCTTAGTTACAGCACTTTCGTGGGGATCCTAGGCATAAGCACTTTCTTTAAATAGTTTGTTAGTTTGTTTTGCTTGTTTTTATTTATTTAGGTATTTACTTTTGACAACCAGCATGAGATTATAGATCTGATCCACAGTGCAACCAACCTTTGTACCATGAAGCCATCTGTGCCAGTGTATCACCTAGAGCAATTAAAAAACTAGTTAAACAAAGACTTCAAAGTGAGAAGCTCTAATTTATTACATGCTGTTTATTTACTGTATTATTCTACTAATACCTGATCAGTCAGCCTTCCACAGCAATCATAAAACTGTCCATGGGACCAAGGCTCGTGGGGGAGTCACCTGTAGTTTTGCAAGTGTACAGTTTCCACAGACAGAATATCTGAAACTAAATCCATTTAAAAGCACAGAACTGGGGAAACTACAGATGTACACAAGCAAGGTTTGGTCTGATCTACTTCCTGATATAATTGCAAGTTCAGTGAACCTCTTTGATGTTCGGTCATTTTAAGAGACAGTGACTGCTGAAAGCTTCTCTTCCATTCAGTCATGGTGCACGGACACAAAGGACAGCAACAGCTACCACCATTACTTATGGACAGCCATGTACATCTAACTATATCGGATATTTAAACATCGGGGCTGGGTGTGGTCATTTAATAGAAAATCCCTCTGTGTCTTAAAAAGGAAGAAAACAGAATGTGAAGTGAAAAAAGTTAGAAGAAAAAAATTATTTTTACTTTCAAAAATATTTAAGCTGTTTATTTCTGGCTCCTTATAGACACCATGAGATTATGGTTGGATCCTTTGTACAACCCATCTGTTTAGTATGAAGCAGTGTTAGCGTATCACATAAAGCAATTAGAGGAACTGGTTAAACAAAGACCTCAAAATGTGAAGTGTCTGTCAGTCCTGGCTAAAATATTTAAAATACAATACAGTGGCTTTTCCACAAACTGCCCTATGAAATAGATAACTCCCAGAAGACTGGAAACATTAGCAGAGACGTCACTGAAGACACAGGCTTAGATTTAATGCAAGAAAGTTGCTGCTGTCTTCCATCTGATTTTTAAGCCACTTCAGCATTTTAAAAAGGTACTTCCACTTCACATTTATAAACTTGGGCATGATTACCTCAGATATTGGGTGAAAGCAAATAGCGCTTTTCCATTTTGCTTCGAAAATCTTGACTTTGACTGTTAAAGCACATAGCCATAAAGTTACTGTAAATCACAAAAGGAAAGCACAACTTTTAGAAGCTGCAGTTTACAGGTGTGAAACATTTTATAAGAAATGCCTGAATATGCAGAAATATTTGAATATGAGTTTTTCCTTGTTCAAGGTAATTTTTAGAGCTTTTATGATTGCATAGCCCTACTTGTTCATGAACAGATATTTGTAGTATTAGGCAGACACACAGAAGCAAATGAGTTTAAAAGACACAGAAAGCCATATAATTTAGCAAGGGGAAAAGGGAGAAATTCTTGGGCTGCTAATAGAAAAGAAGCACATTGGCCTAGAAGCCCCTTTTTGTTTATAATTTCATAAACGAAGTCAGTAGCCTGAGACAAGCCTGTCACATCTTTGGCACTGAACAAGGGTCAGTGATGGATAACTGACCTCCTTTCTCACTTTTATCAACAAATGTCAAAAAAGGCAAACAACAGCAATGACATCCTGCCCAAACAGCCAAGAGTGTTTCATTTTCTTTGCACTTCTGTTTCCTCTGTGCCTTTAATCAGGGCTGGGGGATGTAATTGCTCTGTCTGGGCACAGCTTAAGGCATGCTGTGCAACTAACAATTAGTTTAGAGACTGAGATCTATAAATTTTGAGAAAAGAGTAAGAGGATTTGGTGTGCTTGAGCTATCCTTTCTAATGAAGAAAAATATCACACCGGAAGGGACCCAGAGTGTTATCAAAGCAACTTAATATCATCTGGTAGTGATTTGTAGGCCCTCATAATCTATTGTGATCATGTTGAAGGGGGAGGAAAAAGTCCACGTGTTCCACTATTTATGAGATTTCCCAAACGATGGCCGCCATCTGTGCAAACGCCACTAATCTCAGCCACTGTCTTCATGGCAAATGGCTCCATGGGATTGTCCGAGGGAAGGGAAACACTGCAGGAATGTTGGGCTATTTATTGTTTATAAAAATAAACCGAGGGGACTAAGACATATGCAAGGAATTTATATCAAACAGCTGCAAAAGCAAGTTGCCTCAATAGGCAGGGTGCATCGATGATGCAATCGGACCACACCGAAAGATTTTCCTATTAATCTCAGAATATACATGGCATTCTTGAGATACTGATTTGTCCTCATCTACACCCAAACTCACCTTACATGGATATTCTTAAAGTAATTTCTGAAAACAGTTTATGTAGACAGAAACTGTTTTCTTATGTGAGTTTATTAACTAAATAAATACAAACAAAGTCTAAGGACAGTCTGTCCCCATAGAATCTTACCTCTCTCAAACATTCCGTCATTACTCTCTCAGCTAAACAAGCACAATGCAGATACTAATACTCAGTGAACCACGCACACCAAGATCCATAGATTTGAAAATTCCTCGTTTTATGGTTAGCAGTCTAATCCCACTAAAGTCCTTTCCTAATTTCTTAATGAAGAAGACCAAATCCATCACACTGAGAAACAACATTCAGAGAGAACAAGGAGTCAAGGAGCAACTAGAAAACACCAAAATGACAAATGGTGTCACAGCAAACCCACAAAGTACAATATTAGTGTTGAGCCTGCATGACAGCATCAGACAAAGGGGAAAAGAGAGCTGATCAGAGGCAAGCTTCTCACCTTTGTAAAACTGGTTTGCCAGACATGCTTGACACTGGAGAGACTCTTACTTTTTTAACTGTTAATGCGTTAGTATATGTACAGCAGCCTGTAGGAAATTCTAGGTCTACATGCTTGAAAAGAGCTATCTTCACTTTTCATTAAAACTGCATGCACTTTGAAATGCCTGCCTTCAGGAAAACTCCCAAGCTGATTGACTCTAACATGAGAATTAATTCAGGCTGCTTTGGTTTGTGGACAAGGCTACACAGAGCAGTGTGTCAGAATTAGGCTTTTCCATAATACAAACTGGCAAGGATTGCTCTTTTGGGAATCCTGCTCAGCTGGAATGCAAGGACTTTGTTTGACAACTGATTTTCAAGGTATGTGTCCTTTTCTTTTAAACAAACACATGATGCTTGAAAGCCAAGGTATAACAGTGCACATGTACATGTACATAAATGAGAAAAGGACAGTTCCTAAGAAATCCTTTGCTGTGACTTGTGAGTGTTATTTACCCATGCTAACACCAGAACTTTACAGCTAGAAGGAAGGGAAAATGTTTTGTTTGATGAATTTGTTTCAAAAGAGTGATCATAAACGCCACTAGTGGATACCAATTGTGCTTTCTGACTTCTGGAAGACTTCTAGAATTTGGGTCTTTCTTTTCTGGAAGGGAAAACATCTCTGCCCAGTCATAAGATATTCTAGCTCAGACACTGCTAATGTATGAGGTACACACTTGAACTGGATGCTTTTTATCCAAAAACCCCACTCTCAAGCCCCACCCTTCACCCCAAAACAAAAGGCTTTAACCACTCGAAGAACAGTTTCTGTGCTACAGGCAGACTGTGCATGTGTTAGGCACACTGTGTCAATGAATAATTTTGCTGAAGCCCAGGCCCCACCTGCATTGGTTAAGGTTTTCCTGCAGTTATAACTGATTTATAAAACAGCATAAAGGCTGTTTAAAGTCATTAGTGAATCTGACAATAAACTCACTCTTTTACATGCAAGAGACAGTTGAGAAACAAATTCAAAGATATCTGTTGTCTTAATAATCACTGAAATGCAATCTTGGTGTTGCACAAGGTGTAATTACCTGACATTTTTCTCTGACAGTAAGGCATAGACATTCTTGTACTTCCTTTAAATGCTGACTGTTCATTTCTGTTCCTGTGCTGCAGTTAATCCTCTTCTATGCTGAAATCTACACAAGTGGCCTCACAAAAACCTGTAGAGGCACAGTAAAATCAGGGAAACTTCACAGTTGCCTCCACCTCTAGAGAAAATAGATACTAGAAGTGCATCAGCAACAGGCTTCACTTCTGATCAGATTCTAAACTGATTTTAGTTAGAGGACATGTAAAGTCCTAAAGCTTACATTAGGAAAATTCCTGTTTCAAAGAACATTAAGTCTACCTTGTCCAATAATATAGCCTGAAAAATTAAGCTAGGAACATTTAAAGATGCCTCTCTTTGAACTGGACTGAGATACTTTGCATGTGAAATGATCAGTATTAAAACAATGTCCCTGGTAGAATTTCCTTGTGTCCATGATTGTCTCCCTCCTTGCCAGTATGTGATCACCTATTTGAATACAGAGACATGAATTTAGGTCTATTACCAAGCACATAACACATGTAGGATTGGTACGCATGGACACTCAAGGACAGCAGATCAACCAAAGATCAGCGTGCACAAGAGAGCCCATGTTCGGCCTGCAGGTAGGTGTCCTTCTGCACCACCCCACGGTCCAACACTGCAGAAACAGCTCCAGCATCCCTCCCCTGTTTCTGCTGGCTGTGGAAGTAACCAACAGGATGAGTGGGAGCCCACCTCAGCTCAATTTCCCAAAAGGAAATCTCCTGCACTGGGACGCCGCTCCCATCTCCTGCTGCAACTTATTTAATTCTGAGTTGTACCACTAGAACTATTTATGAAGTCATACTATAAAGTTTGTTGTAAACTGATCTGGGTTCAAAAGCTTTTGTGAAATGCTGGTGGCAGATGTGAGTTTGGCAACAGTCATGAGAGATAGAGGAGCTTCATCTAAGGTTATCTTTTCCCCAGCAGCTCTTGTGTATCTTATGTCACTAAATTCACAAACATGTCACAGAAGCTGATGGGAAAAGAGTTGCAGAGCTTGAGCTTTACCAGTGAACAGTCTTTCCAAAAGGAAACCTTATACTGGCATTGGTTTGTAAAAATGTATGCAGATGACCCTAGTCTAAGTCTATGTAAGTCTAAGTCCCTAGTTTTCAAACATAGAAACAAAAATAAATTGTGTCCCTGAGTAAATGCATGCCAGGAGAGTACCATCATGAGGGTTGAAATGATGCCTGGATTTTGCTCCCACTCTCTCAAGCACAAAACAATCAGAAGACAAAATTCACTAGCTAATTGCTTTTGAGGTTTTGTTTAAAACATCTTTATAACTCCAGTGTACTTTCTACTCCTACTTATTCCTGCATCATCAGTCATGCACAGCACTGTAAAATACCATGTTTGTCACTCTTCTGAAATGTAAAGGTATATGTTACCTATGTTGTTTCAGGCCTGCTGAGTGATTCATATGATGATGAAGTCTTACTATGATGGGAGGAGAACCGGCCATTCAGAGTATGCCCGTAACTAAGTTTTTCACAGGTTATTTATCAATATTTTAACATATTACCACATTTTTCCTTTTAAAGCACACAGAACTGTCACCCAGGAGCTCACAAAAATGGTGGCATTTTGCTCCTGTTCACAAAATGTGGGCTAAAGTACCGGTGACCTAGAAATAGAAAGTGCTTTTCATTGTATATAGTAAGTATAAATGGTTTCAGACTGCAAGATGCACAATTGCCTCATCACAAAAGGAGTAGACACATCTCATTTCTGCAGAGCCTGGTCATTATTTATGAGCTGTGTAACACAAGGAGCCCTACACAGAATTTCCTTCTAATTAGCAACTACGTATGTCCAAGTCAATTGAGAAATAGGACTTAGAAAGCCTTAAAAACATATTATTTGCAGTGCTATCATTCCCCCTGTTTTAAACAGCAAAATATTAGGCTAAGGGACACAGGCACACAATGGAGATCTTACCTTTTACTTCTCTGCCTGGATGCACAATGTGAGAAGCGATCTGTCCTGTAAGACAAGAAAATATATTTTCTGTTTTAATGCCCACAATTTATTTTTGTGATCCTAGAGATCCCCTTTTTTCATCAGGTATTGAATAAAGCACTTTCTGAGGAAGGTGAAGGTTCTAGTCAGGCCCTTAGAGGTTGAATAGGAATTGCAGTTTAAGCAGGGCAAAGGCAGAGCTTGAAGTTTACTTACATTTCTATTACCCCCTCCTATAAAGTAAGTGCAGTCTTCTATCTCTTTATAGAAGTATATCTAGATCTCTTTAAAAAGGTAAGTAGATATTCTCTACTTCCTAAACACATATGATTCACTGATGAAAAGGTTAGTTTTCAAGCCCTAGAATCTGACTTTTTTTTTTTTAAATCTGGTATGTTAGAGGCAAAGCTGTTGTAAGGAAGCATGAAGGGGCTACATATTTATATATAGATATATATTTATTTGCACCAGCTAAATATTTCATTTGTCAGCATTCTGACACAGAAACAGTCTGCAGATCAGTATCTTTCCCCTCCATATTCACAAAATGAAAATTAATTGTCCCCCCTCCAAGCCCCTTGTAGCATCACGAGGCAATACTCTTCGAAGGCCATGTGAGTGTCACCAATGTCACACCATGCAATTTAAGTGGAACACTGATGGGCAAGATCTACATCTTCACAGAAAAGCCCATGGGAAAGGAAATTACTTTTATAAATCAAAGCACATCATTTAGCATTCTTTATAAGCAATATAGTTTTGGTTTTTTAGTTATATAATTTTGGGCTATATGACTACCTAAAATAAGTCTATAATGAAGATTAACCTGGAATAGACAAGATAAAGTTTTTGACTGTTTTGTATCAAAGCCAGTTGAACCCACCAGAAACTTGAGGAGTAAACAAAAAGACTTAGTCTAAACTTTGGAGAGACTAAAATTTAAATGTTATGATATAAACTCATTTTACCTGTAAAAGTCCTTCAGTGGATAACAAAGGTATTTTAATGCACCCATCCTCCTCAGTTTTTGCTTTGATCCTTAATATGCTCCTCTCCTGCCTACAAACCTGAAACCTGAAAACCAACAAACGTGGTGGTGAGGAAGAAAGGGGAATTGCTGCCATAAACCTGAAAATTTTAAGATCCCAGTCAATCTTACGCAATATGACCACAGTAAATATCATCCCATATAATGACAGAGCAGAGTCAGGGGCTTGTGTCACCCTGAGAGGGGAGAGGAGGATCCTGCAGGGCTGAGCTTTGCACCCCCAGAGGAAGCGGCTGCCCAGGCAGCTGCTCCCATGGTATGGCTTCCTCAGAGTCCAAAACTCTGTGCCAGTTATCCCGGGAATGGTGAAGTGTGATCAGAAGTCAAAGCTACTGTTCCCTTCTGAGGATGTTATTTTCTGCTGGGTTTCACACTCACTGTAGAAGGGATTGCTTTAATAATTCACCTTTTTCTTGCATTGATTTTCTGCTTGCTTTGCCTTCCCAAGGTTTTGTGGAGTAGAAAGGATCATGTAGTACTGAGCTTACACTAAACAAGACCTGGAAAAGGAGTCTGTAGGACATTAGGAGGCAGAACATAAGCAGATTTTTCAGACTAGGCAGTAAAATAAAAAAAATAGCAGATTAGCATAATGAAGTGGGTTTTTTGTTCATATTTTCCTATTCTTAAAAAATAAAACTATTTTCAGGTTTAAAAAAGAAGGAAAAAAATCAAAGTAAGGAATGTTCTCAGCATTCCTGAAACAAATGATTCTTCATATTACTACTTTTTATGGGAGTGACTGTCAATCATCAATCTTCAAAACTGTCATAAACACCCACACATGCTATTTCAAAGATACCTAATGTAGGATATATAATACCATATTTCAAGCTGCATTCAAAGCTTTTCATCTATCTAATAGTTAGGAACAAGGAAAAACACAAACATCAAATGAAATGAAATGTATTTGTTGATGCTAACTGCAAATATTCATTTTATAAAAATTAAGTCTATTACACTTCCATTTAAAAATAATTTTTCATGTCTGAATGATCATAGGGATCCTGAAACGACTGCATCCATAGAGAACCACTGATCCAAGCAGCTGGTCTGCCAGGCAGGACCAATATTAAGGTGTATGTCATGGCTTACAAATTTCCTCATTTCTTAAAGAAATCAATAATCTTTCACAGATTTCATCCCATTGTGACCTGATCTCAGATATTCATCAAGAATTTATAATCCACAGAAGCAGGGAGGGGAAATTCCACAAACTCCTATTTGTGGAAGGCACTCCTCCTCCAAAACAACAGAAATATTCATCACAGCTTCTAGACCTTTCCAGATTCTGTTAGCTAGGTATCCTAAAGACAGAAAAGATGCGCATGACAGAATTTTACCCTGTTTTCAAATTTTTAGGAAAAATAGTCAGAAACAGTGTATTTGGAGGTGCACAAGACAAAAAATTATGGCTTGTTTATGCTACAATTGAACCAAGAGAGAAACACTGGGCAACCAAGGGATGATTGTAAGTAAGTCTACACAATCCCAGGATGATTGCTTGAAAGAACTGCAAAGGAACATGGACAGAATGAAGTAAGGAGAAATTATTAGGACAGAAAACTTTTAAGTGTTTTGATCATGTTTGATGTTTAGAGGATCAGATAGTCTTTCATCCAACCCAGAAACTTTACACGTGCAGTGACTGTTGGCTGACAATGAAATGGACCACAGCTATCTATGCAAAGTTCATCAAACAGCCCAAGGACCTGCCACAGGGCACTGAAAGTGTTCAGAGCTTCCCCAGAGGGACTGGTGATCTCTCACTGTGCTTTGTTCCAGCAGGCCAAGGACCTCCCAGGATACAACCAAATCAAAGGAAGCACAGATTCAAACAAATTTTAACCTACCATTCTCTTGTCACATCCCTTAGGTGAAAAAAGTTCAACAATGGCTGGCGAGCCCAGGAATTGCCAGCAAAAATGTGGGAAGAAGAGCTGGGCTTTCCCCCCTGTGGCTGGGGCAGGCGGCAGGGCCACACTGGCATCGAGGGCATCTCCCTGCATGGGTCCTCCCTCTGAGCTGGCACGTTAATGGAACTTCAGGCCCACTAAGGAGTACTGCATGTATTTCTCAATCTCAGCTCCAGCTTTCAAATGAGTGCATTATTTATTCATTAGTACTACATTCAAAGTGCTGTTTCCCTTGTTGTTCTGTGAAATAAATGAAAGAATAGTGATATCACTCTAAATCCCAATTTACAGCTCTTGCAAGCCCCAGATGACTGTATCATAAAATTCTCCTTACCCTCCCCCTCTCCACTCCTTTTGCCTTGCATCTGACTGAGAGAACTGCTCACTGCAAGGAGCTGAAGCCTGAATTAGTGGCCTGATCTAAGCAGAGGAAGATATAATAATGATCAAGAGATTCCAAATGGGAGCAAGGACAGTCCTAGACTCAACACTTGGATCACAGGATTGGGCTCTACATGCAAGATGCACCTGCAGATACATTTTTTCTCTGGAGAAAGACTGGATGGAGAAAGTAGGGCAGACTGGACCGTACAGACACAGTGCATATATGCGGAGAATATTTTCAGTTCCTTGTTTGCTTACGTCTTATGAAAAACAAAATATTTATCTAAAAAAAAATGTAGACTCGATTAATTCCTAAATCTTGATTTTGATTTTTTCTTCGGGAGACACACCAAAATATCTCTGGTTCTCATGTTCAGCTGAGCTCCTCATGACCGGAACACACAGTCCAGCTCTCATAAGCTTCCTCTGGCCAAACTTGCAAACTTGATGTTGTAAGAAATAGAGGAAAATAAAGAGAGATTAAATAGTGGGAGGTTTTCAAATCTGATAGGTTTAGAACTAGCTTCAAATTTTATGTTCAGGTACTGGCTTTTCATAATTATGGGACAGTTCTAGCTTTGGCTATCCAAAAAATTCAGCTCACATTGGTTTTGGGGTCCTAATCACTGCTACTTTTGACACATCATGCTTATAAGGAGAATCTTAATCCCACATGTTTAATATAGCAGACTAACAAGATTTCAAAAGTTTTCTAAAAATCTGTGATTTAAAAAACTATGAATTTTAAGCCCCATCTGGTGGTTCTCAGTATCCTGTCTGTTGCACACTTGAGACACAGCAATGTGGAGACATGGGGGTGTAAATTTTCAAAGGGCTGTAGCCGTTAAGCACCCACTTCTGACCAATTTCCATAGTCACTTAAACTCCAAGGAGCCCTATGTGTCATGGGAGAGCAATACTTAAAGTCAATATTATCTATCACCTCTCACCTTTCAATTCCCTTGGAGCTGCTCTTGACTTTAAAGATGTTAGAGTTACTTTATTACCAGGGAACTTAAATTTTTCTCTCCCCAAGTATTCAAGCTCTTAGGAAATGGCAGATTCTTGGCCCAGCAGATGTGTATGTGTATAAGGGTATGGGAAAGAGGGAGAGAAGAGATGTGTAAGAGTGTGACAGACTGGGAGATGGCTCCTGCCCTTCACTGAACTGTGTAAATGCACCCAACTACCTTCTAACAGGCAGGAAAATACCAGCACTGGATGCTCAGAAGAGGCAGACATGTCACTGTGACTTGAGAGGAGGATCTAGTATGACAAAAGCAAATTTAGTCCTTTCTATTTGAAGATGTAACTCAAAAGATGTTAAAGTAGGCAGAGTTAAATTAAACTAAGGTCAGAATGTAACCATTCCCAAGACAGATTTAGGCAGCAAACCCCAAACTGCTTGAGGACACAAAAACTGGTACTTTGTCTTGAAATCTAACATGTACTATCTGGCAACAGCACTGTTTCAATTATGAAACAATTCACATAGCTGACACATGTAATGAAGCTTGCTACTTGCCTAGTACATCATTTAAGGTAAAAGAGAAGAGGGTATGTTTTATCATGGGCTTTCATATCTTCGTCTATTGTTCTGCAATCCATTTGCATACCTAAAGGGAAGTGGCCTTTTTAATTTCTTTCCCCTCTCCTAATCATCTGAGGCCTATTTAGAAGTGTTCTGTATCCTGTAATCAGGTAATTTATACAGTGTGCACCCTTAGGCTACAGCCATTACAAACAAGCTGAAAAACTCCTTTACAATAAATGATATAGCATGGGAAGACACCATTCATAATTAATTTTTTTTCCTGTTTGCATTGGCAGATGGTCTCAGACATTGAAACGTGGCCTATTGCCCACACCTTTATTCCAAAGAGAAAAGGGCAGCCTAATAAGAAAAAGAGAAATGCCTGTAAGACTATTTCACTTTGGGAATAAACATGCTCCCCAGCTTTTCATGAATCTGTGCATGCTAAAGACTGGATTCAAAGGTTGTAGAAGTCATAGGAAAATAAATCCCATTATCTTCTGACCAGGACCTGAATTAAAACCACATGGAAAATATTGACTTGAAGGACTGTGTGACTTTTTTTTCATTATTTTCCATAAGAGTTATTTCTAAGCCAGCTTAAACAGACTTATTGTGAGGGTAGACTTGAAAATGATCAGCTTTGGATTTCTGAAAGTTGGGTACTCACTGAGGCAGCAAATAAAAAAGAGTTCTGCTACGAGCCACATTTTAAAACATGCATTTTCCTGCCTCCACAGAAGGACAGCTGATGACAACTTCATTCTCCATTTACTCATGTATTTGCTCACTGTTTACACGTTGCTTTTCAGTACTTTAAAACAGCTTCTGATGCACTTCTGAGTTGCTGGCATCACTGCAAACTCCCCCAGACTGAGATCCAGCCAAGCATTGTCATTTTAATGGACCGTGCCAGTATTTTGTTGATGGTGATAGGATAGTCCAAACTACTACACACCAAATTCCTAAATTAAGAGAGGATACTCCTTTCTGTGTCATGACTCAGAGTACTCTGACCCTCCCGTTTGCTCTGTAAGAAAAGATCAAGCTGCATTTCTATATGTGACCTCTAGAATGTGATCTAATCAAGTCTCACTGCAGTCTGCAAGGTGTTGAGTGCTGGTACTGAAACCCAAAGCCAGTCTGACCATTCAGGATGGTCTGTTTGGTTTTATACACACAAAAATACAAAGTCCCTGGATGAGCTCGAGGTATGGTATAGGGGTCACAAGATGTCATCTGAAAATGCAGTTATCTATAGCTGCATCTCAGATTTGTGGCAACTAGTCCTACCTTTACTGCCAGGAGGACACATTTACCATAACCTCCTAGGGCCAGCATCAGATAATCCAGGTGAGCTGGACCATTTCCAAGAGGATGGGCATGATGTACTTTAGGCAGGGGCACTGCACAGAGTGATTGTACACAGCCAGAGACCACTCACCACGTCTCCATAGGACCTGGGAAGTTCTTGCTGTTGACTTCTGGTAACCTTCCTCCAAAAGTGTAAGAATCAGCTGGTGCTAACATCAACAGGTATTAGGTGCCATGTTACAGTTTCCAAAGGAGGAAGAAGATGGGAGCATTTCATCGCCAAACACTTTCCTGTCCTCTGTACAGATCCTCAGGATTACCTGACCTCTGGGGGCTGGCCCAGGGATCACCAGGGGCCCTGCAGCCACACAGGGGCACCTCCAGGCAGCAGGGCTGGGGGAATGAAACTGATACACTCTTGCCACTCTGCTAAATCTGACTGACCTCTGCCTTAATAGGTTCTTGGGGATCACCAGAGTTGCTTAATGTTGCTTTGGTCTTCTTTTTTTCTCACTGTGCCAAAGCCTACTTGCCTGACAGATGTGTCGAAATGCCAACAGAAAGGCTGTTTTCACTCTAGTTTCAACCTGGCTCAAACCATCAGTTTTACCACCACACCACAAGGATTTGTGAAAGTCAAAATGTTTCATCTGATTTAGAAAAAAATAAATCCTTTGAGTTTTCAAGTTTTGTAATTTATCCCATGTCCTAACCATCAGTCTTATGTCAGCCGAGAACAGGAAAAAGCTCTCTGAAAAGCTCCAGTTCTGAAGAAATAATCAACAGTTGTTAAAATGGCATTGTTCTCTCTGCAATGCAGAACCATCTGGATACAAGCAGAGAACTAGGAGATACTGGATATTCCACTGGCCCAGGGAAAAGTATTTTCATAAAACCAATCTACTTCCTTCAGATGAATACATTACTCTCACTGTTTCTTGCAGCTGATGCAATACATGTTTCTGCCTTTATATGAAATTTCAGCAATACCTGTATTCATAATAATTGGCTGCTACTGATACTCAGAATGAAAACACACCTTTTTTGTTAATTGGACCAAATCTTGAGGCCATTAAAAGGTTGTTTTCTTAGCCCTTCTTTATGGAAGGTAGAGATGGTAGCTGAGGTGTCTTTTTCCCTTTCCTTTCAGCCGCAGAATAGGAACTTTCTCTTCCCCTACTTTTCCTCACTGATAGACACTTAAAATTCAAATCACAATTATACTAGACCATAAAAATATACAGGTAAGGCAGATGTTGTGAGCAAGCTACTTGACAGAACCTCTTTATTTGTTTGGGTGACTTAATAAACTGTAGAGGCTGAGGTCATCAAAACCTCTCAATCATGTTGCAGTCTGGTGCCAACAGCTGTAACAAAAACTGATGATGTAAAACATGTTAAACATGCCAAACCCAAGTTTCAGACAAGCCAGTCTGTAATAGGACTATTTTCTACTTGAACATTACACAGCAGTGTGCTCAGGTTTATTTATGTTGTTCTTAATAGGAATAACCAGAAACCCTGTTTCACTTGCTCAAGGCTGAATGCAAAGACTGTTTTGTTGTGAAACAAACTTGAGAACTATATTGCTTTCAGATCTGGCTAGGCAGAACACAGGCATTAGAACTGGATTTTAGAAATTGAGTTTCATCTTTTGTAGGAAAAATCTATTCTTACTAAAAAATACTAATTGTTACAAGATTGGGGTGAGAAAGAAAAAATAAATTTATTGCCTTCACCCTTTTCTGCCTCTTACTTTACAACTCTATTTCAGTTAGTGAAGAATTCCATAAAGAAAGCATGAATTGTACAAAGAAAAACAAAAAGATCAAAATTGATTGATCAGATAAAATAAAAAGGTCTTAGGCAGGATTTCAGCTTGTGAAAAACAATCTACAGGCAGAGCATGTACAAATTGCTATATAGGTAAACTCTATTGCAGACTATTAGGGAAAGAAAGTAAATAGAAAAGAGAGTAAAGACAACTCTACTTGGTTTTCCTGGGACACCACTGTGGCAAAGCCGAAGGGTCAGATTCCAACATCTAATGCACAGCACGTACTGCCACACAAGTCTAAAAATTTCTGCTGACACTCGTAAATTGCCACATGTTTGGATTTCCAACAAGATCTCACAACAAGCTGTGTTACTGCAAGTCATTATTTCCTTTGGGGGAAAAAATGTCTCTAGTGATGTTAAAAGTCGTGGCAGGATGTACTATAGTGTCAGGAGAGCTCACTGGGGAGCATTCCTGCCTCGGGGCCAGGAGGTTGGGTATAAATTCTGCACCTGGTTAGGGGCTAGAGGGAATGGGCTAAAGTTTATCTCAGAACTGCAGAGAGCCAATGGTTGTGGACACTGCCCCACTGGCAAATCCTGAGAGTAAAGGCAGGCAGAAGCAGTGCGAGATTCCCAAGGCTTACACATTTCTGAACTCTCCCGTATGGAAAGTTTATCTGAAAGATGCTTATGCAGCACTTGCCTTTTCATGGGTACACACTAAGCTATTATGAATTTTAGAGATTTTTCTGAGAGAGACCTATGTTAATTAGCTGGTCTGCATTCCCTAAAATCAGAGACTGAAGAACACCACCTAATATTTTCCCATAAATATGTGGTTTGTATCTGTTGGGTTTTTCTGGAACATGGAAAGAGAAAAACAACAAGAAAGACTGAGTCAGCTTGTTGATTTTGTTGTCCAAATTGATTTAAAAGATGCTTTATATTTTAAGATGTTAATAAAAAATATGATTCTTCCTATGTGCAGAAGAAAACCCAATAAAATATATTAGTCTGGAATGGCTTAAAGCTCAATTTTAATGGCCTACACAGAGCTTATATCTTTCCTGTTTGTCTATGACATTGGCGTAAAAACACATGGACTTGAGACATATTTTGGTTTTTCACTTCCTGTTGATGCATTGCTTCAAGGGCCAAAGGTTAGTAGGCAGCACACAAAACTGTTACTGGATTTTCCCAAGTTTGAACACGGAGAAAAGGGGAAAAGTTTGAGCATCAACTTATCAGTGCCTGTGATAGATAAGAAGAGGCTGAGTTTCTTATGTGAAATGTTTTTTGAGTTCCTTAATAGAGTAGAAACAAAACACCTTACTATCCCGAAGTGATTTTTGTCTCCATAACTCTGCTGAGAGGCAGGAAAGTGCAGTCCCGTGGGGGGAAGGTCACAGCCACCAAAGTGTGCTGCCGTGGACACACCGGCTGACCCAGCACTGAAGCCAGGCAGATCTGAGCCCCTGTAGCCCAAGCTCTGCCAATGCACTCTAGGCCTGCGCTCACAACTGCAGTGAGGACTGGCTCAGCGACAGGAAAGTGCCACCACAGACAGGTTTTGCACACTTGCTGCAACAGCCAGGAGCAGACTGTGCATCAAGATCCATGGAAAGAGAGTTAAAAAGCCCCCAGATTGCACAGAGCTTCTCCAATAATGTCCCTGCATGAGCCATCGCAAACCAAACGATGAATACTGTCTTCCATCACCCCCTGCCATCTTAATAAAGACTCATACACTGGTTTCTGACTGCAAGTGGAAGTAGAAGAAATACTACAAAAGTAATGCCATGATCCTCTAGATATATTCTTAATTTCAACAGTACTGCTAATTTCAGTCACATGATATTTTGAAGTTTATAAAAAAATTGTCACAAAACCCACTAGAAAGCAATAATAAAATCATTAATTAAAAACAAGTGAATTTGAATTAATACTTTGTTTATGAATCATATGTTATCCTCTCATAAAATGTCACAATTCACATATATTTATGCATAATATTTACAATTCAAAACTGAGTTGAACAAAGGTTTGTACTAAAAGTAAAGGCTTGACTTAATTTCTTAAATTCTTAATTGTGCAACCCTGGAATGGGACAATTTAACAGGACTGTCTCAGTACAAAAACCTAAAATTATATACTTTTGGCTAATAAAAACCAGTTTTCCTTAAACAGGCATTCAGAGGTTTGACCTTTAACTACATTGAAAAAGTATTCTGAATTTATTGGACTTTGGAAGAGCAGTTAAGAGGTCCTGATTTAGAAAAGCCCATTTTAATCTTAATTTGAACCATGATACATATTTAAACTTTAATCAGGCAAGGGTACAATGCTACCATCAATGGGGTTGAAAATAGGATTTTGGACTCTTAGTGGTGGGGCCTGCTCTTCACAGCCTGATGCACCATGGTTACTCTGATTTAGTGGTATTTCACACAGTTCTTCAGCAGATGGAAATGATGAGAAGAAAAGACAAAGGACACAGTCTAACGTTTTATGAAGTAACCTTATGAAAGTCTTGAAGAACATTTTGGAAAATAAATATGCATTCTTTTTGTTTTCATAAAAGTGATAATGTGCTTTGCAATGGGGGAATTTTTTTAAAAGAGGATGGGAGCCCATGGCAGACTGACAATATTGTGAAACAATCTGCCACATACATAAATTCCTCCATTTTTATGAAGTCCCTAAAATATTGATGGCAAAAGTTTTGCTTCAGCTATGCAGATATAAATGCTGACACCGGTAAAAAGAAGTTAAATAAGATTCTTATAACCATCTTATGTTCACAGGATCTAACATTATACCATTGTTTGAATGGAGAGTAATGTCTTCCAGTTTGCTTGTGTTTTTTTTTTTTTATCTTCTTCAATTGAGAGATGGAAAGAAAACATGCATTTTAACAATAATACTTGCACAAAACCCCAGACAGCTTATACACAAATATACATAGAACAAATATTATTATTTTTCAAAATGTACCAGACTTACAGTCCTAGATCTCAGTCTTCCAGAAACTTACAACCCTAATTATCTTATGTTCATGAATATATCATTTAGTCAAGTATGTCTTTTTTAAAAAAGAAGATGCATAGTAATATGGAAGGATTACTAAAATCAGTGGGGGGAACCCCAAACCCAGTAGCACCCCTAATCTTAATTTACCTAATAGAAGTCAAAATACAACCAGTCAACTCCCTGCTCAGTATAAAACAGTACAACTTACTGATGTGAATGGAGCTATGCTGACTTACACTTACCTACACAGAAACCCAGGAGATGTAAAGGGAAATTCTGATCCTTGACACTTTCCAGCAACTTCCATCACTCCAGCTATGGAACCTTGTCATATTGTGATTACTGAAAATTTAACTATTTGGAGGAGGAATGTGATTATTTTTTCTTGTCAGATGACTTGTTCAAAACACAGAAGTGAAATAAATTGCAAAAAGAATCTCCATATACTGGAAGTTTATTTTGGAGAAATTAAGAAAGAGAAAGAAATAATTAGGCACTTAAGGATTATTACTCAATGACATTCCAGACGTGGTTTATGACTGCCTTTGCTCTCTTCAGCAAGTAACATTTAAATACTCCATACAAAAGAGAAGCCTAAGGATGTTTCCTCACAAAGTAGCTGATTTGTGGGGTAACACAGTTCCTTGAGACGTCAGAGTCCTTAGTTCAGCCTCTGCTGAATTCAGTGCATGGGCAGAAATTTGGGCTCTTCTGGCATATGGTTGAACTGTGATGTGAGGATTCCTTCTCTACTCAATGACATGTAAGCTGACCATACAAAGTGAAACATTTGTCTGGAAAAGAATCAGAGCACACATCGTCTGGAGGAAGGGTGAGGGCTCCCTTGGAAGGAAGGAAGACTGAGATGTGCTTGAGCCAAAGCATCTCATGGCTTTTATTTGGTAAGAGAACACGGTCCTCAAGCAGTTGGGTGACCTTAGCCCTTCATTTCCTAGGCTTCCATTACAATGCACAACCCCAAAACATTTTGAAATGTCAAAACAGTTCATTTGACATTTTCAAAATGAAGCACTTCAACATTGCATTGAAAACATTTGTGAGTTTTGTTTCTACTCAGATTATTTGTCAAATAGTTTTTACCACTCTGAACCTTTTCTCAGCAATAAATGTTACCCTGATTTCTCCCCACTCCTTAGCTTTGTTTTTCAAATGGCTAAGCCACAGCCTTATTGATACTTGGTAAAATTTTTGTTCTGTTTTACTTCAAATGGTAATTTTAAGTACAAGGCTTCCTGTAATCTGCAATGCAACACCCTGCTTAGTCAACACTAATCCTGTGAATGTTTAGGAGAGCCTATGGTGTTTAGAAGGAAACAGGATATGTAACATTCTGCTAATTGAATAAGACAGCTTTTATTACTAAGCAGTGTCTTTCCATTTTCCACTGAAATCAAGATATTTACATATACCTAATGCTTCAATTTACAGGTTATAAACAGCCAAGTCATTGCATACAATTATTAATTGCTAGTGTATTTGCATGGAAATTATTAAGCAGTTATTATTTTAAAGGAAAGATCAGCAGCTAATTTTGGCCTCATAGGACAATTTGTCCAATGACGTATTTCCTAGACCTAGAAATAACAGACATAAAAAGACAGGTTTACACTGGGATAAGATGACTAAAATGCAGAATTTTCAATAACTCATTTCTATATATTTAGATATGTAATCTATATGAGCATTAGCTGTAGATTTGAATGGACAGTAGAAAAGCACGCTGAAATGAAATGCCTGGATCATTCAGACCCACTGAAATGGAAAACACAAGTTTCAAGGAATATCTGTGATCTGTTAGTCAGTGCTTTCATTTAGAGACAGAGGAGGAGGGCCAGTGTTGTACCATATCGCAGCAGGCAAATTGCTCTAAAATGTATATTTTGGCTTATTGTCCTGTTTTGAATGTGTTGAAGATGCAATGATATCAAAATATATCTTCCAAGCTTTATTAAAATCTTAGAATGCTAAGTTAAAAAAAATGGCAGACTCAGTTTAAATGATGACATAGGAGTATATATATTGAGGCCATATAACTAGCTGGAAAGACAAATTAAAACTTATCCTGAGTTAAATGTTCTCCTGACTTTAAGGAGAAAGTTTTGGCCAAGCTCAAATATGAGCAACTGCTTCTAAACACAGAGCTGGCTTTCTGCCTTTTGCCAAATGTAAACATTATACCATGTGTTAACTGTAGTAGAAATGAAGGTGCATGTATTTTTGACTTGTAAACAGAAATAGCATTAATAGGTCTTTAAAGATATAACCTATGTAAAACTATGAAAATTTTAAACCAAAACCTGTTTTTCTAGGGAATAAAATAAATAACAAAGAAGCTGTCATTACAGCTGTGTGCTAAAGCCTAGTGCAACAGGCAATTTCACAACGTTCAAAGCGCTGGGTATTTAAAATCCCAAAGTAAAGTAACAGTAGCAATTTCCCTATCATCTGCCTAAGCCTAAGTGCTTCACAGGGGTAAGGAAAATACATTTAATCACATTTACTTCGTTAGCTACTATGCATTTTATTGACTTTTTTGTGCTCAAATCCTATGATCTATCCTGTGAGAAAATATTGCAAATCTGAGTTGTGCCTGGAAGTCACTGAAGAATACATGAGAAAGGCTCATAAAATCTGATTCTACAAAGGCTCAGCCCCAAGTTACAGTCATCAGGCTTAGAGACCTCTCCAGGGGCTGCAAATGGTGAGGCAGACATTTGTGTGACTGAATTGTACAGAAACTTTGTGATTCCCAAGGTCAGTGTGGTCCCTCCAGAACTTCAGTGAGGCACAGGGTCTTACTTTTTGTGGGATCAGGATCTGAGATTGCCACTGGCATTTTCTCCAGAAATTTACACTGCTATGGGTACTCTAAAATCATTATTTAGAATATGCACTTTGAAAATAAAATTCAGTTTGCTAACAAGTTTCAAGGGCCTGTTAGATACTCTCCTAATTTCTATCTTGAAAAAGGAGAACAAGAAAGTTCAAAGATTACAAAGAAAGGAAACAATTTACATTTCAAACTACCTGTGAAGGAAACTTAAAGCATGTTGTTTTTAAGCTTGTCTTGTCATCGCTCATTAACTTATTTGCTCATTCAAATCCTCAAGAGAGTAAAACTCAAATCCTGACAAAGTCACTACACCGAACATTATTTCAGATTTTGCATGTGCTGGTCAAAGCCTTGTGCTCAGGACTACAGAAATACGCATAATCTGAGAGTCAAACATGGTACAGCTCCTACCTTGACTGGTAACTGTTAGTAATACGAGCAAAAGACATTGCACTGCTGGTGCCAAAGCTTTGAACAAAATTACTTCCTTTAACACACCGCCACCTTAATTATGTGCTGGGGAACATAAAGCAGGTCAGACAATTTGTACTGGGACATCATAATTCCATCAGTATAATGCTGACATTGCCAAAGATTTATGAATGGAATGTCGCAATTATTTTTTTAGAAAACATATCAAGTTTCACTAATGGGGGGGCTGGAAGTACTAATTAGCTTTTGTGTTGGGTGGGGTTTTTTGCAGTGTATCATATAAGATGTAGGGAGCAGAGGGTGGAAGGGAAGGATCTGTGACAAAAACAAGCACACACAATTTATGTATGGCCTGTAATTCAAGCAGATGTTCTTATATAGGGGCTGCAGGGATTAAAGCCTTTCTGCACATAATTCTATTTGCTAACTACCTTCTGTCTGCACAAACCTTCCAGCCTCTGACTGAATTTTACTAAGCCACATTTCTTCAAAAGCAAAAAGGAACAGTAGACAATCTTAAAAATTTGTTTTGTTGAGTTTTAGAGTTTGGCAGTTTGACTGACTTTAAGCAGTTTTATTGGCTTTAACCTTTAACCAGCTGGGTGATTCCATTGCAGTTATTATAACTGCATCCAACAAAATGACCTTGGTTGGCAGAGTTCCCTTTGGACATCCATTCAAACCAGCACTTGACTACTGTTGGCACATGGTACTGCAGAAAGAAATTGTACTCATGCTAAATCTGAATTGATACTTAAATAATACCCAGACATCCTCCCTTAGTGACCATGCTCAATGATTTGTCAAGATAAATAGGCAGCTCTGGAGAGAAAGAGGTAAAACCTGTTGAGTGGTCAGTACTGTAATTCTATAATTTGGCAGTATTACAATATGATGGCAATCCTGCAAGTTGAGGGGCAGAACATTCCAAAATTAATGGTTTTAACACTCACCTGACAGACACACTGCCTCCAGAATGAAGGAACCGGTGGAAACATTGAAAAATTTTAAAACTTTCATTGACAATTATTTATTTGTATCTAAAGAAAATAGTTGCTCAAGCCCGTTTTCTCAGACACATCAGTGCAATTCCAACCTGACACCACTGTGGTGACTCAACATTTGCACTAAGCAATATCCAAGAGTGTCTTCAGGAAAAACCTTTTTCTGTCACCACTTGCAAGCACATACAGGACTTTCTATCAAGGAAATATAATATATGAGGATAATTTCTGTAGAAAGTAACTGTTCAGGAGCAGATCTCTTTCAGTGTTCCTGCTCCTTCTTGAAAATCTGCGTGATTCATCTCTCGTTGGGTTTAAAACCACAACACAAGTATGGAAGGAGAAACAACCATGAACTAATTCTTCTTATACCCTGTAATTCTCTATAAATGTAAAGATTGTAGCAGTCTCTTAATGCTTTTAGATAAAGCTCTAATTATGTGGAGATAAGAAAAAGTAAGGGGAACAGGATTCAGTCCATGGTCTGGAGCTGGAACTGAATTTTCACTGTCCTAGGTGTCATATTGCTAGCTAGCTTAATACATTAAAAAATGAGAAATGATTATTCAAAACTTATCTTTTCTTTTATAATAGAGCTGGTGTAAATTGTGTTTCTAGTGGATTTCATTAAAAATCTAAATTCTGCCCCACCACCCTCTGCAAATAACTTAAAATATTTAAAATATCTAATTTCAAAGACATCCTTACCTATATTTACATGTAACAGACTGCAAAAATCTCATTCAGGAATATTGTGTATAATCATCTTTTACTGTCTTGCAACATCATGAAAAGGTTTTTGATTCACAAATGCTCTGGATCCTTAGCAGGATGCACCTCAGTGCATTTCACTGTTTCTCAAATTATCTTTAAAATAAAGAACATAAGTCAAGAACACGATCCTAAAAATGTGACAGCTAAACATAGAATCCTTAAGGCTGTAAAAAACCTGTAAGATCATTGAGTCCAACTGCAAACCCAGCACCAGATTCAACATTAAACTGTATTCCCAAGTGCCACATCCACACACCTTTTGAGCACTGTAAAGTGGTAGGATGTATTTCTGATCTCACAATAAAGATAAACATTAAATCTTTATCAAGAGATTTGCTTTCAATTATTCTCATATTAGAGTGCTTCCAAAGAAATCTGGATAGCATCCAAATAGTTTGGGATCACTGATTTTCTTTGAAAAGGCTTTTAATATGATGTTGATCATAGACACTCCCATCTTCTTCTGCTTCAAATATGTGACAGCAATGAAACCTTTTTTTTTTTAATGCCAGCCAGCTGCAGCACCTGCTCTTGTGTTCACTTTTCATATTTCACTTGAGATTTGAAGCTTTATATAACAGGGCATGTTAACTAATTGTAGTCTTCTTAGCTGTAGCTTTCATTTTCATGGCACTGAATATAAAATGGAGAATGGTACTGAATCCTCTGCTCAGGAGTATCAGTGTGAGTACTGCACATGTAGGAGGCCTTTTGTCCCATATCACTCTGCAACTGCCTTAGAAATTTTGCATACAAAAGATGGAAAAAACCCAACAAATTATTCTATAAACAAAAAGACAAATTGTACTTATTTGTCACTGGGTAATATCATACATACTAATTCACTAATTTCTTTTTTTTCCAGCATGTCCAAAGCAGCTGCCCCTCAGAAGTCGTGTTTAGTCAAAAAAAGTGGCATCATCAGGATATGACAGTGGAAGCTGGTGAGAATGAGACAGAGGCTCAGAGATCAACACTCAGCTGTGAGACGTTCTTCAGTGTCAAGTGGTGCCAAAGTAAAACCTTGGATAGGAACTTTCTTCATGATCTCGAGGGAGAAAACAATCCTCAGAGTGATTTAAAAATGAAACAATGTAGTCTGAATACTTTTTATTTTATTCCTGTTTCTATTTTTGTTTCTAATCTTTGCATGCTTTTTCATCAGATATTAGAAGGATTTTTTTGTGTGTGTGTGAAAGCTACGCCTAAAATGACATTAAGGTGAAATCAAAAGCCCATCTATCTTTGGTAATATAAGGTAGAAATTGTTTTCTTATTCCCTTGCAATCTGAAATCTGCACTGAATCCAGTTGTGCCTACACAAAGCATTTTTGTAGCATTTTCATAATTCTTTCGTAATTATTTTTAAGCACTTGTTTTAAAAATCTGCACACCTTCACTGAAAGAAAATGAGTGGGAGAAACAAATTTCTTCCTTTTTAAATCATAGACTAATACATTCTTCACGCCACTTTTAAACACTTTATTAACAAGGAGCACATCATGAGAGATTGAAACACAGGATAAAGACACAAACTGACATGTTGGAAGAGGGAACAGATGGTGGCATGCCAACATTACTGGTAGGAGCAAGAAATTCAGAGATGTAAGAGGAAGTAACAGTGCAGGGCACAGGAACAGCACCAAATGAAACTTTTCTTCTGTGCAGCTTTAAAGACTATTACTTGCCTGGATCAAGGACTTGTGCCACCAGTGGCCTTGATAAGAAACATATGGATGCATTTTACAATGGTGTGAGGATGCGATTCTGGTATTATTAGATCAGTCGACAGCATTCCCCCAGGCAGTGGGCATATTGTGAGCATAATGGCATTAATTCTACTTCATTTGCTACAGCTTAGTTGTTTCCTTTGTTTCAAAATCCTCATAATGAAAGGAGAGAGGTCAGAAAGTTTTACAGTATACTGAAGGTCCACTGTAAGCCATTTGGGTGCACATTCTGAAATCACTGTTACAAAGAAGAAGTTATTAAAAACCAACAGGTAACACGCTGGCTTGTGAATATTTGTGCAATTGAAGGATTGCTCATGAATGGAAGACTGAATGGGAAGAATCCAGTCACATACATGAGTATGAAGGATCAGTTTGGTGACAAAATCAAATCTCATTCTAAAAATCACATAAGTGAGAAGCAGATATTTCACCTATTTATAGTTGCTAGACAAAGGGATTCTGAACTCCCTTCAACCTTTCCCATTCTCAGCTACATCTTTTTCTTAACCAAAAGGATTTCTGCACTCAAAAAATCTATAATGCCTGCTGTGTACAGAGTTTGCAAAGATTTCTAATGAGCACAAACTCTTAAAACCCCTCTTCTTTTTTTAGATAAACATATTTGATCTTTCCAGTCATTATCATTTTAACTTGCAAAGTGACATTATGCCAAAAAGAAGGAATTCATAAATTAGTTCCAATTTAGAAAGTTTTCTTGTCATTGTATAAATGACAGATCTTTAAAAAGACGACTTAAAATGAAATGCAATAAAAAAAAATTCACTTTTGTGTCAGGTTTTTCTTTTCTCTCTCTCTCTTTTTTTTTTAAGACTGAAAGAATAAAACAATGTGCTATCAAAAAAGAAATGAGTGGTACAAAAAAACCCACAAATGTGCATGGACAGGAAACTCATTTAAATTCTCAGATTGTTTTAGGAAAGTTAAATTTAGTTAGGACAGTAACAAAATAAGATATAAGCAGAAAACACTTTGCAGAGTTACATTCACTTTTCAGCAGAAATTAATAAAGCAGCATTCACATCCAGCTTCTTATTTGAAACCCTGCTGGTGGCTGGAGCTATTGATGTTTGGGATGAAAACCTGTTCTCCTGAAGTCAACTAGAAGTTTGCTAATCATGTTACTGAGCCAACATCACACCCTTGCATTTTGTTTTTATTCTCTTTAAGGACTGCAAAGTTTAAATGCAGAATTGGGTCTGGCTTTCAAACAGCTTTAATGTTTAGGAGTACTTGACTTGAAATCTTTGAGCAGAGTGTATTTCTGTAATGAATTGGTGGTATGTGCAGAAAAAGATCATGAGCACAAGTGATGCCAAGGTGACAAACAGACCAGAAGCTAATGGAAGATTTCCCTCAGTGAAGGGGAGAAAACAAGTTTAGGGTTGGATGTGAAGAGATTTTACACTAGGAAAGGAAAGCATTCAAGTGAGACACCACTCCAGGCAGTGACTGCAGAAAACTCCTGGGCTTCCCGTAAACGATTCTTCAGTGTTTTCATTACTTCAGCTCGTTCTCAGCCTAAAATGGGATTTATCAGGAGTCCCACATGCCTGTTCTGGACTTATGATTGGCAAATTCATCAAAATACCCATCAATGTACTGCAGTGGAGCAACTTAACCACACAACCATTGATCTATAGGAAATAATGTCCTGATATCATCTTGTTTCCTGCTAACTGTCCAGAGTTACACACAATCCTTTCACTCTAAGATCTACATGGCATCATAGCATTTACATCCCTTTTTAGTAACTACATGTTTGGCTCTGTAATACTGAGATTTTTACTGCTCTGCTTTCTCATTTTTAGGTGTTTTTTTCTGAAAGTTTAATAACTTCCAAACAAATAATTAAAATTAAGTTAATGGGAGCGCTGTTTAAGACCTCAGGTTTGAGTATTCACTTCTTAGTGAGATTCAATTACTGTTTTTAGCTTCAAGATTTAGGCAAAAGAATTTTAGATAAGAGCTACTTATTCTCACTCAAGAAATCACAGTATTGTCTTATATTGCCTGCATCACCACACTCTGAGAAAGGCAAATAAATTAATTTCTGAGGCATTTTCACCTTTGGCAGCTCTGTAGAATCTTCAGTTAAAAAGAAAGTCTTTAGACAGCTTAATGATAGCAACGTGCAGGTTAAAAAGTACATCTGTCAGAAGCCAGATATCAAAATACAATAAAATACTCTGGTGTTTATATCACAAATAGGAACATAGAGCTAAGAGAAAACCACTTGATGTGCAGATCTACTGCCCTAGTGCTGGTCATTTTAACAGAATCTATTATTTCTATCTGAGACAATAATGATTGCAGGACACAATTTACAAACCTTCTTCCCTAGTGGGACAGAATTTGATTTTCAACACCTTTTCTTGTAAGAGAAAGTTGAACATACAAATTTTCAGCATGTAGTGCCAAACCGTATTTTCAGACAGTCATGAATGAAGTTAATTCCATAAGTTCATTTCTCCCGAGTGCTTCTTGGCTACAAACAGGTTCCCTGGTTGGTCTGAGCAAATGCAGAGGATCACGGCAGTTATGGCCTCGAAGCGCACATCCCCCTTCCAGCACTGGATGTGCAAGGGAAGACCACCAGAACTGGATGGGAACGCCGTGACACTATGGGATCAGCTTCCAGTAAGAGTCAATTCAATTACTGAACATTAACAACTGCCACAGCAGAAAGAGTTCAAAGGCTTTCATGGATTGTAAATTAATCTTCATTCCTCCATAGGAATACAA
The DNA here is from genome assembly GCA_013397315.1 of Donacobius atricapilla. Taxonomy (NCBI): domain Eukaryota; kingdom Metazoa; phylum Chordata; class Aves; order Passeriformes; family Mimidae; genus Donacobius; species Donacobius atricapilla. Next base: position 188,823 of record WBMY01007377.1, on the reverse strand, counting down.
TCAGAATATATCTGATATTTCAAGCAACCAACTGTATTTCGGGGGGAAATTTGGATCTGAGTCTATCCAGTACAATTTAAAATTACTGAAACTGCAGCTGATAGAAACTTCAACATGATTACAGTGATCTGCTATCCCCACATGCAAACTTTTCTGTTTTTCATTTTTACTTTTGTAGTAGGCCTCCTTTTACTACTTTAATGCCTACATTTAAGGCAGAAAATGAAATGATATTTAGGATAATGTTTTAGCATCTGTTTCACAGTGGGTTTTATTGAAGCTGTAAAGCACTTGCCTGCATAGAGAAAAGATGCATTTTAGAAATAAAACTATTAAGTAACATTATCTTGCCATGGTTCATTCCCACTGGGATAGAAGAACCATTTGAAAAGTATAACTGAATTCAGTTGAAATATGATAAATTTTAATCTCCATCTTACCCACATTTTCAGCACTACATGCTGATCAAGAAAGTAATGAAACAATGAGTGTTTATGTTTAGAAGCTTTTGTCTGATCATACGTTGTACAATACTTTCATAATTTGCCCCTACTAGGCAAAGTAGAGAATAACTTGGGTATAACAGCTTCCTCCTAGAAAGCAGGATGAACATATACGTTTCCATATCTAATAACCAACATACAGTCCACCAGCAGCAATCAATGTCATAAATGGATGAACATTTGAGGAGAGATGAAAATACGCCTTTGTATATCATGGCAAGAACAAATGGTCTCCTAGTAATACAATGAAATGGCTGCTTGTATCCAGCACAAAATCATGGAACTACATATCCAAAGCAAAGTTTATAGACAACTGCATCATCATTTTTCTGGGGGCCAAACCCCGAGTACTGCATCTATTTTCTTTTGGGAAAGCAGACACGGACAGGGACCACAGAGACATACCCATTAATTATCTTGAAAAGATTGCTTAATGAGTGTCTCCAAAGAAGACAGAAATTGTCTTATTTAAGAACTAAATATAGCTATAATAAATTCAATAAAAACATAAATATAATATTATGAATAAAAAAATACCAAAAAGTTAATTGAGAGTTAAATTAGTATGTATTTGTGAAATATAGGCCCCATATCCATTTTGTAAGTCACTGGATCTATGAGTGATCTGCAGACAGGAGATCAAAAATGCCTTTTGAAGTATATTGGTTCTCCTATCACCCTTATGAACCCTGCCTCATATAGAAAAGTAATATTAAAACCTGAGTACACAGTAGGGAAGCACCATTTCTGCTTTGCAGATGGCCAACTGAGACATGAAGAAATTAAGTGATTTTCCCAATGTCAAACAAGAAACCTGCATCAGAATGGAGAAAATCTAGGCCTTCTGAGTCTTGGCTGATTTCCTGAACAATCAAACTATTCTTGTGTTCTGGCATGAATAAACCTCTGGTTGCAGACTGGATTGGTGAAAGCATCAGTTCAACATGGGATAAAAAACAAAAAGGAGAAGAACTGTCTGACACAGTACAATATAATCTGTACAGCAGTTTTCTCCAAAATTATACCCCAAAATCTCAAAGTTAAATAACACAGTAATTAAAAAAGAAAAAAAAAGGTAAAAGAAAAATTAAGTATCTTAGATGAAGAGAAAAAAAGATGTTTCAAATGAGGCATGAAAATAAATGTAGATAATAATTATCACTTATGCAATGCTTTTAATCTTCAAAATGCTGTATAAATATTACTTTAAAAATCCTCACAACACCTCAGGAGGCGGGAAAATATTAAGCATAATGTAATAAGTTATATCCTCATATGATTTAAACCAATTTTCATTCTAGAAAACCAAGTTAAAAAGAAGGTTGGGAGGCTAAAAGAGTTTATTTAAAGCACCTGAGCTAGCAACATTCTACAGAAAAGCCTCCACTACCACCTAAGAGGACTGTGATTCTCACAGGCATTCATGAGTCAGCTTTAAGCAATCCAGTTCAGACTCAGCACAGGCTGGGCAGCCAGGGCTCTCAAGACTGCACAGCCTGGCCCTGACTCCAGGCAAATCCTGCGGGTAGCTGGCCTGGATCACGGCACTGGAGTGGGGTCACTCACAGGATATGGGCTGGCTCACTAAAACCTGAGTACCTTGCACAAAAAGCCACCCTACGCCTACGACGTGGCACAGGCACATCCAAGGCTGGGGCTGTGGAGCTGCCTCTGAAGTTCTCTCCTTTGGCTCAAAGGCAACCAAGCAGGCACACACCGAGAGGTCGTTTCACACACGATGGAGCTGCAGCGGAGATGGAGCTTTTCCACCTGCAGAGCCTGCCAAAATAATGTAAGAGGGCAAAAGGGAAGGTGGTAAGTCTAATCAAAGACAATGTTTTGAGCTGAATAAAACACTTAACTGCATGGAAAATTCCATTAGGTTGATTAGATACTTGCCTTAGGGCCCTCTTAAAACACCTGTTAAAAAAAAAAAAAAAGACAGGTATTCCAATGCGGCTTAAAAATATTGGAAAAGCAGGAAATGAAGCTTATTAGAGCTCAAATTAGATCCAAGATTTATGTGAAGAACAGTTGGCCTCTTTAAAAGGCCTGCTTAATCCCTAGATGGTTTTTATTGTTTCTATTATTATTATTTATTTATACAGTGCCATAGGTATACATGGCACTTTACACACAAATAAAAGAAAACATGGGTCCTCCCCCAGAGAGTTTACAGTACCTGATCCAGCAAAGAGTTAAGTACATGAGTAACTTCATTTGCAGGACTAACCTCCCTTGGAACCAATGAGATTTTTCAAAAAATCAATTTATTGACATGATTATCTCTTCCAGGTCAGACCCTCTCATCTCAGACATTCAGTCTGATCCACAGGTGCAGAATCCAGTTCACAGGAATAACTACTTGAGTTGAGTTTCTTCAGAGCAAACCTTACAGTAGGATTTTGTTCCAGGTAAAGATTTTGTTCCATGATAAAGATAAGCCAAAGCAGAGAAGGAGAGAAGCTAAGACGTTTTTGTACTGGTGAGTTGGCTTCAGTGAAGTCTTTTACTAATATTTTTAATATTTTCTCAATTGCGACAGTGGAATTCTTCAGTGATTGAGAAACAGCTCCACAACATGGCTTGGTGCACAGCAGGGAAACTGGATGTTGTGTTCCTCCCTACTGCACCCCAGGGTGACAGGGCTGGCTCTCAGGGACCACCGGGCAGAGCTCCCTCTCTGCACTCTGAATTGAAACCCAACAGCACGTGCATTACACCTCAGGTGTAAACCCTCATAACATGCTATGGAAGTGGGTTCTTACACTGCCAAAGAAGCACTCCTGGCTCCTGTTTAAACCCCACTAATTTGTTGTGTTTTGTCTGGAAGATGAGGGGATCCTGTTCTGCTCCTCACTGTCCGACGCCCCTATTTCTGTGAATGGAAAGTTGGAGCTACTTCAAGCCAGTTCTTTTTTGGAGAGTAGTAATGACTACTCCAAATGTGCAACCCCATTTGCCTGCATATAAACTTTTAATAATGTTCATTAAACTTTATTAGAATTGTTCGTGCAGCCAGATCAGGGTTACAAATTAAAACCTCAATCCTGCAAACACTTATGGAGCTTTATTCATATTACCAAAAGGAAAAAAATTATCTTTCTATACTCACACACTTAAACTGAATCTGAAATGTAAATATAGTGCTATTTATTTTCTTATCCTCTGGCATTAAGGTTAAAAACATGCAGGCAGGAAAGAAGTTATATTTTACTGGTGTTTAAAAAAAGAAAACAATCCCACAACCTTTTTGAAAATACATTTTAAAAAAATACCGTGGAAAAAAATTTCTGATGCAACAGACTTGAAAAAGTCAATGAAAAAAGTGAACTATGACTGTAGGTGCATAATGAAACACAGGAAGTACTGGCCAGAAGAGACACTGAAGTCTCTAGAAGTGTTGCAAGGAACTTTATGGGCCAAAGGATCAGATCAAATCAGAGCCTGATACAAGAACACAGTGAAGCTGGAAAGAATTTTCCCATTGATATGCTCTGAATCAGATGCAGTGACCCACAAACTGCAGGACTGCAGGTAAAGGAGCAGCCATAAAACCCAGAAAGAGTTTTTAAAGAAGGCAGACATGAGTGTCATAAAGCCAAGGTCAAACTCCATCATCGACACAAGTATGTGTGTGAGAGAATTATACCTCTATTAATGCTAAGCACAGTATTTATGATTATTTCTTTATCTTGAAACAAAAGGTAAATTAATTAATGCCTTTTAAAAAGCATGGATTTTTTCCACTGAGTAATTTCCTTTGAAAAAGAAAAATATTTCCTAAACCCATTAGCAGTTAAACATTTTTGTTGTTGTTTGTATTTGAGATGAGGCTGCATATCATTATTCATGCATAATCTGATTTTAACCGATTCCTTGTTTACAATTTTTTTGGTTCATTTTCTTATATAAGCAAGAATTAATATACTCAGACGTGAAAGAAATATCTCTATTGTCTTTTACTATAATTCTTTGGAATGTGCCATACATTGTCTTTAACTCCAAATGACATTCAAAACAGCCTGAGGAAAACATGAATAAATACACATATAAACAAGGAGAAATACACTAATAGGAAAATCATTTAAGTACGGGATTGCATATAGGTATATTAAGCATGGTAATAAAAACAATGCAAATCATGAGCTGAGCCCAAATTTTTGAATAAGCACAAAAATTACTTAAAGTTCACCAAGCCTAGGTTATAAAGCAGAGCCAGAGTAGTGCCCCAGAGTCCCTGCCTGCTCCCTGACTGCAACCAGATGCCAAAAGCTCTGCTCTTCCATCTCACTCCCTGCCTGCGAGAGGACCCCGACACTATGAGCTCCCTCTTCTCTAAATGAGAGCACCCTCCAGTGTGCACACCCAGTAACATCCACACACCCAGAAACATCCACACACCCCCCCAGGAACATCCACACACATCCAGGAACATCCACGCACACCCCAGAAACACCCCCCCACACCCAGCACCATCCCCACACCCCCCAGTACCATCCACCCCATCCCCAGGCAGCTGAGCCCATCCCCAGGCGAGGCTGGGAGCACTGTGGGGGCAGAGGCTGGCACTGACACCAGCTCTGCTCCCTGGCAGGCTTCAGGGGATCCTGGNAGCCTAGGTTATAAAGCAGAGCCAGAGTAGTGCCCCAGAGTCCCTGCCTGCTCCCTGACTGCAACCAGATGCCAAAAGCTCTGCTCTTCCATCTCACTCCCTGCCTGCGAGAGGACCCCGACACTATGAGCTCCCTCTTCTCTAAATGAGAGCACCCTCCAGTGTGCACACCCAGTAACATCCACACACCCAGAAACATCCACACACCCCCCCAGGAACATCCACACACATCCAGGAACATCCACACACACACACAGGAACATCCACACACATCCAGGAACATCCACGCACACCCCTAGGAACATCCACACCCCTAGGAGCATCCACACACACCCAGGAACATCCACACACACCCCCAGGAACATCCACACACACCTAGAAACATCCACACACACCCCCAGGCACATCCAC
>WBMY01007377.1:144085-183207 GCA_013397315.1 Donacobius atricapilla | reverse complement strand
GTACCATCCTCCCACACCCAGCACCATCCCCACACCCCCCAGTACCATCCACCCCATCCCCAGGCAGCTGAGCCCATCCCCAGGCGAGGCTGGGAGCACTGTGGGGGCAGAGGCTGGCACTGACACCAGCTCTGCTCCCTGCCAGGCTTCAGGGGATCATGGACCTCTAGAGAGAGCTGGTAATCTGAGAGAATAAGTCACACAAGAAATATGGTGAAATTTTGAGGCTTGCCTGCAGATCCACCCTTTCTAACCCTACCGGTTCCTGTCCTCACCCTAATTCCCTCCCGCTATTTCTCTTACACATTTTCAATAGTTCTGAATCTGTGAAATCTCAGAACACCTTGAATCAATACAACCTGCTTGGTTCTTTTCCTTTTGACTTTCTCATACTTTTTTATCACAGGGAGTCACAGAGCCTGCAGTGTTTCATCATGTGCCATCAGGTTATGTGCCCCTGATATGTTAATTGTGAGGAAAAAAAGGACAAAAACTTCCCCCTGCTCAAGTACAGAAAAGTAAGTGAATATGGAGCACAGTAAGACTCAAAAGGCTATGTCCCATGTAATCATTAACATTTATTCTTGAGCTTCTTCTTACAATATAATTTTGCTACTTCTTTTTATTTTGAATTTTCTGTACATGGAATGACAGGCAAAAAAATTAATGTTTAGAATGCTGTGACTATTTATCCTGCAGTATTTAATAATACTCTTTCCTTGTCACTTATCCTTCATAACAATCATCTTCTTCTCTGCAGCTAGATTGGTTTTTATTTATTTGTACAATTAAAAAAAATATTTGCAGTTCTCGTTGATTTTTGCCTACAAGTAATAGTATATTTTGTGTCATTTTAACAAATTAAATTTCACATGGTGATATTTCCAAACTGTAATTCTGCAAGGGTAGTTCTCACATTCATGTACAGGAAAGATGAAATAGATATAACTCTAGTGAGTGGGTGGTAAAGTTTGACCTTATGAAAGAAGTAATGTGACTCAAAACTAAACTGTTGGAGGTTTGTGGGACTTTAGGGTCTGCCACAGTGTCCTTTGAATGCTGCTCACAAATATAAAAGCTGTCTAACCCGTCTTGCAAGTAAAATTAAAGTTTATTCCACTAGTCTATTCACAGACCCAGATTTTAAGGGCAGCTGTGACTTGGCAAAATCCAGGTCACATCCATCTTTTCCATTTCAGAATTTCTCTTTCAACCTCAGGTTTAACAAGAAATAGAAGCTTTTATAGAGAATTTGTTTATAGTTAAGAGAATATACTTGCCATCTAAATGTCTGATTTACATCACTGTAGGTTTTTTCAGGAGCAACTCCCAATGTTCTGAAACTAGTCCTGCTTTCCAGTGAATACTCCAGAGTTTCAAAGGTATCTGTGAGCTCAGCTTCTGCAAAGTTGCCACTAACAACTTTTAACATGTTGACTGAAATCTCAAAAAAAGAGGGTTTTTTTTTACTGATAGACTAGTTTTGATGCACAGACAATACAGCTGCTTTGCAATCTGAGCCATGTACCTCATCGAGAACTATGCTGTTGATCACACTTTACAGCCAAATCCAGCCCTGCAGGTGAATCTGAGAGATACACAGGTGTCTCTGGAGGCAAATCAGCCATGTAAAAATCAATATAACTACACAAAAAATATAAGAAGAAAACACTGCCAGGGAGCTTACTAATAGGTTTTTGCAACCTGTCTTTTATATTTTGATTAATCAATAAAGTAAAACCCATCACTGTCAATGTTTAGGCACATAAGCTTCAAGGCTCTATTTCTCAATTACAGAATTTTCTCGGATATTATCTCTAATCAAATACCCTACTTGCTAACTCATGCTCTAACAGGGCATTTTGAAGGAGGGGTTTGGATTCCCTGACTGGTTTAGAATATAATGAAAATGGAATGGACATATTTTAAAATATTTTCAAAAGGAAAACTCAGCTTACTTTTAACTTTAGAATTTTGACCTGGTCCCTGTTCACTAACCCCACTGGCAACCAATGGGGGCTGCTGAGAAGTCCCACCAAAGCCTTGTCCTTTCCAAGTTGGACAAGACCCAACACCTGAGCCAGTCATGGTGGCCCTTTGCTGAACCCTCTTCCAGTGTCTTTCTTGTTTTCTTTGCTATTTACTAATACACTACAGCAGCTATCCCAAAATGACTGGCAAAACAGAATCCCAGAAGCCAGTGTGGTCTTCTGATTAAAAAGGTGTTTTCTGTTGGTCAATTCTAGCCTGAAGTCAGTGGCACACTGTATTTCTGAGTTTTCTCATTTTTACCGTTGATGTTTACAGTGTCTCCCCCTCTTCTAGAAATTTAACAACCTATTTGTCCACAAGTCACCTAAGGAAAAAGGTTGACATAGTAACATTTTTGTACTTAGAGGTGTTAGAAATAATGGAGAGATGGTACTTATTAAAATATCTAACAGGCATAGTTAGAGAATAATTTCCATTCTTGTTCTCCCAAGAGCAAAGCTGCATATTCACTTCTGGTTTCAGTTCCAAATGGCCAGAATGTTCAACTGAAATAATGCACCTATTTTCAATTACAGAACTCTTCTGTGCTCCTGACTGCTCTTCTCCAGTAGTTTAACTTACCTGCAGCAGACAGAGGCTGGATGGGAGCAGTGAGAGATGACATCACACCTGTCTGAATTAAGAAGGTTACACACAACTATAATAAGTTCAGCTGAATGGATCAACAAATAAGTAGAAATACTCTTTCCCATAGCTTCCCAACATAAGTCACAAGAAGTCCAGCCTCTGGAAAATTCTCCTTTAAAGCAAGACCAATTAATTTCATTAATTTCATATTCTTGTTTTTGTATATGTTAATACCTTTTATAGGTCCTTAACCTGAACAGTCATTTAACTTTTTAGATTTTAATGTGTCTTTAATAAATAATTTCTAGGGTTGCTTCTTCCACCTTATTTTTCTCCTATGCATACCATACATACGTCTACACATACAAATGCTGTCTGTTCTCTCTATATCAATTATAAAGGACTGTCTATATTAAAGATGTTCTTCTCTGTTTTATTTAATTTCATTGGTTAATACTTTCATTCATTGACCATGCAAATACTTTGAATTCAACCAATGGAAATAATCTTACAACTGAATGACAATAATTTCAGTTTTTACATGTACAATGAAAACATTTATTTTGTTAGCATACATCATGTTTAGAGCTGAGAAACTGAGTCTGAAAAATAAATTCCATCCCTGACTTGGTTGTCAACTCCTGTTTTTTGATCTTTACTGCATAGAAGACATGAAGCTAAGACTTGGTGCTCAGGGCTCCCCACTGTTCGATTCCAATCTGCTGCGTGAAGCACTGAAGCTGCCCTTCAGGGACCCTTAGCACAGTGATGTCACAATGGCAGTAGCGCTTTGCCTTCTGCCACTCCAGAGGAACTGGAGAAGAAATTTATCCACACTATGTTAAAGAGCCACTGAGGATAGTTAAGAAGCATATTCTCTACTGTTTGGGTTAAGGAGTTAGCTGGACAAGAGCCAGGATTAAAAGAACTGCAGTAACTCAGGGTTGTGGGTCTCAGTTGATTGTCCACAGGTTTGGCTTAGTTCAAAACCACCCTGAATTTTGCAAAACCTAAGTTCTGCCTCTTCAAACCTTATTAACAATTTCAGTGACCTGATTCTTACGGAAGCCTCACCAAAGCAGTATGCACAAGGAAGGAAATGTGATGTGAGGAAGGATAAAGGACTTTTGACAGATGAGCTTCTTGATCAAGTGTATGCAAGTAATAAAGGGTAATTTTAAGACTTCTGTGACCTGGTATGACAAGAGTCGGTGAGTAAATCTCACTGGTATCTCTGAGATAGGAATCTGTAAGAAACCTCTTATTTGAGATTTGTAGCACTGAGCTGAACATTTTTAAAGTAGACTAAAAAAATTGTCAAAGTCAGTTTCCAGCACTAAGAAAAACTAAAGAACCAGACCTGCTCCCTGTAATTGTTTTCCTACTTCATTTATTTTCCTTCCAAAGGCTTGGGCTTCAGCTCCCCACTTTAGATAAACCATATCAAAAAACAGGTAGGGGAACATGTAAGAGCGTGCAAACCTGTAGCTGCTCTCTGAAGAGAATCTGGTATCAACCACCCTTGGTGCTAAAACTTGCAACATCTCACTGGACACTCTGGCTTTTTGCAAGCCCCTCTGAGGCTGCAGTGCCAGAGGGGACAGATTGAAGTTTAACTCTTATTGCTTCATATTTAGTAATATTTCTTTACCAAAATTAGGTGCAAGACTGACAAGTCCTCCAGGCCATATTTTTCTCTACATTGTTGCTAAGAAAAGAAAACTGCACCAGATCTTCTGCTGATACAAATGGGAACAGCATTCTTATTTCCAGGGAAGAGCTACAAATTGAAATTATGGAGAAATTAGTTCACAATATTGTGATGGCTCATAAAGAATTCTTACAAATTAAATGAATCACAAGTGGTCTTACTTCTTTTTATTTTAATTTTTTAAAAAAATTAACAAATTTCATTTCCTTACACTTCTTCTAGGAACCTTTTCTGGTCCTTAGAATTCCAGTGGATGATAATAAAAGGGAAAGACTGCAGTATTTTTTCAATGACATGGTAATACATCTTGATATATCTAACGGTGATAACAAGAAATTATGAAACTGAAGGGTGTTTTCAATATTAGTCAATCTAGGTTTCAAATTTTATTTTCCACAGCTAATTTTCACAATTTCAAATTGAAGAAGGTAGAGACTAGGATTCTTATAACAACACTTTAATGCCTATTGGTATAAAATTAATCACACAGTGTTTTCATGACTGACCTCTAGGAAAACAGGTAGAGATTTTTTGGTATTTTTAATTTCTAACAGGAAAACTGAGTAAGACAGAATAAAATACTTTTTCCAAGAGTCATAGATTAAACTGGACCAAGAGGAGGGGTTCTTGGATCTGTTATCTCCTTTAGCTCAGATTGCAAAACCCTTTTTTTCCAAAGCCAGTGAGAGCTGTTGAGGTATAGTGGACTGCTTATTCTGCCTTTTGGCAGCACTGCTAATTCTGTGCAAAGTGGTAGGATTTAAATGTATGACTTTCACCACTGCTGCCCATACAATGATCTTTGAAGTAGTTCTTTTTGTTTAATATTAGATAACTGAAGATAACATTCATAAAATCAGTAATACCATTCATAAAATCAGTAATACCCTCTCTGAGAAAAGACCTGTTCCACTAAAAACCACAAATGGACTCTAATGACATAATTTTGTTAAGGAGCCCTCTCAGCCTTAGTGTGCAAATGACACCAAGAAATTAGAATGCTTTAATACAACCCTTTCTCTGCTTTACTGGTCCCACTAATGCCCCCCTCTGTTCTCAGAAGTGACAGAGAGATGGGAGGGAGAGAGGGGCACGTTATGGTCCTGTGTCACTCAGGTCCTTGAGCTGGCCCCACACCAAGCACCTCCAGGGCCAAAGGTACCTGCTTCAGGCAGACCTTCTACCAAGGATGGTCTGAGGCTAGCCTGAAAAACACATTCTCCATTTTTGTATGAGACTGGTTGCTGCTGCCCAGATTGCTCCTGTGTAATTTGGAGGATAATCTGAGCCAAATGAGGAAGATATTTGCACTTTGCAAATGACTGGCAATAGTCTAAACAAGAGATTAAGATGACTATATGATTTCTTTGCTCCTTCACCAGAAACAACTGTGTTTATATTTACCACAAATCTCTTATGTGAACATTCATTTCTAACTAAAGCTGTTCTACCATATGGATCAGATTTTTTACTTAAAAAAAAAAATCTGTTAATTTATGATGGCATACTTCTTTGACTATTTCTATAGAATGTTGGGAGAGACTAGTAACCATAAGGTTTTATCTGTAGAAAGAGAAAGTGTCGATTTTCTGTTTGTTGCAAAAGATCTGAAATTGGAGCTAGTAACCTTGGGTACATATATACCTGAAGGTGCAGAAGGTGAAAATCTCCTCAATCTGCAAAACTTTCTGAGCTTTTCACTTCAACTGCTCTTGTCATTGTATTCACAAGATATAAGTTAACAGACATTTAGAAAGAGCAAATAGATTGTTATTGAGGATAACCAACATTAATGTAATGAGAAAAAAAATCGCTATTTAGATGCAGAATAACATGAAAAAAGAGACATGAAAGGCAAAATGAAATGGGTCTATTTCTAACACAGTAAACCCCTTACCATCATCCCGTCAATATGGTGATTAAGCTTTATCAGCTATACAGCAATTGCTGTCCTTATTTATTTTTTGTGTTGTCAAAAGTTTTCAAATGTAAAAACATAAAAGTCACAATAATTAAAGGAGATGGTGAAAATTCATCTCTGAGAAATTAAAATTAAAAAACATAGGAAAAAGAAAAAAGGAAGGAAGGAAAGAAGGAAGGAGTTTAAAACCTAGATGTTTAGACAGCCCTGCAAGCCCCCTTGTGACCTTACTCTGATATTTAACAAAACATTAATCTTCTTGCCAGCAATTATAAAGAATACAGTGATGTAGCTGGGGCTCAGTGAGTGAGTAATAGTAATTCCATTGTTCTCTTTTATTTATGCCTTGGCTGTACCAGGCAGATGAGGTAAGTTGGGGCTTTTTATATGTTATTATTCTGAACTGGCAATACATAAAGGCTGATTACACAAATATCTGTCTGTTTCTGAAGCACTGTTTCACACCTCCTTCCAGCTCATGATCAAAGCGTTTCAACATTTTATTATGAAATCATGAATCCCTGCTTAGTTTGCATATGAATTATAGGCTTTAAAAAAAAACCCCACACTGGTGTACAACAGTGACAGTGCCTTTTGAACCAAGGAACAAAACAAGGTGTTACACATTACTTCTGGAAGGCAATGACTTGCTGATTAATTCTGTTTGCTGGAGCACAGTCCAACCTCCTAGTGAATGCGTAAGCCTTGCGACCAAAGACATTTCTTTTTGTGAACAGGCCAGTGATTTTTTTTCTTCTTGTAAGAAAGTGAGCTCTATTAAGAAGTAGAGAAAATGTTGTCATGTAGCTGTAACCAAAACAAAACTACAAGAGCTTCCCTCTGCTCTTCTGAAATGCAGTAGCTATTCCAAAAATGAAAAATAATCCAATTGTCCAGTTAATAGCATCACACTGAAGAAACCATGCATTCTGAAAGTTGCTGAGTGGGTTCCACCCATATGCATAAAGCACACTGAAAGCAGACAGTGAAGCAGAGCTCCCTAAGCCATGCACAGGTGTCCTGCACCTACTTGGGAGAACTGCTATGGTGTCTTTAAGATTCACACTCACTAAATTTTAAGGGTCAAAATCTCTTGATGTTCAGTCTTTCTACTGCAGAAAGAGGAGCGGTCAAGATATCCACTCTGATTTTTTACCTTCTGAGAAACTTGCGTTTCAGAGTCACAGGATGGCAAATCAGGGATAAGACATAAAACCGAGTTTTGTAAGAACAGCATCCAGTGCTGATGCTCATGCTAAAATGTGGCACTCCTGTATGACGTATACACCTAATTGAATTCCAGTGGTTGAACTTTTACATATACCATGTTTTCCCCACAGTAGTCTGAAAAAGTGCTGTTTCGCTAAAATATAAAATATGCTAAGGACTTTCCAAGTTTGTTTTGTATCATACAAATATGAACAGTGAACAATCTTATGAATAGAAATAAAATTTCATTAGGTTTTACTGTCAGGAATTTGCAACTATTAGTTTTGTTGAAGGCTATGCCATTTCTGTCACTTCAGTCAAAGCAGGATTTGGCCCATAATTATTGATTTCTTTTTTTTCCTATCGACCTCTTCCCCCTCTGTTCACTTCTCTGTATTGGCAGATGCAGATCATCTTTATAAACCTGATAATGTCACCAAATCAAAATTTAAGGTAGGAGGGTAAAGAGGAACTATTTCTGTTTCATGACCTGCCAAAAGGATAATCTAAACTCAGATTGCTGCACTTCCACACAGATATACAGTGAAAGATCATGCAGCCAAGGCAACAGCCAAGCTGAGAACACTTGGTTTGTTAAAAGATTTTTCAGATCATCAGTAGGTGGCTGAAGTAATTAAACTTAATACAGCATTTGTTTTCTGAGCGGCTAAAGGCTTAGCTTGTCACACTGAAAAGTATTTTCCTCTTGGAGGAAACCCATGGAGGTTATCCAAAAGCAGATTCAACTGAATGGCATCTGGTGTAACCTGGCTCTGTCTCGCTGGTGGGACTCTGGGGCCATGAACACTCACACATCTTTTGTCATGATATCAGCCAAGGAGTTCTTTTGCCGGCCAATTCAACACATTTGAAACATTTTGTAAAACTAGCTGCCACTTCAGATGTTCTCTGTGAAATAACTCTGAATGTGCATCTTTACCCTTATAATCATTTCTTCAGCACAGCCTGAAATTGGGTGGGTTTAGGTTCTGTGCATTAAAGTAATTGCACTTTTTACCCTAGCACATTTTAAAGCAGAACAGAGAAGCATTGCAGTATGTGAGATTAGCAATTATGCTCTTATTAGTATAAATACATTATTATTGGAATGAATTAATTAATATATAAAACCTCCACTTCAGAAAATAATCCACCTGGTTCCCCTCACAGACAGACGGGACACCTCTCAGAGTACCTTGCAGAATCAGTGCTCTCCATGCATGAAACAAACTCACAAAGGCAAGAATTCAGAGTTGAGCCTTAAGCCCTGTTCATAATTTGTTTCATTGTTCCAGCACATATGAGATATGTGAGACCCCCAGCAGCTCTGAGACTCCTGTTCTGTTCCTGCACAATAGGGGTGAGTTAAGGATTGCATTGTGTCCATATCCCCTCAGTTCTGGTGCCTGTGTAGCTTTAAAGATATTTAGAGTTATCTGAATGAGGGTTTATGGTAACGTTGAAACAACAAAATAATATTTGGGAAAAGTAATAAAATCCTCTCTCAAACTAAGATACATTAAAAGTGGCTCAGTATATCATGCAACTCATTATGTGGAATTACACCATTCTTCTGAGCTATGAATTGATATAGTATGGAAAGCATGAGAGATAAGAAAATACACTTGTAGCCAATAATGTAAGAAAAATATTTTTAATTTGACAAAATATACTTTTGCAGAGCAGATACATGCTCAACCTAGTACATTTCTACTTCAAAAACTAATTTTATGTAACAAAAATTTATCAAAGCTAATGTTATATAATATGGTTTTGTCCGTTTTTTTACACTATTATCTTAATAATTATTTTGTAGTCTCATGAATCCCAGACTTTATGTGATAGATATTGCATTACTTAAACTCTAATGGATGACAATGACAACAACTTTTAGAAACACTCCTGTATCACATGCACAGAACCCATCACCACAGAGTATTTAAATAATATCAAATCCATACTGCAAAATATCGAAACTAGATGCAGTTTCCACAATAAGCTGCATTCAAAAGGCTTAGAAATCCTCATTCTTTACCTATTTTCTACTTGGGTGTACTGTAAACTTTGTAAAAATTATACTTGCAATATCATCAATACAGAATTAAGCTGCAGGTTGCACAAAAATTCAAGGCACACCTTGAGGTACTCAGAATTTAAAAGGCCACCCAGGAACACAATGGGATTGTATTGTGCTGATGCAATTAACATATTATACCATTTGCCACTTTGCTGGCCCATAGAGACTTATTGTATGCCTGGAAATATCTGATGGTTTTGCAGGTTAACTGGAGATAAGATTGTTCACAGTTCTAGAGCTCCAGGTCAAGATGACTTCTAGGTCTCCCAAAACTGCAACATGTAGAGAATTTTAGTTAAGTATTGCTGGCTTTAGGACATTTTTAAGAATGAGAAAAGAGCCACAAGTTCAGCACAACCAGTAGAAGTCCTAGAGTCCAAGTTATTTTCATTTCAGATTCCTGAATTATGAAGGCAAAAGGACTGTAATGAGATTTTATTACCTAGAAGTAAAGTTGTAAGTAGCAATGGTTTAAGAAAAATCCTGAAGAAATATAAGGTGGAATATTGTGTTCTTCTGTGAGTAAAACAATCTTCAGCTTCTTTAGGATATATAGATGCTGCTTTCTGAGGGCTCTGGCTGCACTAAACTTGGCTGAACTTCTAAGAAAAGCAGTTATACTTCTCTTTTGAATACTCCTGCTGCCAGAACGCTGAGAGTATCCTTCTAATTCGGGAAAGTGGGCAGAGAAGAGCAAAGGAGGAGGGTATAAACACTGCCTGATTAACACGCGTGTATCTTATCTTTAAATTTTCTGAGAAATGTTTCATTTCCTCTTGTTCTCCAGCTGCACAGATACTAAATTTCTGCAGAAGTGAATGAGGAAAAGCTATTATTTTGGGGCTCTAACTTGGCATTCAACACTTGAGACTTCTGTTGGTGAGGTAATCTTAGCTTGCTTCGCACTTGTTGTTGCCATATGGAATGGAGAGCAACCTTTGATTCTGGTTTCTTCTCTCTTTCCTATTCTGACCTTACGATTTCCACTATCAACTGCATTTAATACGTTTCCAAACTGTGCTTGCTGTTGCAGCAGTATATCTGGGTCAACTTCTAATCAACTTCTGTAAGAGTTTTCCTGACAAACTTGCTACATTTTGCATTTGAAAATGGAGACTTAAGGGAAGCAGATAACTCATGAAATTTTCTGGTTTTCCCCAAATTTTCTCATTACTCTGATGTTTGTTACATTTCTTGAATTCATTCACGTATATCACACTGATGGTCACTTTGCACAGCCATTCTGCAATACAACTGAAAAATGCAACCATTACTATGATCACAGAAGCACTTGATGATTTTGTAACTTTAAAACAAGCTGTTATGGCAAGACAATTCATAGTCTCACACAAGAATGTACAAAACCAAAAGGTCAGAAGCTCTCTCATAGTTCTCATCCTCAGAGGCATGTAGAAGATCAAACACACACATACTGAACAAAAGGTTTTCACTTGGAATTTGAAGTTCTGCTCTTGGGCACACTTGGACCATCATTCACAGAACCCACAATAGAAGCTTTCTTTCCCTGACATCCCCATGGTTTGAATGAACTTACATTCTCCAAGCACAGCTGGTCACTCCTCCTTTTCTGCAGTGGCTTCACCTCTTTTCCCCCATTATGTGAGGGAGCTGGAACCCATTCCTAAAGTAATTTTATCATATTCTTTCTACCTTCTGCATAATTTTGAAAGCAAAATTTGTCTTCAGCTAACCGAGGTTACTCTACATTAGCCTAAGAAACCTTGGGATTGTCTCACAAAACATTTGACAAAGTAACAAGCAAGTTTTGTTCAGATAAATAGGCACTTAAAATTGGGTACAAAGGTAGCAAGGTGCCTAATCCCGGTCCTATTCAGTGAGATTCTGGTACTTAATTCCCATGGCCTACACTTTAGAGATTTTGGCACAAAGGAAATGAGATGAAAATTGGTTTCTCATGAAATGTCATGTCATGTTTGGTACAGGAATGGTTTGGCAAACACCCAGGCAAAGACACCTGACTGCCACAGGCAGGGAGGTGAGCATTAATTCTGCAGCTTCTGCATCAGACACGTTGCGCTGCTGAATAGACCGATTGTCAAACATTTTTAAAAGCTAGACTCCAAATGCACAGAAAATGGCTATGGGATTAAGCCATATAGGATATATCTTTTGTCTCTGTAGTGTCTGTTCTCATTATGAACTCATTTTCTTTTCTATGCCTGGGTCCATTTCTTAAATCTGAACACAGGACAAGTATTTCCACTGGCTTACATGGGTAATTGAGTACTTATTAAATATTTTAAATAATTATATGANCATCAGGAAAATAAAAAAATACATTTACACAATTTTAGTACATCTCTTCCTTTAATACATCTCCTCTTTTACTGTAAATGTAAATTTACATTACTTTGTAAATTATGCTTATATTTATCTATATAATCTCAGCATCTTTAACAAATTAACAATAAGAAGTATCAGTGAAAAACAAGTTATATCCACTTGAAATAAATTAAGCTGCTATTTATATCTGATACACATTCTTTTCAGTCATGATGAGACTGATGTAAGACCATCACTTCAGTCAGATATTCCTGTCTTTCAGACATTTCCTTGCACTCTCTTGCCAAAGTCTCTTGTTAACTGCTCATGAAAGATCTTCCTAGAGACTGGCATGCAGCACGGGATACTTAGCTTGACTCTCTTTATTCATGCTGAGATCATATCTACTGATTTTCTAGCTCTTCTCCTCCAGGTTCTGTGTTGCAGTCCTTTCCTTTTTGAAGTTTCTATTTTCATAGATGACCCTTACTTTCTTATATTTAATTCCTCTTAAGTGCTGTAATTTCCCAAATGTTTTTAATTCCATAAGCTGTTTCCTGTGATCTTCTCCAGACTACTTCTCAGCATGGTTTTCAGCTTTCTCTGGGGCTATATTTTTTTTTATCCACCTCTTCCTCTCCTCTCTCTTCCCTCAGCATACAACAGCACTGGCCTCCTTCAGCCATAGCTCATTTGTCTGTTTAGCATCTGTTTGTCATTCATACCCCTTGATGTTAGAACACTCATCTTTTTCATATTCTCATCTACAGCCCACTGTGAATAGTTGCACAATGCCTTAGAGTCACCATAAACATTTAGTGCTATTTCTTCTATTAAGATATTTGCATCCTTATCTCCAGTGCTCTCCTTTTTCCCTGGGAAGTTTTAATATTGTCATCACTGTTTTGAATTTACTGTTTCCTGCAGCTGATCTTTAATTAGAAAGCTGTAATGGGACAGTATATTTGCAGAAGCCTTATTTGTCCAGACTTCATCTATAAGAATCTGTTTCTAAATGCAGAGTTTTTCAAAATGCAGATATTCCATTACTTTTATTACAGATAAGGGAGCCCACTGAAAATGTCCTAATTTGTCCCAATACTCAGAATTCACAAACACCACTAATAAACTGGCACCACTTAATGAACATAACATTGCAGAATTACTTTGGAGACAACAATTGCTAAAATTGGTATGTAGTAGCCATGCTCTTCTAAGCTTTCTCTGTTGTGTTTCTCTACACAGCTGTGGGTCAGTGCAAGCTAAACCAGGTAAAATTTTTACAGAATGTTCTATCCTGAGGCTAAAAGATTTTTTCCTCCATTGCCCTGAAATTATTGTAATCAGTATTTATGCTTGAAAAAACCTGAAGGCCATAATCATATATCAAGGCCGAGTTGTGACATGTAAATACACCCATTTTTTATACAACATAAGAAAGCTTGCATGCCATGCATCTGAGTGATACAGTGAATATCAAACAGATGAGGAAAGCCCAAGGTAACAGCAAGATGATAATGGCTGGTGTAATGAGCAGGGCTACTGCACCTCAACTGCTTGGCTATGATTAAACTAATGTAATAACTGCTACCATGCTAAGAAAAGGCATTAATAGCAGAATGGTGGTTTATTGTCTGCTCTCTTCTGAAATTTACTCAGCACCAAAGTATTTATTAGAAACATATTTATTGCGTACTCACTTTTGGATGTGCCATATGTTCCTCTACTGATGATGTAAGAATTTGTGTTTATTTTTTTTTAAAGTGCTGTATAAGAAGACTGAAGACAAAACTGGAACAAGTCACTAGATATCAGTGCTGAATGTGAGATCAGTTTCATAGGAAGAGAGTCATGCCTCTAACAAGAAGTTTGCTCTAATGAAATGAAGGAGATCAAAGATGATAGAAAGCAAAGCTATGTAATGAAACAGTGATTTAAGAAGCCTGGGACATTTATTTTATTTTCATCGTAAGATAGGTTACTTGCCTTACAGTTGGGTATTGTTTATTCTGGTGTCTGTACATGGTTTTGATTATATTAATTACATTATTGGCCAAATTCTAAACTGTTGTAAATCAAAATTACTATTATGACTCCAGTGAATGACAGTGACTTATACCAGCTGATAATCTACCCTTCACTGCCTTGTAAATGCAGGATTAAGACTTTGCAAGCCTTCTAAAAAGTTTGTTTGTTTGTGAAAATGTTACAATCTATTGCCATTTTGCAAATGGATAGAATTTCTTGCTGTAAATACTTTAATTACTATTATAAAATGAATTGAAATTTAATTAAAGATGAAAAAAAGCACAGTGGAAATTTTTTAAGGATAAAACCAGCAAGAAACACTCCCAGATTTGAATGTCATTTTAACAGTAATTTGAACCAACATCTGAAACGTGTTATATAATTTTAAACATATACTAAAAATTATTTTCTTCCAGCTTAGAGCAAGTGCAGACTCAATGCTTCTTCCAAAGCTTTTAGTTATTTCCCCCCTCCATCTCTAGATGTAAACAAAAAGAATGCTAATTTAAAAAGTTACTTCAGGCAATAATCTTGTCAAAGGAGTTAAGGAGGGTTAGACTCAATCATCAGAAGGTAGGACAACATCTAGAGAAAGCATTCATATAAACACATTGCATTTATTTAGTCAGTGATTCTCCAACAGTTTGAAAGAAATGTCTTGGATAGTATTGAAAAATATTACTTTTTCTCTTAATGAGACAATGAAAGGTGTGTTGGATTCTCTTAAGGTATAAAATGAACATGATACTGTTCCAAAAGGCATTGATGATACAAAATAGGTGGGCAGGTTTCACTGAAGATTGTTGTACCCTCAGTTCCCTAAATTTTCCTTGTTTCTCAAAGGCTGTCACCAATGGCTCCATGTGCTGTTTCTTCACTGTGACAGCAATTTTACTGGAGCTTATGGAGGGCCCAGTTCAAGTGGGGAAAGCTAAATCTGATTTCCAGAAGGACTTCAGACTGGTTTGTGCACAGGCCCTGTCAGCGTGCCAACAGCTCAGCTGTGGGCTTCCTTGAGAAAGGGACGTCAGCTCAACGTTTTATTGGGTACAGCTGAAGGGTTGGACACCAAATGCATTTCTCAGGGTCTAAGCAGGCTGCACACACACCTGGAGTGCCCTCGAAGAGGGTGAGACACCTTTGAGCAGGCAGAGCTGAGGTGAGGCCATAGACCAGGGCCTCAAGGGGCACCTGCTCTGAAAGTTGGGCACAGCCAATGACACCTGTGAGATTTCAGCCCAGAAAGCGTTTTCAGATGCAGTGCAAAAGGGCAAGAAGCTGAATGCCTCTTGAAAGAAATCTTCCAGTGAAGATTAAACACCCTCTTGTGCTGACACAGAGACTATTCATGGAGCCCCCCGTGAAAATCAGCCAAATCCATGGGGAAGCTGACAGCTCGATTCCTTTGGCACTCACTGCCCCCATCGTGAGCTTATCTAGGCAGCTACCTTTAAAATCTCTTCATGTTGCAGTGACTGACATGCTAAGGATTTGTACTGATGGTGTAGCTCAGTATGCCAGTCCAAATGAACTTAATGTTCTGTAATTTATGCCTTTCTTTTTAAGACAACATGTCCTCGTGCTTTTCCAAGAATAGATGATGTATAACTTGGTCTTTTGGGCACTGATCCATTTTACACATTTCCTGGTCTGCCCTTGTGTTACTGGAAAGCATTTTCCAAGCTCAGTTTGTGCAAGAAATAAAATCAATTCAGCTGAACAGAGATGATGGTTGCACAAACATGTGTATATTGTATTAAACACAAATGTTGACATTTATCAATATGATTTAGGACCAACCAGATAAATTTCTTCTAGTGGACCAAACTTTTAATGGCATATTTGTGTAACACTTGCATTGAACTTAGAACAGCCTGTGTTCTGCATAATGTTTCAAATAGGAGTGCTAAAATGGTACATTTCTTTCCCATTGAACAAAGATTTTATGTTTTTGGCAATGGTTTTGTAAGATAATGTACTTGTTAGCCAAAAAAACCACTCAGAAAATAACCCTACTCCTACTTTGATGTACAACTATAACAACAGTTTTTTTAGCAATGGATATGACCCATCTTATTTTTACACATTATATATATAGATATTTTTGAATGTCAAAGATACTTATCTTAGTGAAGGTCTTCTCAATGGATCACGTTTCCCTATTTTTTCTAGGCTACTCTCAAGATGAATGAACTTTATCTTTCCAGGAAGTTAGATTTTTTATTTAAAATGTGAAATCTTGTTGAGTTCCAGGGTTAAGTACATGGTTTCAAAGCAGATATGCTTTCAACATATGGCTCTCTTATTTCTAGCTATATTTAACATTCTTTTATCTTGAAACATTTTACTCAATTTCTCAAACATTCTTTTATCTTGAAATATTTTACACAATTTCTCAGAAATGCCATTTGTTTAAAAATAAAAATAAATTTTTGAGAATAAAGTCTCCAGCAGGATATCTGTTTCTTCTATTTACATACAGGAGACAACCCTGGCAACAATTTAACTCCAGCAAGTTGGAGAAATTCCACCTGGACTGCGTGTCCCACATTCAAACCGGTGCGTGTTCCAGAAGATGGTTCACTATCAGATGACAGCTGAGACTATGTTGAATTTCTCTTTGCGTCAAGAGAAAGACAACCACTTATGCAGGAATTTTACATAGGCAAATGGGCCTAAATTATTCCACTTGGTGCTGGGCCTTGCTCCCAGAGCACTTCATGGGGCAACTTTTGCAGAGCCCCGGGTCAGACTGGGATCCCCCCTGAATCTGGCAAGAGGGCACCACCTTCTATGCTATACACATTTCTTTAATAAACCACTCCCAGATGTTTCCCCGTTCAATGTTGCAGCTGAGGAATCAGGACCTATAAGATACAAAACAAAATAAACAGAAAGTGTTTGAGTGTTTTGGAGTTACTCGTAAGAGAAATGTTAAAGCATGCTTTTGGGAACTATGCTACTTTTAATATAATCCCATAATTCCCATAATCAGAGTAATCAATGGTTAACTGGCCAAATAAAGGACAAAAACTATCCCTGGGTCCCCAGCAAGAATCATGATAAAGGGTCTGGAAGGCTTCTGATTCCTTAAGAGCCAATCCTGAATAAACATAAAGGATTTGAGAGCTACAATAATTAAAATACAAATACAGTTGACTTTGTGATGGCCAGCAGTGGCATGACAGAGCAAGAAAAGGCTACCCGATCTATTAAATTTACAAGAAATAAACAACTATTGAGGATACTTATCATTACAAAACTCTTTAAAATGCAGAATTGAGTGCCACTTCCCTCTTCTCCACTGCATCTCACATCCAACCAGTTCAGCCCTTATACCTGCACAAGGAAAAAAAGAATCGTTTAAGGTTTCAATGAAAAAATAGGCATCTAATATGGCCTAATCAGTAATAGAGATGTGGCAGCATCCTCCTGCCTTGCAGATTCTCAGTGAATATTCTAACCCGCTCCTAGACTCCTTCCATATCAATTTTCTCTGCTATTCCTATTAAGTTTTTAATTAGAACTTCTACAGTTATGAAGAGATAACATAGAATTATTGCAGAAATATTTCTACAGCACTATAGAAATATTGACTTGAGCTGAAATTCAAAATGTGCTTTCATATAGGTGGGCATAATCCCAACATTTCATATTCTAGTGCAGCGGCAGCTCCCTTAGACCAATTGCTGTAATCTGGATACATTTTTTTTTTCTAGAAAAGTTCAATTTTTAGAACTTAAAAGTGTTGTATGAACCTTTCTGTTTTTAATGAGATGATATTTTCTGTCAAAAGACTTTTTTTTTCTCAAATGATTTTTTTTATTGCCTTACAGAACATAGATTTGTCATGAGAAAAGGTAGCTAAAGTACGTTGCACAGCCCCTAGTTTCCCGTAATGTTCCAGTGAATTTCATAGAAATAATCTACTGGAGAACTACTACTCAGTGTGAATAATTGTGAGTCTCTGCCTGCCACCTATCTATCATGATCATCTAAGATAGCTATAGTCCACAGTATTCAAACTGTGGAAAATGGCATGAAACTGCACAACAGCTACAAAAAACAACTAAGATTGATTTTCTAGTACCATTAGGTCTATTACATTCAAGTATGTTAAAAGTGAATAATAATAATAATTTTTAAAATTACAAATAAAAGTCTAACTAAGGTTACAAGGGCATAAAACCCAATGATGACAGACTACTGTGAGGACAGTTCAAAAGGGATATAATTTATTTGTGAGATTTAAGTATGTGATACTAATACTTTTATTAAATGGTAAACCTATACTTTGGAGATTTCTGATTATGACATATATTGGAATTTACATTAAGGAGAGATGGCTACTCATAGACATTACTGTTTATAAATCAGATCTCTTTTATGTAATATACAAACTACCGGAATTATTTAAGGGAGTGCTGATACTGAAAAATGAGTATTGATTAAAAGACAAAAATAATCCCCAAGAAAATTAAGTATTGAAATCAGACAAAAACATTAAAAAAAAGAATGAGCAGTACCCGTAACTTGGAGTGCCACTTCCTAAGAAACACATAACAGTAACAAAATCTATTTTAATTGCATATGGGGACTTTGCCTGGATTATGCCCAGGCACATGACAAACCATTACCAAGTCCCCTGTTGGGAGTAAAGGACAAAAAGGGCTTTTACTTGGCTTGTTGCCACTTTTCTCAGGAACAATAAGTCAGTCACTAGTCACAAAACAAGAGCCCCCTGCATCAAGCCAGCCACCCCCAGGGAGGCTCTGGCTGGCAGCAATTCCAGGCAGCTCCAGCTTCCCAGTGCCCAGTGCTGGGGGCTGCCAGCCCCTCTCCTTGGCACCAACTAAACTGGGCTGCCCAGACATCCCCTCTCTCTACAACTCTTCCTCATTGCTCTGGATCACATTCTTTTTAGAAGTTATTGCATAGAAAAGAGAGGCTATTTAAGACTCCAAGCCATGAAATATTCTCCTGATTAAGGAGTAGTCACATTCTATATTTCCAAATGGGACGAGTTCCATTGCCTCTGGCAAGAGCAACATGTACAAGCCTACTGCATCATGAGTAGGCTCAGAGTAATCAATGGTTAACTGGCCAAATGAAGGACAAAAACTATCCCTGGGGCCCCAGCAAGGATCATGATAAAGGATCTGGAAGGCTCCTAAGGAGCCTAGAAGGCATAGAGGTCCTCTGAAAAGTGAGTTGCACAGTCCTTGTAAGCACTCAGGGAGTGCATTTTGAACATCCCACAGTGGTCAGCAAAGGCTGACCACAAAATCAAGGGATCTTCTCAGCCTGGTGAACCAGAAACAATCTCAGCCATGCAGAAACTGTTTTAATGAAAAGCAGGGTAATTAGATGCAGAAAGAGATCATTTGAAGTACACAATATTTAATATATTTTTAGATATCTGTAAAGACAAGGGAAGGAGTCCCTTGTCACTTGTCATTCCCATTGTGTCATTTGTTATCATGGTACTACCATAGGGACTCGCACTCCATCCACCTTCTGAATTCCTAATCTGGTGATACGATTGCTCAAAATGACATTTAATTTCCCCAGGAATCACACACTAGTTGAACTAATGCCTGATAAGGAAGGTCCATTGTGACTTTATTCAACATTTTGTATACTTGCAGTGGAACCTGTTCTTTTATTTTCCAGTGCAAATCTAAATACTTTTGCATGGAACAGAGAATCTTACCTGTGGATTGGTACTGTAAGTGAATATTTTTCCATTAATACTTCCTAAGTTTTTCAACTAATCTCAGAACAACCATATTTGCTTTTCTTATAACATGGTATCAGTCTTAAATCTTGTAAGATTTGTGGTTCTCCATCAGATATAGTAAGATAATCTTACTATAAATAAAAAGATAAAAAAAGAAAAATTACTATATGACTTCTAGATACATTAAAAACCCCCATATCAAGACCATAAAAATTCTCATGCTTCTAATTTGCCTATTTTTCTAATACTATGTCAAATTTTCTACATTTTAAATACCATTGCACAGTGAGAAAACGGCTGATTGTTATTTTCCCTTAGAATAACATCTGAAATGTTTATAAATAGTTGATTCCCACCTTTTCAAAGTTCCTTGAAAATGCAATGCACATTAGTTAGCACACAATGCACTAATTAGCACAACGAAGGCTGGTTTATATTTGTAATCCTACCTAGAATCCATCTTAGCATTAGTTTCAGGTCAGAAAAGATGCTAAAAGCAGTATTTCCATAACTGCAAGAAACAGATAATAGAAAAGCTATAGGTTGGATTTCTCTGCTGAAGTTAATAACACACAACAATATAAGCGAGTTAACTCCCTTAAGCAACTTAGATCTCATCATTGTCTTTCATGCCTTTGTTATATAGTAACAACAACAGTTATAATATCAATAATAAAATGTAAAAATAAAAGTTAAGAGTTAAACCAGACATCCCAAGTGCTAAGTCTTTAATGGAAAGAAGGATGAGGAATGAAAGAAAAGGCCCCCACATTTGCACAAACACTGCCTGGTAAATTGTTTTTCACACAACTTCAGAGTAAACATTCTTTGGCAATGAATTAGTTCCAGGCCTTATGCAGAAATGTTAACACAGCATATCTCAGATATGTGCATTTAATTGTTTTTGCAATTATATATCCTGACACTGAAAACAACTTTATGCCCAAATAAATTAAATGTGCAATTTTGGGGAGTTACATTTGGAGAACTTCCTTAAGGTTTTGTTTTGTCAGTTTCTCTGATTTTATTCTTTATCCATCCCCCAAGACAACTTTGCTAAAGTCAATGAAATCATACAGGTAGAAAGGACAAAAATGCAGTCTCTGGATTTCAAATTGTGACAACACCAGTCTCACCATTAAGCCTGACACAAGAACCTTTTAATTTAAATGTAATCTCCAAAAGACCAAATTACCAGCAACATGTTCTCATTAATTCCTGTAAGGGATGCTCAAGCTTTGACCCCTTATTGTTCTCCTTATCGAGAAGTGGCTGAGTCATAGTATTAATAAGCCATCACTCATTTAAGTGGTCATTCACTGCTGGGCGGGGAAAAGATAGGCTCATCCTTTTGAAGTGGGAATGGGCAAGCAAGGCTGCTGTAATAGGCTGTGATTATTTTCACTATGAATGCTCTCCCAGCTTTCAAAAATTAAAAGGAGCACTCATTTTCCTGCTTGAGTATTTCTCACACTGGCAAAAAAATGAACCCTTTGAAATGTAAATGATTTAATCTTTGCAAACCCCTGCTTCAGAGGGAGGTACAGCTTCATTTACAAAATGAAGACATTTTAGGAAATGATTATCATTGTAAAATTGAGGTCAGCAGGGAGTCCGAGTTCAAACTCTTAGAATATCAGCAGTGTAACAAGTTTGATCTTCCTTACTGCATTGCTTGCATTTGCTTCTCTGGGTTCCAGCAGAGAGCCATTGTCAGTCGGAACTTGTTCCCACTCATTTCCCCTTGTTAAATAAAATAGTTATGCTTATTACATAGAGTTAGTCAGTCCAATAAAATTTAGGGCAAAACTAAAAATAAAAAAGGGGAGTTGAAATTTATTCTGATTAATGTATACACTATGTGCTGCCTATTCAACTTTGAACATTTAAGGACTGACAGCTCTGAGGATATTTTTTTTAATGCTTAGTTCAGCCAGTAGTGTTGGGCAGTGTTACTATACTGTCCTACCAAGGCCTCAGGAGGAGACCACCCATAATGGTGAGACAATATTTCATTTAAAATTTAAACATTAAATCCTTAATCTCTCTTCTGCAACATCCAAGTGAATGACAATTATTGTTGCTGGCGTTATAGGGTTTTATGGTATCTGTCAGGCTTATTATGAACTGATGGAGATGATAAATTTGTATAACAAAGTGCAAATGATAACAGCTGCCATATGACAACAGCCATTATGGAGAACTTCCCTGCACTAATGGGCATTTCAGCTGAAACCAAGGGAAATCTGTCAGAAATGAGAACGAATCTGAGCGAAACGGAAAGTCAGAAGTTACAGAATTTTATTGGTGATCTTGAGATATATGTTTATCATATTTTAATCAGTGTTATATATTTATTTTCAGTGGAGTTACTTATCTTTCTGCCATTCCTGAAGAGCCATTTCTCCCAGCCTGATATTTTGAAAGGGATAGCTAAAATTAGAATGTCAAAGTGTCATTTGCCTTACAAAGATCCTTGATGTTACACCCTTGAAATTACACTTCAATAGGACAGATGAAATGCTGTTACTGAATGAAAAATATGCACCTATATATTTGCAACATACAAGAGAAAAATACCAGATCAAGCAGAATTCAGCACTGTCCAACACCTCGAGAAAGGATAGGTACAAATGAAAGGCTGCCCGTACTCAAGTTTAAGTGATACACTTTGAAGTAAATCTAAAAGCTGGGTGGCCAGACTTGCAGGACACTTACCCAAACCAACCTTAAGGAGGTTTGTCCTTACTAATGGCAAAAAGCAAAATATTAGCAGAGATTTTTATCATCCCTCAAAAAGAGAAGAAAAAAATGGTTCTATAAACAAAACTGCACAATTTTTCAAAATGACTACAATGCTGAAAATTTCAACATAACATTCAGAATAGATAAAAGAGAAAGTCTGAACGCCATCCACCCCGTATCCAGTCTCACTGCTTACTGGTTTTTCTGGTTTGAAGCAGGTGTTTTGTTTGTGTGCACTGGAGTGTGAGGCAGCTGCTCTCTCGAGGTATGAAGGGCTCCATTATGAGCACCACCCCGCACCCTTTCCAAGGCCAGTTCACAAGCTGGGCAACTGCTGCCCTGGGGGAAAGCTCCACACCCTGGCCTTTGGGCAGGACTTTTTCTTGGAGGAGCTATACACCTGACAAGTGCTGCAGGTGCAAAATGAAGGAGTGTGATCAGAAACAAACAGGAGAAAAAGTCATGCACAGTAAATTGAGGTTTCAGAGCATGTGGCCAAGTGTGTCTTGCTGACTCCTGGAACTTTACATGAGTTCTGGATAGCGCTGGCCTGAAAGACAGCTGTTCAGCAGAAGGGTGTCTGCTTTCTGCCAGTATTACTCCTTTAACTATTTAAAGGTATCTGTGAAGTTTTAGACTTGATGCTTGTAACAGAAGCGACTGCAAGAGGTTCTAGATCTGGATGAGCTTAAAGCATAGAATATCTATGTTTTGATGAACTGATACTGTAACAGATAATTAAAATCTGTTCCAGACTGTAAACTCCCCTGGACAAAGACTACTCTTTTTGTTTGTATAAAAACATCCCCACACAGCATGGTGGGTAGTAAGATATCCCTCAGCCTTCCACCGTCTCACACTCTCCAGCAGAGGAGTCAGGTCACAGGAGAGAGCAGGGTTCAATGTAGGCAAACTTTACTGAGCTAGAAGTGAAATCCAGGAAATTCACAAAGATTCTGAGATCAGAATTTTAAGCAGACTATGACTTTAACCAGTAGATTTCTTATTTTATTATGATTATTAGGAACTCTTTCTTATTGCTGACAATGCTCAATATTTTGCCCCCCAGTTATTTTTTTCAGAAGGCTCAGATCAAAGGTAGGAGTACAAATACTGCATTAACTCAGGGCAAGATGTACCAGTAGAATCGTTTAGATTGTGCTTCTTTAGCTCCACATTCTGGGCAACTAATGCAATATTTTACACAATATTTTACTTTGGAGAAGTTGAAATGAATTCTATATGACATCTTCTGAAATCTTGAAGCAAGGAGCGTAGCTACTTGCCTGGAACTCTTTAGGAATGGTTTGCCTTGAACTTAACAAATGCCATGCTTTGCCGTTAACTCATTGCTTCTGAAGTTCTCACAAACTGCTCCCAAGTAATTTTCTTAATATTCTCTCCAGTGACAGATATTTTACACATTAAATCTATTTTCCATGTTAGCCCACTGATCAAGAAGGCTGATGTAATCCACTGGAGGAACATATATTCCAGTTTTCATTCATGCTTTAGAGTATTGTCACAGTCCAGCACAAAGGAATAATCTGATTGTTTCTCATAAAGCAAGAACAAATCATGATTGAAGGATTTCTTCTATTTAAAGCTATGCTTTGCAAAGCCTATTGAACTTGCTAGAAGAGTCATCTCCGATGCCTACACTAACTACACAAAGCTGCTGCACAGTTGCCATTCAAGGGCTAATTTATTACCAAAAGGCCAATATTGCTGCTTTGCAGATTACAAATATCACGAGATATTAATTTATTTATATTTAAATCAGGCTAAAAGATTAAGAGAACTTTCAGTAGATCCATTTACAATTAAAATGAGCGTAAGTTTGAATCACTTTTTTATGATCTGGGTACAGCTGGGCTTTGAAAGAGTTGCCGCCAGAATGGTGCAAGGCATTTGCCTTTGACAAAGTAGTGCAAAATTTGTGTAAGTGGGTGAAAGAGCATTAGATTATATCACCTCGTAGGTCAGCCGGAAAACACAATATGTATTCTGAGGATGAGGAAACGGGGAGAAAGGCAGTGAACAGGTGCTGAGGGCTGGGTTTGGGCCGGCAGTGCGGGGACGGGCTCACGGCGCTGACCTCCGGGCAAAGATAACTCTTTCATGGCCCCTGTTCCACTCCTCCACTTTGTATCCAAGCCCTCCGCTGGAAAATGTAAAACCAGCACATAGAGCACACTGCTTTGGAGGTCTGCCACTTGCATTCAGGCAACCATTTGTACTTTTGCAGGCGTAATCAATCTCCTGTTGCTATCAGCAGGGAGTGGGGCTTTGCTGCTTTATGGCTTAAAAGTAGTTTTGTGCAAATTCTGCTTCCCTCCCCCCTCCCTTTAGCTCCACTACTCACAGGATTTCCAGGGACATGGGCTAGAGCTGAGAAAAGAAGCTTGTTTGATTTAAGCACAGAGGGGTTTTTTGTGTGTGTGTTTATATTTTCTCTGCATCTATTAAGGGGTGAGGGGGAGAGACTTCATTTATATGTTAATATTAGCCGGCACCCTGACTAAACTGACAGAACTATTTCATGGGAAGCTGACAAATTTTGTCAGCTAGGCTATCTTTCCACATCTCAATAGTGGCAATAATCTTGATTAGCAAAACAATTGGGGGCCAAAGAAGTCCTGCTGTTCCAAAGACCCTCTTCTCAGGTTACAGTTTGCTAATGTGATGAATCCAGAGAGTCCTTCAAGCTTGAAAAAATTCCCCAAAGCAGCTGAATTTAGGCAAATGAAGGGAACCATTTTGGAGGCTGGACAAAAGGGGTTAATTTGATCGACCATGTCTCCATAGTCTTATAACAATCATTTACTTAACAAGCATATAGAGAGTCATTCCATGGAAACTGGTGGAGTTAACAGAGGAAGTTCGAATAGAATATCTGTTTATCCCAGATGTGTGGGAATTTTAGCCAAAAAACAACACCACATAATTGCTGCCTGTGGTATTGATTCTTACACAGGAACAACAGCAGAACTAAAGGGCTCTGAGCGCGTCAGGAAGGCCTCTGCTCTGAAGCAGTACAAGCTTCCATTTTTATTAGCTTGTTGCATTGCTAATAAAATAATTAGAATTTAACTCTTTCAGGGAAACTAAATGAATTCAAAGGTATGTGCAGTCCTATTTGCAGTGCAATTTAAGGCAACTACTTCTGTCTGCAAAAATAAGGGCTTTGTAATATTTTTGATGCATAGTCATTCATCTTCTTGCTTGTTATTGTATTATTACATAACAAGCCATTTTCTGAATTATATTTAAGCAGCTCAAATCTGGTGTATTCCTTCTAGAGCAATCAGGCTGCATTTGCCTCAGAGCAGGACCAAATAGTTACTGGAACTGTAAGCAGATGGAAATATACTTGGTCCAGGTCAGCATAAATACATAATCACCAAACAGCATATAAAATAGCCTTCTTACTTTTGGGTCCTATCTCCTACTTATTTATGCACACCATTAATTGATAAATCTGTCATAAGTTGATCTAAAATCATGAGCTTCTGTTTAACTCTCTGATGCAATTTTTCAACTTTCATTGAAAATTTTATTGTAAAAGTACTAATTAAAGCTTCCACTCTTTTCATACACTTTTTCTCCTCTGCCCAACAACATCTTTGGAGTAATTTCTAATTCTGTTGCTGAAATAAAAATTGCCATTCATATCATGTTTTGTAAGACTGAGGGATTTGACCTGGTGTGTGCACACTGGTGAATATCAGTGTAAATATACATTTTGCCAGACATCAAATACAGGGTTCTTAAAAACTGCTGAACTCATCTGTCTTCAATGAGTGTCAGAACCAAAGCTTACTTACACATTATGCAAGTATGAAAGAGGAGAGGAAGAGAAACTCTGGCATTTTTATTTCTTGTTCTTTTTGCATATTTTTGGTGCTGCACACATCATCTAGGAGTCCACTCTTTAAAAGCTGCCAGTTATGATTAGGAAGATTTTGATACAGTCATCAAACTTCCTCACTTCAAGTTATTTTCTTGGTAACTTAGTATGGTGGAAGCCTCCAACTTCATTAACTTTAATGTGAGCAAGAAAATTTTTTCATTTTCTCTCAAATTTGATAGGATGTGAATGGGAACATGTTTTTAAAATTGATAACTCATACACTTGAAGATAAATACATGACAGAAAGATTTATCCAAAACAGAATTGGTCCACAGTTTTTCACAATGACAACAACTGGGAAAAAGTATGTGCAGAATTTCTACCCACAGAGAACCTTCAGCTCTTAGATTAATGCTTATTTATAGCTAATTTCTAAGATGGGTGTCTGAACTGTAGCATCAGAAATTCCTCACTTCCTTTCAATGTAATGCCTTCAAAGATCAGGTAACACAGATTACTCAGAAAAACTCTGTTTGATGGCAGGTGAAATTTTGCCCAAGTTAAAAAACTTAGCAATATCAATGGCACACTTGCAGCCAATGAAGCAGACTTACAGGAATGTGTGCGTCCCTCCAACTGTTTGAAAACTTTTTTCAGCATTCTGTGCTTCCAGATGTTCAAAACTGGGTTAGTTTCTTAGGAAGCTGAGGTGCTCTGTTTTATGCCATCTGTCACACACTATCATCGTGAAAAAGAGAAGGGAAACACACTAAGAGACTAACATCAAACTGTTACATGCTTATTAAGAATCTCATATTTTTTCATCATATAGATCTCTATCTGTACACAAAAATCCATCGTACAACTGTCTCAGTTAAGGCTGCATTTAACAACAGCGCAGGTTGCAATGACAGTACCAGCAGAGAAGCTATGCAGCCCTCATGCCATGGAGCTGACAGGGAACTCGATTCACCTATGATAAGTAATAATTTTTTTCATTTTCATTTGTTCCGTCTTTCAGAACAGCAGACAACATCTAAAGCTGAAGTTTTGACCCAAACAAAAGCTTCCTTATGGACTCAAGCTTGGTTCGTTTCTTTTCAGGTTAAGGTGGTACAAACTTTCAAACAACTCCTAAGACTGAAATTTTTTGTACAACTCGAGTGGATCATCCTGTGATCCTGCCTGTGCACAACTCAGACTCCAGCAATGACTCTGAGGGGAGTTTTCCCCGGAAGAAGGATTCCCCCCCCCAGCCAAGCCATTGGTGCAGACATTGGAAGGCAGAGTGCTTCAGGCTGTGTGACCCCCCCGAAGTGCCTCCTCTGGGAGACCTGGACATGGCACAGTGCCTCTGGGGCCCTTCCCCAGCAGCTCCTTGTGAGACAGGATATCTCCTTAGGAGTGTTTGTTGGCGTTCACACAGTGAGTTCAGGCAGTGCCTGGCCAGAGCTCCTATTAAACCACAGCTGTTCAAGGGACAGTTCTGGAACCCGGCCTGGTACACTGCCATTGAGAGAGACAGAAAGAATTCCCGTTAAGGTTTCTGGCTGTGAAAAGATGGAACTAGCATAGGTACAAATACTACTCTGTGCTAATATTTTCCCCTTTTGACATTATCCCCAAAAGGTCATTAGAGAAGAAGAAAGTGACAATAAATATGCTTTGCACAATTTTAAGGAAAGGAGCTTCTGTCTGATTCCAGATATCGTCAGCAGGATGAACATGAGGGACAACATTTAGTTATAGATTAATAATCCAAGTACAAACAGTTCTGAACGAATAGAAAAAAACATAAACCCACAATATTAAGCAAACCACAGGACAAAGATCACTCAATTCTCAGAGCTATATTATTTCTAAGTGGGGAAACAAACCATACAGAGGTCATTGAACTCTGTGATGTCAATATCAAAGTGAACCAGCCTGAATGAAACGTGCCACAAAGAGTTATGAAATGTAAAATCTAAGTAAAGCATGTGGAGTTTACATGAACAGCAGTGAACTCACTGAACCAGAAAACTGACATTTTTTTCAAAAGTTCTCAAACTTCTTTAAACTGGAAAGTATAATGCAAAGTTATACATCAAATAATCAAGAAAATTTCACAGGAAAGCATATTAACTATAACATTCTTATATACTCTTATATGTTAATGCCACTAGAATTAACTTGAATCTGCTTGCAAGACTTTATCTAGAATAAATAATTAATTGTCCACTTTTCTATTAGTAAATGAAAAAAAATAAGACAGAAATATTTCTTCCACCAGGAAAACAGCAATTTTTTTTTTCTGGAGAGACACATTTTGAACTATTTCACAGACTCCCACTCACCTTATACAGTTTGGTTTTGCATTGTGTTTTTCAACTGGTCATCCTGTAGCTCATGCATCATTACCACCAAAGAATTATTCTAAGAAAGTTAAATGATGTATAGGCCAGAATGGACATGTACAACCTGCTCACTCACGCTTCATTAAGGAACTAGAGATAAATATGAGTTAAGAGTTGAATTTTACCATGAATTTTGCATTAATACTTGGACAATAATTCTGTTATATCACTATTCTAGGGCATAAACACTTTTCTGTCACCCAGTGATAACAGCAGAATGGTCATCTGTCTATCATTGTACTGAAACCATTTTGTCAGAAAAGATTGTTAGATGCAATAAATGCTAGGACATCAAATTAACCGGTATCTATCCACCCCAGACAATCTTCAGACTGTGTTTCTCCTCTAAAAATTAAAAGATGCAACATTGTAGATCTCAGGTCACTGGGACATGAAAAGCTTCCCATTATGTCAGGGTTTTTTATAAATAATGTTTCCTGCATATTTACCTGCTCACACTCCAATAGGGATCTTTACAAAATAATCCTTATTATGTGAGCAGAAAAAACCCAACACATTAAGACTGATAAACTTATAAATAGAGACAAATACTTTTGTGGTCTGGATTTAAACACAGATACTTTCCTTAGTGTTGCAGTTTACTTCAGATCTTTCCTAAGATCTGTTACCTAGTAATATTTTATGTAGGTGAAGTGTCACAGAAATGGCTATACCCCTAGTGAAATATAAACTGAAACTGCACAGTTGTGCATTTTCTTTTGACAAAGAAACCTAGTCACATTTCTAGCTGTTTTTCTTTATGAAGGTATTTCATTTTGCCTTATAAATACATTGAAAATAAACTGAATAATTCCACGCTTAAATTTTTAGTTCAGCTGCATAAGTCAACATTTATGATAAAACAGTAGAAAAAAAGAGATGGTTTTTCATGCTTGGAATTATCATAATTTATACATGAAGATTTCCTGAGCAGTCTGAGGTCTCATAACACTTATCATAACTGAAGCTTTCACATGTACTCTCAGCTTCAATTCTCAGTATTTGGCTAAATTTGTAGTACTGGGTAAGACATAAAGCAGCTTTCTTTTATTTTCTAAACAGATTATTTCTTCCAATTCTTAATGAGATATGAATCAAACTTTGATCTTCAATGTGAATCATTCATTAATCTTAAACAAAACATGATTAAATCAGGGACACATCAGCACATATTGTAAAAATAAAAGCTTGCACAAGCCTTTTATTTAATATTAACTTCATTATGTTTTTATGTGAATTCTTGGAAGTTGGTTATCCCAGCTAAAAGTTAATATTTCCTTAGGAAAAAAACCTGTATCATGTGATTATTCTTCATGTAGTTAGATGGCTTTATACATGTTAATGGTTAAACTACTTCAGGAATGACATTAAAACAGAGAGGAGTGCAGAGAGTTTCCACTGATTCTGTTGTGTCTTTAAATTACTCTGACAAATAATACAGACCAAAGTACATAATTGGAAGAATGAAGAAAATACATTCTTGAAGCGTAGTCTGCTTTATGGAACTGAACATGATAGAGAAGAAAAAGAGAACTATTTGCTGTTCTCTCAGGATGATCTGTTAGCCAGTCTAGTTCCTGCTCACAATTTAGAGTAATTCTGTAAATAAATCATCCTTCTTTTTTACTGTTTAATCTCTTTTTAATAAATTTACCAGTCCATTGAAAAAATATTCAAGCTGCATCTATTCATGAGTGCGGAAAAGGAGTTCTACCTTTGATAGTTATTGCCATAACTGTAGGGTTTTTTGCAGGGGGCAGAAAAAAAAAGGAATTCACCAGTAAAGTAAAAGTTTGTATTCTGAGAACAGTACCTATTGATAGTACCTATCTCCTTCATACCTATTTTATATCCACCTTAACTTTAATAAGCCTCAGGTTCTCACACTTGGAGGATTTCCCTCCCACCAGAACAAGCATAAGATCTAGTAAAGTATATGGCAGCTTTGAGAAGAGTTCCCTCATCTATCTGGAAAACAACAGCTGAAATGTGAATGCATTAGCAGGAAAACTTCAACTGACAGAAGCCAGCTTCCCCCCCCAGGAATGCACCGAGGTAACAAATGGAACAGAGGAATGTCTTTCCTTTTCTTTATTCTCTGAAGGAGCAACAGTTTAAAAGTTTGGAAGGCACATACAGAAAACCACAGAGTGTATTCTCAACACCTGCATCTCTGTGAGCACTTAACCTTTCAGGAAACCCTGACAGTCATAGCTATTAATGAAATATAGTTCGTTGATTTTTTTTTTCCCTGCAAGCAGATGTATGTTATATATAACATACATGCAACAGTAGGTCTTCACTTGCTATCGATAGGTCATGAATGCAACAAAGAGCCATGGGTTGTGTCTAACTCTGACAGAGACATTGCATCTGTAAGACCTTCAGAGGCTGCAGGAGATGTTGTCAGGCTCAGGAGAAAAAAAAATCAGCCTGAGGAAGCACATGAGACCCCCAGCACCACAGACTCCTGTTTCAGGAGAGGTGTAGAGGGAAAGGGAAAAGAATGGAATAAATGGGAAAAGCTTCAAGAGGCTGGATAATAAAAGCCAGCATAGTCAGGTTATTGCTCACTGCTTTATCACTTAAGTATTGCACATCAAGTGTCATGCAGTGGTTAGTTATGCTGTAAGGCAACATTCAGCAGTCACAAAATCTTCCTCAGCAAGGAAGTTCCTGGGTTCAACAAAACTAGTGAGAATACTCAGCTCTGTAAGCAGGCAGGCAAGTTTTAAGGAAACATCCTGGCTAAGAGTAGAACAGAAACAGCAGAACTGAAAATCCAAACCAAGAAAGCCATCTGCACCCACAGGAAAATTTGATTCCAGGTGACCACAAAAGAGTTGAGACAATCATGTCCTTGCTTTCAAGGGTCTCTCATTACTGCTCCAGTGAAACACATGGATGAATGGAATGGAAAAAAACCCCAAACCTCAAAAGACAATGTTACTTTGTGTCATGAAATTCATGTCCAGGTTTTCTACACTTTACCTGAAGGAGCGACACAAGTCCTTGGGCTGCTCCGTGCCTTTCCTCTGTCTTATCCCTCAACCTCCACCTGTTAATAATGATTTACATAATCCACGTGTCATGTGATATAGTCATCAAAAAGTGATGTACCTGCACATAACACATACAAAACAATATGAGAAGATATTTTTAAGAAGAAGAGAGAACCTTAAACATTAATAAGTAGCAAATCTGTGAAATCAAAGCATTTTCCTCCTTTTTTTATAATAGCCTTTCATTCTTTTTATGATTTGTCTTTGAAAGCTCTTAAGCTCTTCCTGTGGATGACAGTTGATATTGTTCTTCCATCCTGCTGCAGACAGCACAAGGGAGGGAGGGAAAAGAAAAAAATCCTATTGTACAGCTTTTCGTCTCTGAAACATGATTTTTATAATTAATATATACAACTGAGAAGAGAAAGGTACGTTATAATGAAGTGCAATTAAGAGGTGTTTGTTCCTGTCCCACACATAAGATGACTATAATTTCCTTGGCTGTTTAGAAGTCAACCATTATCATTACATCTCACAATCTTTTCTACTTTTTTTTTTTGCACTTCTGATTTTGTTTATTTTCAATTAAAAACTCCAAATAAACATACATACAGAATATCTGATATTCAAGTAACATCATCTTTTAATTATACGGTGCAGTGATCATTAAACCTAGTGCTTATACTAACCTTTTGGATTTAATTTCATAGGCATGAATGGATCTGTCAATTTTGCATTAGACTTAAATTCATGCAAGAGAGAATGGAATGTGCACTTACGCAGCCTATATTGCATGTAACCACAGATGTATTATTAGAGGTGTAATTTCTATCTATTCTTTTGGCATCTTTGTTTTTAAATTCCCCAAATCCATACCACAGCATAGTTTTCTACTTTAAATTTTGTATTATTTGCATTGCTGCGATGACTACCCTTTCAAATCTCACATTCACCCACACAAAGAAGCAATCACTGCCTGGGAGACCTTACAGAGTGAAGATATTAAAGGGACAAACCACAAAGAACAAGACATACTCTCACTGATGTGATGGTGACACTTTTGT
Organism: Donacobius atricapilla; assembly: GCA_013397315.1. Taxonomy (NCBI): domain Eukaryota; kingdom Metazoa; phylum Chordata; class Aves; order Passeriformes; family Mimidae; genus Donacobius; species Donacobius atricapilla. Next base: position 150,538 of record WBMY01007377.1, on the reverse strand, counting down.
TACCCTTAAATGCAGCTCCCTTGAGAGGATTCCTTCCCGTTTATGTCCTGGCTGAAGTTGGGACTAGTCCAGCTGAAGCCACAGTAGATCAAAGCTGGGAGTCTTGGCTGCCCTAAGCCAGCAAAGAGCCCTGCAGTGACTGGGGGAGTTCAGACTGACGGCTGAGTCTGTGTTTTGAGCTGAACTGCCATTTAACAAATGCTTTCTTCCCAGTTTAGATTTGTAAAACCTTTATAAAGTGAGCCCAGAAGGAGCTGCAAAGGACCAGTTGCTGACAGACAAACAGATGCAGACAGAAAAATTGAAAATTCAGGCCTGATTAAAGCCCATAGAAACACATGGAAAGATTAACTTGGAGCACAGTGGGCTCCTGCACAGAGGCAATTTACCTCAACAGGGAGTAGATGTTACCTTATCTTCAAATGAGAAAATATTTTTTCTGTTAAGGCACTTCTATTGCTTAAAATATTCTTTGACACTAAAATTACTCGATTTTTTCTGTAGTTTTGCTCATGTAATACTATTTCTGCTGAAAATTTTGATAGACATAATTGTATTTCTCTATGCGCACTTGTGCCAATTAAGCTAAATAACTCAATTGTTCTTGCAATGAGTATGAACTGATTTACCAGAGCAAATATTTTCTTTCAATTGTTTTTGTATGTTTTTGTTTCTACAGAATACTTCCTGAGAAAAATAGTTCAGCTTTAGTTGAAACAGACTACTTCCACTCTATGTAAGGCAGGCTTGTGGTTGCTACTGCTGCTGTTTGCTTTTTTTTTTGTGGCTGTAGTTCTAAAAATATCTGAAGAGATAAATGTGTTATATTTTCCATATTGGGAAAAATACATATTGTCCTTTTACCACTTTAGTTTACTGGCTTATCATCATGTTTGTGCATTTTCCCTCTCTTAATATACTGTTCCAACAAGTGATCAGCCTTATTTGATTGACACGGTGTTGATGTAAATTAGGAGATGGATTCCTATACTTTACATTACTCAGAAAAATTTATCTACATTATTGTCCATTTTCTGTCTATAGTAAGTGCACTGACTTATAGTTGACATTTTCCTGACTTTAATACTGCTTTCTTCAAATATAATATAAATTGATGGGAAGGCATTTTGAATAGTCTGAAAGATTTCTTGAAACTATGCAGCAGAAAAATACACTACCAGGTTAACATTATCTGCCACTGATATATTATTTTGTATTGTTTCCCCTCTATCTTCTGTTTTATATTAGAAGAAGTCATAAAAACTTGTATTGCAAAAAGCCAACAATTCAATCAACTCTATTCCAGCAGTTAAAAAAACTTCAGTTTGCCAAAGCACGGAGTAAATCCCAGCTGCTCTCTGGTAAGATGTGTTCAAGTGACCATACAGATTTCTCACTTGCTTGATGAAAGACAGACTTGGTGGTATTTTTACTTTATTCACTGATTAGAAGCAAGGAGCCAGCCAGAGCCACATCTTTCGACAGCTACAGAAGATTAAAAGTTATATTTTAAACGTGAGAATACAGCACTAGTTGAAAAGGTTTCCAGTCTTGCTAATTTTATCCTTTGGGTTACATAAAAGTAGTAAAAGTAAGAAAAAAACTTCCTATCTTGGTCTCTTTCTAGACTTCCCAAGCTCCTTATTAGCCCTCCCTTCCAACTCCTTTCCCATTTTATTGGGAATCATCTATAAAGCATCTAGAAGTTGTTGAAAGGAAAAAACTGAATCTGCATGAGCTAACCAGCCCCTGCCCAGTGAAGCTGCATGCAGCCTGTACACAAAACTTCAATTACTAGCTCTGCTGAGTTCAAAGGGATTATTTCTGGGAATAAATGGACACAACCTGATCTAAATGGAGCAATGAAAGTGGCTTTCCTCCTCCCCTCTCTTGCCCTTTTTGGTAAAATTTCTTTGAACATTTACATGCTACCAGATTATTTCCCTATTTCTCACCAAATTCTACTCACTTTTATGACAGTATGATCTAGACCTCCATTATCTTGTTTATCAACTTTACAACATCTTACCACTTCTGCTATAAAGACAGAAAACACTGAGAATTCAGCATTTCAGAAGGATGAGCAGTGTAAATCATGCAATTCCAATGAAGTCCATAGCTTGAAGTGTTCCACTGTTACAAGTCACATTGTTCTAAAGGAGGGATTTCACAGTGCCTCTCCACTCCTCCTCCTTCCAAGGTAGTGTTTAAATTCAGGCACAACCCACAGTTCAAGTTTGCTTTGCTCAGAAAGGCTCTAAATGCTCCCTGTAGCACAGCAGGAGGCTGTTTCACGGCAGCTGAGATTGGTGGGTGGAAAGAGAAGGCATGAGACCACAATTACACCTCATTCCAGTGATCTGTCTGGAGCTGCAGTGACTCCAGACAAAGAAGTTGAAGTGTATGGGAGCTGATATCTCTTCAAGACAGACCTAAAAATACCTGTCGGGGCTGCAGATTTGAAGCAATTACCAGGAGCAATTCAGAGTTTTCCTACTGGGAGCCAAAGATGCCGCAAAATCATTTACAACAAGACGGTGTGGAGTATCTGGTTATGAGAGAAGTGAAGCACAAATGTTTCTGCAGTGCACTGGAGGGAATTCATCAGCACCAAGACAAGATCTGGAAGTCTGGAACAGGATTTAGAAGTGGAAAAGATCTGACCCACTCAGAATATCCAACCTGTAAATTCAAAGTAGCTAAACTCTGTCATTTCCATGGAGCTAGGAAAACTCTCTTAAATTCACATACCAGCCTACTGGGAAGAGAAAAAGCAGTCATGTCCTAGTCACCATGAGAGGAATTTGCTTTTATGCCCTGAGAGTTATTTGGACTCTTCTGAAACTAGGCATCATTGAGATTAGCTTAACAAATCAAGACAAACAGCGAGCTTATTAGATGCACACCACTCATTTCCGATTTTGGCTAAAGCGCTAGGTACAAAATTGATCAAGTGTATTGAACAACTCAGTCAAAACAACAATCTAAACAACCACTGAGTGCAAGAAACTGCATCCTACTCCCATTTTTTTTTTTTTTTTTTGTAGTGGAAATGTCAAACACAAGGCCTTGCACAAAACATGAGAGAAAGATTTCTTGACAAATCATCTTTGGCTAAGCTCAAATTAAAACTCAATCCTTTCCCTGAATTGAGAGGGACTCTGATTTCTACTAGGAAAAGGAGTAAACCAGTGTTTGGTGATCCACCAGGGTAAAAGACACAGTGCTCAGTCCTGGAAACAGAAACAAAATCCCACTTGACTTCCCCATTTTTACTTCTTGATCAAAATATGAAACATGTTAAACCCCAGAAATAACCTCTCAGAACATATGACATTATTATGTAAACAGGATAGGCAGGCTGGAACATATGGACATGTCGTGTAACAGGAGTTTATCAGCTTACCCCTGAAAGACATGACTGAAGTATTGATTTGAGCACTATTTGAACTACCCTGACATTTGAGATAATCCTGTGTGATTCCTAAATAATAACAACAAGAAAATCCTTTCAATTTTCTCTTTGCATTGAGGCTCGATATAGATCTATCTATTCAATAAAATGTATCCACATCTCCCAGGTGTTGCCTTTATTTTTCTGAAGTGCAATCTGACTTTTCTATGAGCTACCTTAGAATAAAACTACGCGGTTACTCAGAGATTAATACACGCAGTGAGATGCATTTCACAAAAATGTCTGTCTCCCAACACATTTCTACACCAACCAAATGTCTCTAGAGGCCAATAAGATAATTCCCGAGTCCAGTGCTCATGTGGACACACCTTTTGCTTTTGCAGTTAGTTGATTTGAAGTTTCTTCTGGCAAATCCTCCCACTAAACTTCCTCTCTTCCTGCGTTACTAACACCTGCTGAACCACAGCACCTGGCAGCTTTCAAAACCTGAGCTCTTCAATAAGCCTCACAACCTTTCTGTGTGGAGGAAGTACCAATTTATTATCTCCCTCTGAAGAGGAAGAAAATGTTTACACCGTGGAAAAGCTGGATGCAATGTTTTTCTTTGAAGTCTGCAGCACAGACCTGTGACTTAGGTATTTGTGGTTTGAAAAATTCGTAACTTAAGTATTTTTACCATCTGTTTATTTACACTGGAAGCTTTTCAGTACTCATTAGGAGCACATCACTCATCGTACGCTCTCATTTACTCTGAAAATTAGGTGCTTTTTATTTATTTATAAAAGCTTTATTGCTAAGTTGCTTCCGTGGTTTTCTCCTAATTTGTACATTCTCCTGGTCTCTACATGAAGAATTATAAGTCTGAAATGTTTCATTTTTTTATTCAGTGGTCTGGAATGCGCACAAATACTGCACCCATTGAAGCAAATGAGGAAGTTTTTTATTTCAGTGACAGACTATCACTTGGATATATTCTGAGCAATAATGTTCTCACAACTTGGTTACACCGCTACTATAAAGATTTCTGTAAACACGTTTGCCTATCCTCATACTCTCCAATTTTATGTTTCAGAAGAAATATCACAGCTTTTGTGTTAGCTGAATAATGGAGAATATGAAATTATTGAATAACTGATTAAATTGAAATAAGCATTTTTTTTATTAACCTCAGTGAAGGTAGGATTTCTTTATGGCAAGGAAAAACTGCTGAAAGCTTTTAATTGTACAGAATCTGACCCTAATTATGGGAATACGGTAATTTTACTGAAGTCAGGTTTCTACAGTGAAATTTTCACTGGCCCCTAAAGATGGGGATAGTAGAAACTTAATTCCCTGCAAATCCTTTTATCAGCAGCAAGAAAAACATTAAGAAATACTCAGAATTAAGACAGCTACAGACACCAGAAAAATACAAGTACAGATGTTGATGTCAGCTTTGACAGCTACACTGCTGACTGGCATATGCATGTTGACAGCTCGAAGATGAAGGGCTAAAGTAGGAGGAGAAAAATATTCCAAATCAATTTAATTGATGCAAATGACTAAGACATAAGTAAACTATAACATGAGCTATGAAACAGGAACACTAGATGCATGCAAATTTAAGTACTTTGTGAATTTTTATTTTAAATATATGCAGTAAGTGATCAAAGTCATCCTCTCTAACCGTAGGTGTATTTTTAAAATAATTCTAAGGAAAAATACTGCATTTACCATGATGAAAATGAAAGAACTAAGACAGTTCATACACTGAAACAGTTAATTACATACTGGATCACTTCAGTAGATGCTGATAGCCCAAAAACTCTGTAACCTAGAAATTAACTGGGAAATACACTCAAGGATTGCTATTTTGCTATACTTCAGGGAGCAACATACATTTCCTAGATTTATCCCTCTGCTCCCCATTATCCCTTGTTCATAAAATATTCCCAGTTCAATATTTTATGATCAGAAATGCAAAAGACAGATTTCTGTTTTTCATGAACGTTAGTTTCTCTTAATTTGATTTGCCCTATGCTTCTTGGTGCACTCTTCTGGCTAAGGAAAGTGCTTGGAGATCTTGCAGAACTTTGGCAAAAATGTTAAAGTTTCTGGAATGTTTTTCTGAAATCGCTGCCAAACTTGTTCAGCAGTTACCATATTAGTGACTATAAGTGAGTATATAATTCAATAATGGATCTACATTGAAGCCTATTCAAAATAACTTCTTTATATATTGAGGTTATCAAAGTAAATAAAGATCAAGCTTTCCAAAACATTAGTTCTATTCCACCTTCAAATCAAACTACAATTTCAAGTAAATTTTGAATTTTTTTAGATGTAGCTGTCATGACTGACACTTAAAAAAAAAAAATCCAGAAAAAAATTTAGGATTTGTGTCAATTTTTTTTTTATTATCCAGGTTAAAAGAAGTTTCTTCTCTCACAAACTAAACAAAAAGAAACCAAAATAAAAATGTCTGTTTGGCACAAAATTAAATATCTTTAGAGGATTTTAACTACTTATAAAAAGTAAAGGCTTGTGCAGGTTGGAAATATAGGGATAAGTACATGAAGAGAGGGAGGGAGACAGTTTCAGCATTTTGATATTTCAACAGGTCTTTTTAATTTGAATATGTTTATCAAATTTTACCTGAAGCCATCGTTACTTTTAGGTGCCAAGAATCAAAGTGCTCAGTGAATTGGTATTTATCAGGAAAAAATATACAAACAGAAGCCATCCAAATATCTACTGTAACTTTAAGTACGCTGAGTATAATGCCTGATGGATTGTGTGTTTCAAAGATTCTTCATGGGAGAACAAAAATGATACTTGAAATAAACTACATTTCTTTTTTTTCCCATCATCCATGGATTTGTCCTCAAACCAACTGTTCCAGAGCGGACGTTACGTACCACAGGAAAAGCTCCTGAAACACAGAGTTCACAGCACAGGCTTTCCTTGTGCCTGATCCTGCTCCTGGGCTGCTCCCACACCAGGAGTGCCCATGAAATGTGGCCAGTGCTGCTGAGCCCCCTTATAGCTCCCCTCCCCTC
>WBMY01007377.1:0-143838 GCA_013397315.1 Donacobius atricapilla | reverse complement strand
CCGGAGCTGCCTGGCTGCCCCCGACAGCCTCTTCCCAAAGCTCCCCCTGGCAAGCCTGGCCCGTGCACATCGTCCTCGCCAAGGAGGGCCAGGAGGGCTCTGGGTTAAGCTGGGCTGGACTCCAACCATGGGACAGCTTGCCTAGGCCACAGCCCACACTCTTGAGAACTTCATGATAAAATAAATGGCCAGCCAGATTGAGCAGTCCCAACTGGCCACGAGATCTCTACTTGAGGTGGAGTCAAGTGACCCCTAAGCCTCACAAAACCACTGCAGGAATAACACTCCTGCATTCTGCTCTGCATTTCTCTGTTGATCATCAGAGGACTCTGAGTTGCAAGCTGCTTATGCAAAAAGCCCACTAAATCAGAATCCAGTATCCCCAAATCAGTGAATGGGAAAACTAAGGAATATTATTTATTAAATTTTTAAAATACTGGACACATACACATGCACGCAAAAGGTCACTCAGGCAAGTAAATACCATTAGTCAGAGGGAAGTCTGTTTCATGGGTGCTCCTATTTGAAAGGCTCAGTATTCATGAATGAAACATATTATTTCAGTCCTCAAATCTGTGTACAATTTACTATGAAATGTTGATTCATAATTCTTCTCAAGCTTTTAATGCAGGAATTATATGTATATTTTAAGATAACGATACAGGCCACTTCATAAACACTGTCTTTGATGCAAAAGATCAGACAACTGTTACTGGCTTTTATTAGTGGAGGAGGAAAGTGAGGCTTGGCGTCAGCAGACAGACTATTGTATGTACAATATCTGTGACTTAAGTTTACTCCAAGTTGGCTCCTTTGTAAATTCCCCAGGCTCTATGAAATCTAGAGTTGGGGCTGATAAAAACACTGAAAAATAAAAAGGCATCCAAAAAAGCATTTTATAAATGCAGCATATTTTATAAAAAGCAATTTCAAATCTGCTCCAGGTAGACGCATAAAATCTTATGAATAAGTTCAAAGCATGGTTAGAAAACTTTTATGCACTGCCCTTAAAATAAAAAGGAATGCATATGCATGTTTGGAGAATCTTTGATATAGGTATGAGTGTGTACACAACTGAGTCTGAATTAAACAGTGTCCTTGGTATGAATATGTAAACGCCAGGTTTTGCTAAATAAATAACTTTTATTTTTGCTCTGACAAACAGATGCTGCAGCAACAGATACCCTATCTCTCTGCTTGATTCACAGTGCTGTTCATTTTCTAGGAAGTTCCATATCTAATAAGCCACCACAGGGAACTGCCCTAGCAGCAAATGTGATGGACTCACTCCCCTGTCCCGAGGGACCCAACAGCCTGGGGCAGGGCTGTAGGAGGTGGAAGCCAGGGGAAAGGCCATGCTTGTGGGAGGTCTGAACCCCTGGGCCTCCAAGAAAACAACTGCTCATGAGACCCTTCCTTATTAAATGTGAAGGTGAGTTCTTGTGGTGGAATCTCAAAGAAGCAGCTGTGAAATGTTGCTGTTGTCTCTTCTCCTTAAATACCCTACACCTCTGGAGGCACACAAGGATTAATCACAAGCTGTTGGTAACAACCAATGTATTTTTAATATATCTTCAATTATTCCAGTACTACTTATGACATTTCAATAGATCAGCATTAGCTGATCAAAAAGTACTTCTTTCATCCTGCTCACCATCTATCAAGAACAGAGACGCCTTTTGCAAGCCTGCTAAATTCCTTGTTTAAAGGGAGGGAGGGGAAGGAGCTGTTAACATGCTAACTCACTCTTTCAGAATCAGATTTTGTGCATTCCAATATTTTTTTTTATCACTGTTATTACAAACCTGTATATTATTGGCTTAATGCAGTTAGTATCTACAGAATAGTCTTTTGAGTATCCATTTAAGGTGTGAAGCCAGTAAAATATGGAATTAAAATTAGGATACCATGATGCAGCCACATGACTGTAGAATGTGAGGCAAGGGCTCTTCTCCTAAATTCTAGCTCTGAAATCCACATAGCAGAGGCGTGCAGTGGCTAAAGGAGCTCATCTAAATGAGTACCCACCGCTTCTGGTACCCACCACATCTGGTACCCACCACTCTAAGGGAAGTTCTAGGGTTTACCCTGTAAAACCTGTGGATATAGAAGTGAATTTCATATAGAAAAAAGGCAAGGTTTACAAATAATCATCTTTAGAATGGATTGCAGGCTTATTATAAGGTATAACAGAAACAGCCCAGCCTTAGATAGACATTTCAACTGTTCAGTGAAAAATATTTGTACACTTACCAGGAGTGGAATTTTGGTTAAGATACCTGACTAAAAAGGAGGAGAACTGCATTTTCCTCTATGCTTTGTTCTAGAGCTCATGAATAATGTTCTACAAATCTTTGATTCAAACCATAAATTCATGAGCTTTTGTAGCAAGAAGCAGTCACTTAAGCACTTACTATTCAATTCAGTGCTTCTCTTACTGCTGTTTCTGATATTCACTTGGCAAACTGGATTTGGGTTAAAAATAATGAGGCAAAGACGAGCATTAGAAAGATACCTCTGTTTCAAGTATCATATTTGATAAAATATCCACCTTTGAGTATGGTATTAACCCAAATCTTTTTCTTACTCTGGGTTTATCATCTACCCTCCTACAGCCTGGAACAGGATGCAAAATCAAGAGTGACTCCAAAATGTACATTTGGAAAGGCATAAAGTAATATTCTGAGTAAAATAATCTCCGACAGTAACATACAGAGCATTTAAAGAGACAGATGAGCAGATAAAGTGAGGTATTAAGGGCCAATGTAATTTCATCACTCACAACTGGAACATGGCACACTGTAGAACAGTGCTGGAACATGGGAGCCTCTTGGAACAGTGGCAGAGGGGAAGACGAGGAATCATTCATCAGTGCTTCTGACCTCCAGAGAAAAGCAAAAATATCAGAGGCTGGGAAGTAGCTGTTTAGCATCCCCTTATTTACCCACTTCATTTAGTAAATGTATTAAATTAAACTGCAGATGTTCTGCTGTCAGCACAGCAGGGTAGAGGCAGAGTATTAGCAGGCTCTTTCCTGATAGAAACATTTTATGTACTGTAAATAAACAAACACCATTTTCTTAATTAGTAAATGAATTATTTTTCAAAAATGCTCCACTAGGCTCTTTATAGCCCAAGCTACTGTAGTTCCTATTTTTACCAGAGACCTTGCAATCAAAGAGGGAAAATGTTCAAGCTCTAGGAAAGTGTAGCTCTTGAACAACTAATTATCACTATTCCAATCATGTTTTAATATAAATATTTCTATCAGTACTTCTAGAATCAAAATCACAGTAAGTAGACTGAAAAGGAAACCAGACTGAAAGGAAAATAATAAAAGCATCAACAATATCAAGTTCATATAATTAATTTTATTTTAAAAATACTTTTTTTATTAATGACCAGAGGGAGATTTCCTAATAAATTTAAACACAAAGACTCATATCAACTATCCATGTACTCTTACAAGAAATCACAATGAAAGACCTATGGAAAGAAAGTCCATTTATAGTTGAGAGAAAAAAACTCACAGAAAACCAACCCCAAAGTAAACCTTATATCTGATAGTTACATTTCATTGCATCATTGTGCTCATTTGTTCCAACTTGCTGGCTTAGTAAAGTTTTTAATAGACAGATGGCTAATTTTATCATTTCAACCCAATTTCTTACTGGACCAACTCCAAAGATCCAGTGTTACTGTAATGCCATGGATAAAGGTCAGCAGAATAAGAGGAGAACATATGCTAATGTCAGCATTTCATGTAGTCTTCTCTGACAGAATATACAGCGCTAAGCTGAGGGATTTGCACTGGCTCAACACTAACACCATATGGGTGGCCTGTTGAAAAGTAATGATGGCCTAAGCGTAGAATCTTAATCAGGTACTGATGGCCAATGAATCAAATAGCACCACACAAGTAATCACTAAGTGATTAAAAAATTACAGAAGATGTATTGCCGAAATTACTCTGCTAACTAGAGAAGTGATTTTGTCTTAGCTATAGCCTGTCACATCACTACCTCTTAATTTTAACCCCAATCTTTTTTATCCTCATACAAATCTTTCACAAATAAAAGGCACTCAATTTTTGGTTGTTATGGACACTTATGTGCATAAGGAAAATATACTTAAAATTTAGTAACTCTGCATTATTTATTTCAAGAATTTGTGAAAGGTGTACATCAAGGGCTGTATTCCTCTCTGTTAGCTGTCAGTAAGCAATAGGAAAACTTCTTGCAAATCTCATAGACAAGCCTTTCTTCATTTTCAAAATTTTTTTTTGAATTGATGGAATTACTTGTTTATATTAGGTAAGAAAGGCTTGGCTCTGTAGTCTGTGCCTGATAATTGTACCACACATTACTGCTGCACAGGTTAAAATGCTGCTCGCTACACATGGCAGCTTGCCCCACTTCACAGAGATCTGTGCTACGTGGAGGCAGGAGGGTACCTGCATATCCTTCACTTTCTTTAGGAAAAAAATGCTTCCTGCTTAAGATAGCTTTGAATGTAACTGGGACTTACCAGAGGCAAGGCCATAAGATAGATGATTAAATAGACTTAATTTCCCCAGTAAATAAATAAATAAATAAATAAATAATCTCTTAGTTGAAGAGTTGTAGACAGTTTCCCCGTAGGAGAGGTTACAGAAATGCCTGAGAAGCTGTAGCAGTACACCTTTAAATCCAATTTACAAAGATGAATGAACTTTCTCACCCCATCTTCAATTCCACAATGTATCTCACAAGGTGCAGTTTTGTGCCACAGCTAAAACAATCTGTGTAATCTAACAAATCTCAAAAGGGGCAGTGTCTTCCCTTCTCCTCTTGCCAGATAGGTATTTTAATTTTTTCCTCCTCCATTTGGCTCAGTGGAATATAGAAAATTTTCTATTGCTGATAGAAAAAATAGAATAGCTTAGAATCAAATCAGCAAGAAGATGTTTACATCTAAATTAAATGGAGGGTAGGAGGGAAAGGGTTTTTCCCTTCACTCTCACATTAGCAGAGATATTTTGTGGAGAAAGACACTGAAACTTATCTGCTTCGATCTGCAAAGAGATGAGATGATTTCAGTTTTGAGCAAACAGATGTTTGGTTTGTGTACAGTTGATTTACATGCATTTAACTGGAGGAATAGGGGCTGGGGACAGGATGCACAGAAAAGAACTCAGACCAGAATGCTTTTTCTTCAAAAAGTGCTATAATCTTTTAAAATAAAAATAAGCAGTTACATTTGAAAGAAATAGGTTCAAATAATTGACCTTGATACTCCTAGTTCTGAAGTAGTGGGTACAAAGCTAACGGACATGAGCACAAGATATTTTTGTAAATAGAGGTTTTGCATTAAAGTTGTATCCTTCTTTTCATGGGACACAGTTTACACTAAGAAACACTTCACCATGCAGATGGGCAACCCTCACAAAGGGAGAAAAGAGATTTTAGAAGTGTTTCAAAACCTCTTTTATGAAAACTTGATCAATTCTAAGCCCAAGTAGTCCCTGCAAAGAACTTTGTTCCCTAAATTTCACTTCCTGAAAATGACTACCAACCCGTTCAGGCGTGCCCACAGGAATTTATTCAAAACAAAATGAGTAAGTGGAACAAAGCCTAAGATTCTATCTATAGAAACCAGCCTTCAATAATGCCAGAAAATACCCTCAGAACACAACTTTTGTAAATAAACGCTTCTATCATACTACTTTGAAGAGTTTACTGAAATATCCATGGAGTATTGTGTTTTATTTTTACCCAATAAGTGCTGAAAGCAGATTCCCTTAGAGTGGAATAGCTCCCTGATTTATATTTAAAATTAATCTGGGAAAATGAGAAACTCATACTCTAGAGCAAAACTTCTGCATAAAGCTTAGAATCAATACAAGTAGAAAACTGTTTTCAAGAGATAAAACTGATTTACAACAGAAAAATCTCAAGGTAACTCAAAGATTATTTGAAACTAGTCAAGGAATGAAATCCTTACAAGCTTTTCAATATTCAAACCTGAATAACTATAGTCTTTATTTTTGCTGCTAATATGAAATGTTCTCACTAAATTTAAATATTGTGAAAAAACATTCAGACTAAAAAGAAAACACAGCTTAAAGAAATGTCAGACATGTACAAAATTACTGTGAAAGAGGAAAAAGAAGAAAGAAAACCCCCCAGAAATTAGGCCAGTTTTTAGGCTACAAGCCAACTGTTTGCTCTACTTTGCTTTATTTATTAGTTCTTAAGGTATTTAAAACTTCGGCATTAAAACTGGAGAATGATTTGCAAATGAATGCAGTTGCAGTTGTGAAAATATAACTCACAGCTGAATGTGGGTTATTCAGACAAATGGCTGCTTTGTTAGAGGAGGGGAAGTGAAGTTCTGTGTTAATTTATTACAAACTGCAGCATTTCAACCCTGATGTCCAGGCAACAATGTTTTTTATTTCAAGTAATTTATAAGTACTTCCCATAGCACTTAACAGTGATGTCTTTGGCTGTTTCACCATGGTACTAGAGTGTATATGTATTTACTGTGGGAATTTGTTTTTAATAAAACTGTTGTAAGGCATTTTTATTCCCTCTCTTTGTTACATTAGAAACATTCTCTGCATAAGTAATGTATTTTTTCCAACTTGAAAGGCAGCAGATTATGGCCAGCACTGTTTTTGGTTGTGTAAAATGATGACAGGCTAAGTGATTTCTCAACCAAAGCAAGTTGTTTCACTTGTCATGATTTAATTCCCTCCCCCAGCCCCCCCGGCACTCTGATACTGGTGCATGACTTCTGTAGGGTCCCTGTGTTGGTGTAATCATGTCAGTGCCCAGATAAGATCTGGTCAATATGAAAATGAGAAACCAGAAAAAGAAGTGCAATGTCTGACTTACCAAAAATAATTGTGGCATCTTTGAAGAAGTGATGACAAACCTGCCATGTCAACAGCTAAAATTACTTCAGAAGTTCACCTTTATGATACGAAAAAAAAAAAAATTACAGGTAATCTTCAGTTAACTTCAGTTTAGATGAATATTCAGTCAATGGATATTGCTACACTTTTGTAAGTGTAAACCTAGACATCAGAAACGTCTTCATTCATTTACATAATGTATCACTCAAAATAGTCCTGGAATATGCTTATCCTCATACTGTTATACCATTTGTTTCAAAGGGTTAAATTGTTGCAACTCTCATAGCAAATATAATAATTTTAATGTAACTTAGTTTTGAATGTCAGGCTCCAGAGGCTTTTGTGGAACTACTACAGCAGTAGAAAAAATTACCCGCCAAATACATCCTCATTTAAGTCCCTTAACACTGGTTAGTATGTGCAAATATGTGACGTTTGATTTCTTCTAGTCCTAGATTATATTGTTTCAACAAGAAGGATATTTATAAATAATACTATAATAAAGCTTCCATAAGAGTTGTTTTACACATATAAAGCAAAAGAATTGATAGATATTGAAATATATTAAAAAATTGCAGGTAACAGGTTTGTTCCTTGGACAAATTTAAAACTATCAAATTTCTGGGCCTCTGCTCTAAGGTTCAGACTCCTGCTTAAACACAGTGGGTGAGATTCATGGCAGTGTTAACTATATTTTAGTTTTCCTTTTAACTTTTTAGAAAAAAACCTCAAACCAAAAAGAGTGCTGAAGTGAAAGCCTCAATTCCTCAGTTAGCAGACTCATGCTTGGAATTTTATTGGCCAAATCCTTACATTCAGTCCATTGTCAGCTTCTTTATAGCTACTGCAAGCCACTTTGACATTATTTATCAGAAACATTCTTGAGCAATTCCTGCATAAAAATTCTGCAGAAAGTTTCTCATCATTGGTAAAAAAAAATTGTTTAATATTTTGGTTCATCTATTTGCTTTATCCTCTTTAAAGCCAAGAGAGGAAAAAAATCAAGAAAAAGTTCTCATAAAAATGCTCTTAAGATGTAATGCAGGGAAATAGGAAATTTCAGCTCAGAATATAAGTGCATGTTTGGCATTGTTTTAGAGAAATTTCCATAAAGCTAAGCAAACACCTAAAAGTTCTCTCACCAGTGGAAACTTGAGGCTGTCACATTTTCTGTAATCTTAGAACTTTTCAGTAAAAGGAGATGGAGGTTTTGGTTTGGCTCCGCAGTTTATCTGAAAACCCATGTGGTTTTTGTTTTTTTTTTTTCTTCTCTTGTACAATGCCAAGTATATTTATATTCTACTTCTGAATTATTCTAATAAATTATGTGTGACCGGACCATAAACCCTGACAGCAGATTTCATATTTAAAATGGCAAAACAGACTTCCCTGCTCCCAGCCTGAGTATCCGTCCCCACAAACATCACACAGAAACCGTGGGGGAGAAAACCCTGCAGACCCCTTCGTGTTTCCCCTGGATGCAGTTGAGCATCCACCCAGTGTGCGTGGAGTGCCAAGGGAGAACACAAAGTCCATGGAGCAGAGATAAAACAGCAGACAGCAAATTCCTGTGCATTTGTGGGGCTGGTTCCCAGTGTTACGCCAGGAGCTAGAAGGACTGTGAGATATGGTTAATAGATAATTAGTTTTTTATCTACAGAGTTGGAGAAATTGGAATGCAAAATACCAGCTTGTGATTATTGCTCGATGTTCTCAGCTCTCTAGCTGAAGCTGAAGAGAATGGATATCCCAACGTTTCCTGTGAAAGTTTCTATACATTAAAGTGGGTTACAAAGGGAATACCCCAACAACTTCTAAAATATGTCAAAATCATATGAATTTCAGTAACAGCTGAGGGAGTTTATAAATTTTGTGCATATTCACTGGAGTTCTTCAAAACACAAAACCATTAGGGTATATCAGAAATTACTGAGACCCAAAAAGAGGCATTTGGATGATAATGGAACTCAGGAAAGAAGCATTTCTCCTTAACAGCAGGGCTCAGTGGGGGACAAGGTATCTGTTTCATGAAAAATTTAGACTTCAAATTATGCCGCTTTTCAATGAGAAACAAAAGTAATAGCTGCTGTCATTTACCACAAAAAGATTGTCAGAAAGTATGACATGTCACTGACTCAACAGCTTGGGGATCAGAGGTGTTCATCAAAATTTTAGAAACACCACTACCTAAGCAAAAAACCAAACCAAAGAACCCCGATCCCAACCATGATGATTTTGCACGCTGCCAGTGTGCCCTATCCACTTTTCTAGACAGTTCCTAAAATACATAAACAACTCCTCTGGAAAAACTGAGCTGCCCGAAAAGGTACCTGGCATTTATGCAACTTTGTGCTTCTTTCCTCTCATTCTTGGATTTTTGTTTGCCTGCTATTCGTATTTTTGCAAATGGAAAGGTTCCTACAGATAATTCTTCCTGACAGTCTCTAAGAATTGCATTCAATAAATATTTTAGGAGCACAGATACTGAATAAGCTTAAGAGGGGTAAAGAATAGTGTTTAAATAACCATCCTTCAGCCATTGTCACATCTCCAACCTCTTTGTGGAACCATTTTCTGGTTTTTAAGCCTGTGCATGCTTTGAATTTTTTTTTAGGAGTGGGTAAAGGAGACAGATAAAACCAGTGAAGAGAAAATAATCTACTTGTAGAGTATGCTTTTGGCAGATAAATAAGCTTATGTTAAGTTCCATCTTATACTCCACTTAGGTTGCTTCAAGACAGTCTAGACAGGCACACAGGAAATGATCCAAAAAAACTCCCAGGCATGCTAAGTAGGGCACACACAGTGTGGGATACACCCGCATTAAAGCTGTCTCCGCATACTTCAGCTGCCTTGCATGCATGCATGCAGATACAATTTTAAATACTACCAGAGTTTCTCTTCTCCTTGTTGTGCAATGCAGTTTTTATTGCCACAACCTCTGTAACATCCTGGGGAAGGTTCCAGGAGCTATGAAATAGGCTGTAACATCAGAAAGTCTACATCTGTCTTTTGGGATCTCCAGTGTTCAGGTATGTGATTGTCCAGATTATTTCCAGACATTTCATCACACCATGCTGATTGGAAGTATTTCTTTTTTTAATCTGCATAATTAGATAGTCAGTTTTTCTCTCTAGAGAGCACCAAAAATACCTGATATCTTATTCTACTCTCAAGGGGCAACTCATAACTGCTGGGATCACCACCACCAAACTGCAGACTCACACAAAATTGCTTAGGTGCATCCCCTGGGGAAAGAAAAGAAAAAAATTGAAAGTAGAAAGGGTCCATTCTATGACATTGAGGCACAAGTAAAACATGAATTTGCAAGGCAGAGCTTTTCTTCCTTCCTGTCATAGCTGACAGGTCTCAAGGTTGAGAAGTTCAGGACTAGAATCATGAGAAGCTGTATTTTTAATTCCCCCACCATATAAATTGGACATCAGAAGTACACCATTTTGAAGGAATTTGGAGTTCTCAATTTTGAACATGCATTTAAATCACTGGGATTAAAGGAGACCCCTCAGAGGCTCCATGAACAAACCAGCAGGATTCCTATTTGAAGACAAATAGAGCTCATTCTTGTTCTAATAAGCATGCTCACAATAACAGGGCACTGCATTAAAATTGTTACAGATAAATGACACTAGACCTTGAATGAATCAGGATGAACAGCTAAATTTCTAAACACTAAGTCTTTAAGATCCAGTGGTCCAAATCCAAGCTTATGTCAGAACACCCAGTTATAGAGCCAAAAAGTTCTAGAAATACAAGCACAAGCAGAAACATGTACACTTCAGTCTGTATTTGCTGTGCAGATGACAATCAAACAATGCTAGACAGAGGGGGAAGAATGAGGAGGGGATGGCAATTTCCTCTTTCAAGACATCTGATGGCTTCTCTTTGGCATGGTCACTGGTATTTTTAAAGCCTGGAAGTATAAGAACTGTGCATTTTTAACTCTATTTCCAAGGCAGTTGTGGCTGTACCTCCAAGAGAGATTGTAAATGTCTGTATCCTTCGCTATTTTACAGGTAGATACATTCTAGTAAGCCAAAAGAATTACAAGCCTTCTGCAACAGACATTGAAACACATGGACACCGAAGTTTTGCTCTTTCCTCCTGTGTTTCTGTAGTCTCCTACTGTTAAAAAAAAAAAAAAAAAAAACAAAAAAAACAAAAAAAAAACCAAAACCAAAAAATTCTGGTTTCCACAACAACTTATTTCTACCTATTTATTCTAAACATACAGTAATGGTAGACTGACATTTCAGAGACCTGACAAATACCACCATACAGAGGAACTAAGGTAAATGACAGAAGTAAAGCTCTTCTCTACCTCACTGCTGGGGAAGCCATTTTGACATTATCTCTAAGCTACAACTGAAAAGTGGGATCTTTCAGACATTTAAATACTCCACATTAGCTTAATGATCAACACACAGAGCTGTGTTTTGACTCCTGCATCTTCACCTGGTTTGGTCTCCAGCACCTACCACTCCAGGAGCTGCAGCAGAGACATTCCTTGCACGTTCTCCGCAGAACCAATTACATGCCCTGCAAACTTTCTGCTCTGCTCTGAGTTGTACATCCGTTGCTTTAGCACCATTTAAAAGCCAACAAACGTACATACACAGATTTCTGTGGTCAGGACATCTGCACTTTCTCAACTGTTTCTAAAGCAGAAAAAAAATGCCTATTAGTTTAAAATTTGAAGAAAAATTGCCCACAGGAGGAATGGGCATTAGCCATGCTTCACTTCCCTCCTTTTTGTTGACATATGAAGCACTTTTTTTCTCTTTCTTTCTTTCCAATTCACAGTGAGTCTAAAGAGGTGAATCAGTGCACAGAGAAAAAGAGAGAAAGAGAGGAAAAAAGAAAAAATCCCACAACCCTCTTTTTCCAGGGTGGGTATGAAATATGAAGGCCCAACAATTGTCTGAGCTCAGTGCATTGGAATAACATTGGTTAAATTATGGATAGTTTTGAATAGTGTCACTTTTTTTTTCTCTGCAGATGGTTGTTCACACAAGGAGTCTGGCCTGCATAATTGTATCACTAATAAGCAGTAAGGCAATTAGTTGTGTAAGTGTGCTATAATCATTCTAACAGAAGAGATGACGAAGAGACAAAAAAAGGAGGGGGGACAAAAAAATGTCTTTTCTCAATTCATCAACTGACAGCCATAATTAGATATATATAATTGAAAATTCCACAGTAGGGGGGCCAGCTTATACAAATGAATTTTCTTTGCTTCTCTTATGCATTTTTTCCTTTTGCCTGAACATTCCCCCCAAGAAAAAGGCAGAAAATTTGTCATTCCAAGGGAGCGTATACTGTATGAACCACAGGCTGCTCATTCAGAGCAATGATGTCAGAATAACATCTTTCCCCCCCACTAAGAAATAGACAGCTTTGAACTGAGCCTTTATTAGCTGTTTTCAGTCAGTAGCAAATTAAAAAACCCCAAACCAAAAAACCCACAACACAACAAAAAGAACTCCAAACCAACGCAGCCTTGGATGATCTATATCAGTTTTCAGAACATGAAATGTAAAACTCCAGGAGGAGAGGTCACCTTTTTTTTCCTATTGACATGAAGACGGCTTGTTTTTGGTGCTGGGGGAAGAGTTCTGAGTTATAATAGAGCATTACATCATCAAGTATTATGGGAAGAAGGGGATTTCTTTTGAGCGAAGCCTGATTATCAAAGGCTATAATTAAATTTGGGCTAAAAATGCCCAAGTGCTTATGAGTTTGTGGAAACTATGCACAGAGCAGCATTCCCCTGAATTAATCAGCTTGCAAGTTTTCATTATTCTGGAGCTTCTCTTTTTAAACTGTAAGCTCACAATCACAGCTTTTTTTTTTTCCCCCTTTTTTTTTTATCAACAAACTCTTCTGAAATTTAATTGGACAAACCTTAACTGATTTTTTTCCCCTTAAAGAGAGAATGTTAAGGTTGGAGCTTGTTAATTAAGTTCTTTAAGTGCCCCCAGCTGTGCAATAAATTTTCAAAGCTCCACCACTGCATTTTTTAAAATGTTTGTTCCCGTGTTTTTTAGTTAAAATATTTTTAAAAGAGAAAAAGAATAAGCAAAAATAACAGAAGACTTCAGAAAATTCCTATACATACGGATGATTCTGGATGTTGAAAATTGAACTATTAGCAAACTGCAGCTGATTAGAATGTAGCTGCAACTACAGGAATGTTTTCAAGGACTGCAGTTAATTAATTTCTTCTAAAATAATTTTGCACCCCTTTTTATTTTCTCTCCCTCTCTTTTTTTTTTTTTTTTTTTTTTTTTTTTAAAGAAGGCTTTGTGTTAGATGTGGATAATTTGAAGTATCCCATATAGTTGCTCCACAACAAAATGCTGCTATCTAACATCAGTGAAATGTTTTCTGAAACATTATGCAGAAACTTCCACTAATTCAAGGAGCATATGTTTGGCAGGATAAGTCAACATAGTTTTATTATCTTAAAAAATATCAGTGGCCATGGTTCAAATCTGCAGGCCTCACAATGAGAGGATGAAGATGACTTAAAAACTTGTGTTTTAACATCAGGTCACCTAAATATATATTTTCATGATTTATTAGCTAACTGCATATGTTTAATTTCTTAATGTGCCAAAATATTCAACACCAAATTCTCCTCTATTAAAAAAAAAAACCAAAACAAACAAACAAACAAACAAAAACCTCTACCTGGCAGGGAAAATTTATTCAACGTTGTAATCATTATAGGTACAAGTAACAAACTTTTGGCAACTTGGGCCAGCTCAGAAAGTTTGTTTCTGGACAACAGAAACAGTATTATTTGATCCAAGACTTGAAAAATTGTCTTCTTGTCTCTCACATACGAAATCACTAGTGGTATAATGAGAGATCATCATGTTCTCCCTGATGAAAAGAGTTGATCCTGGAGAACCCCAATACTGGCTGTTGCTGATTTTAGTAGCCAAATTCACTCTACCTTTTCCGAATGTTCATTGTTCTGGAAGTCTGACACATCCTAACTGGCCTTGAAAAGGCTGAAGATTGCAGATGAAGACAGCAACCTTACAGACCAGGGACAAAACACAAGACAACACTTTGCCAGCCCTATAAAAGCCAAATATGTAAAAACAAACAAACAAAAAACCCAAGAAAACAAACAAACAAACAAAACCCCACCACCACCACCAACAAAAAACAAACAAACAACCAAAAACAACCAACCAACAAAAAAAAATCCAACCAAACAAAAAAACACACACCAAAAAACCATCAACAAACTTTTACAACTGTTTGTCTCAGGAGAGCCCCCGGAGTGCCGATTTTCTCGGAATCTGTCCTCTCCACCTGAGCCCAGGTGAGGCCAGGCGGGCTCAGCAGCTGGAGGATGCTCGGCTGTTCCTGCTCTCCTGTCGGCACGGCGCTGCCCAAGCCCTGCCAGGCTGTCCCATGCTGGGCACACAGAGAGGAGCTGGCCAGAGCTCACGCATCCTCCCAGCACCCCGGCCATGGCAGCACAGGCAGAGCACAGAGAGTTTTCCCCTTTGAGGTTTGGGGTGTCAGGCCCACCCTAGGCCTAAGAGCTGGCCAAGGGAAGAGCTTTTGTTCTGGTCTGCTTTACCCAAAATTTCATATCGCCATGACAGAGCCAGGGGTTGTGCCAAAAACTTGGGATGAAATCACTGAGCACCAAAACCCCAGTCAGCCTTCTGGAGATCTGCTGGTGTTTACTGTCAGGAGCATCTTTGAATGGTTTTGGCAATAAAGAATTTTCTAACTGATCCCAACACACCCACTGACTGATCCTATTGACTGTGTGAAAAGACCTACCACTGTAAGATTACATTTCTCAGCCTACAGTATCTATCACATTCCAGAAGAGAAAAATAAATATTCAGTTAAAGTCCTCACTTGTTTGTTCATTATTTCAAGCTGTTTCTTCAGCTCACAAGACATTTTTCATTAGCAAAAATAAAATCAGATACTCACAAAGAAATGAGACTTTTTTTGGGAAATGCCTTTTTGAAAACCAAAAAATAACAATAGCATTTTTCCTTTTGTTACACCAGCTGCCTCAGGTGTTCTCTTTCTTGCAAACAATATAATTTATCAGATATTCTAAAAATCTATACTTAAGAAGTTCAATGAATGCACATTTTACTGTATTATTTTTCTTAAAGAATTAAGGGGTTTATTTTATCTTAAAAGATTCTTGGCTGCATTTCCATGGTGCACAATGACACATTTGGTTCTTTGTGTTTCTAACTAAGTAATGACATAGTTCCTCTAAACCGTGAAAAAGGTTGCGTTTGACCAAACAAGAAAGGATGAACTTCTTGGAAATTCTATTGACTGGATCTTGAATTAGACCCAGAACACTGGGACGAATCTTTTCTCCCTGCAGACCCCTGCTAAACCTGGCTATAGCTGCAGTGGCACTACATTGTTTCCTCCTTATTCACTGGGTACAGTAGTATCAACACAAACTGTACTCAACTGCTGAAAGCTTGATTCTCAAACATATGGATATGTTGAAAATTAAATTGCAGGGTTTATTTGAATTTATAGACAGCTCGGTGAATGTATTTTTGAGATACAGTCTCCATCAAGGAGATAGATGTCACCTGCCATGAGGAACATGATTGTATAATGTTAAAATGCCACATTCTCTTTGTAGGTAATTCTATTCAATTGCTTCCTGCAAGGATTTGGGTAATGAACACTTGAGCATCTGTGGTGTGGCTTTTTTTTTTTTTTCCCTTTTCCTACTCTCCTCCTCCCCCTTCTCAGAATCTTTCTCTGGATTTGTATTTCTTTACTTAATATAAACCCTGCCCTGATTCTTTTTACCAAGTCCCTTTTTGTATTATATTACAATGATTATGATTATATTACAATTACAAGAGTGGTGTCGCTACTCTTTTATTAAGATCCCTACCACTTCTAAACATAGAAAATGTTGCAGGACAGAGTAAAGAAGATCCATGTGAAACTACTGAGCCTGTGAGACAAATTATTCTCTAGAGTCAGTCAACAATGTGGGAATAGTTCAACACCCTTTCAGTTAAAGAGTTGCGTTATCTTGTTTGTTTATATGCAAAGATTTCTCATTTTTTCCTTTTTAATCATCTAGTCAATTGCAATTGTCACTTCATTGTACAACTTAAATCCAAGCAATATTTCTCATATCTAAGTAATTTTCTGAAGAATGGCATCTGGTCTGAAATACTGGGTTCTATTATAGCAAACATAAGCAAACAGCTTGCAGGAAATAATTTAGTACACACAGCTCTTCCATCCACCTGTAATTTATTTTGCTGGTTTTACCCATTTTCTGATTATTTAGATTTTTAAAACACTTTGACAAACTTATTTCATTTGCACATAGCCTGTAATCCTCAACTAACTGTTATTTACAACTGGGAATTTTCTTTACTCAGATTAACAGCTCACAAACAGAATGCTAAACTAAATTCTACTTGTCTTTGCAGTAAATTTAAAATGTATCATGCCAATACATACTTATTCATACCACCATCGAAGTAAATGATTATACCAAACATTAAAGTTCAGCCAAAACAGGTACCAAATAAATAGCAAAGTAACACAGGTCATCTGATATCCTTTTCTTCTCCAGCAGGCTCTCAGGCTAGATTAGAAAATGCTGATGAGAATAATTAAAAAGTACTGAAAAACGAGAGTGTAAGATTTGTCGACTTGATGTAGAGCTCAAAATAGAAAGGTGAAAGATTTGGGTTTCTCTTCATCTAAATAAGCTATCTGTATTACTCCCACCTACTTAGTGCTGGTTCACAAAGGAGAGATCTCTACTATAGAGGGAAGATTTGAATCTTGTTCATGGCAAGAACAGAGGAAGAAACAAGGAAGAAACGATATTTCTCATACCCTCAATCCCCCATTCCTCAAACCCCTTACAAGAGAAACAAAACCCAAAACAGTAGCAGGAGGGTAGCAGCCAACTATCAGAGCTGAATATGGGAATAAACTAAACTGAAAAGCACAAACTTCCTTAAAGGGCATTTTAAGATGGGAAGTACATTAAAAAGAAATAAAAATAGGTAAGGCGGCATGAAAAGCTTTCCAAGATTATGGTAAAATGATTCTGGCCCCAAACATATTCCACAGTTCAGCATGGTTTTCACTGTAGCACATTAGCTGTGCCAGCGTCCACCAAAACTGAGGAACTAATGGAGCAGGAGTCGGTCACTGCCACCTCTAGAAGGGGAGAAAATGGGCTGGGGAAATGTGATACAGGAAGGTACATCAGGAAACCTTCTTCCACCCCACTGGTTAATTTTTACTGGCAAATCTCTTTAAAAGCACTGTACTGTATCAAGGGCCTTGATGTTTTTAAAACAAAGAATTTATGGGCACTAGAAATGTAACCTACCTTCCTTTGTTCACTGAAATACATCATCATTTTGTGTCTTGTGGTAGCAAAAGTAATTTAGAGGATCCTGACAGAAATAATATATATATCATTAAATCTGTCCATTAATATACTCGTGGTATTATAAACATAGCAGTTTGTGGATGACAGAATCTAAAACCAACTCATTTGTTTGTGTCAGTATTAAAATGCAATACATTTTCTTTTCAGATTCAAGCCAGTGAGGAGAGCCTTCTGAGCAGAAAGTTATCTCTAAACAAGGCACAGAGAACTCAGAGATTAAAATGTAACCTTTAAACATCATTTCCAATTTGTTGCAGCACTTAGATATATTGAGAACAATGGTCTCAGTTCAGGTCCAAGATCAAGTTGCTCACAAACAAACAACACTCATTATCATAACTAACATTACTACTTCCAAGGGCATAATAAACTGCGAACCCAAGGCTTTTAGGGGCCTAGTCAGACATAATCAGACACTGGAATTATTAATATCTATTTCTTGTAAAGAAATCTAAGCTGATTTATCAGAATGGTAAGACCAAAATACTGAGCTATGCTGAATCCATATAAATGATTCTTGAGAGGATTTCTACCTGGACAACTTAATACTGCACACATTAGTACCTTCCATCCATACATCAAACATCAGTGTCCACTGAAGTACAGAAGGACAAGAGTAAAGTTACAGGAAAAAGGTAACTCTTGCTACTAGACTGAACATGTACAGTTTTGTCAGGTAAGATGGGGCATCCAAGTAGGATGATCATGGGGCCTCTCAAAGGTTAAGCATCCCTGCAGGACTTTATCCTCAGACAGAGCAGCACTGCACAAATGGCTGGCTACACCTAGGACAGGGCACATGAAACTGCCACAGGGCTCCTGAGATGCAAAGTCTCTTAGTACTAGCTAGATATTTTTAGCATGTCTTAACATATCTGTAATACCTAGCAAACATAGCAGCAACACCTGTCAGGAAAGGAATCAAACATACTACATTATTAATATAAACATGTCTGGAAAAAGACTTCCATCACCTCCTTGGGGAAAACACTGGTAAAGTCTGTATGCTTTCTAAAACTTTCCAACTATAAAAGAAAAAATTACTAAGCCACAAATGTGGCAAGCCCAGCATAAATAACCCCTAAGAATCCTTCAGAAAACAATAATATATCATGCCTGGAAACATCACTGAATTTCACAATGGGTATACATGTATTGCCTACAAAGTGGGAGCAAACTTCCCCATTTTTCTATCTTCTTTGTTTTATGTCTCAATGAGCATGTCCAGAGAAGGGCAATGGAGCTGGGGAAGGGTTTATTTGTATTCTACTACAGTAGAAAGGGGTCTTTTGAAAGATTCTAATGGTTACACTGAATGTCTGAATTATCAGTTATGAGAATGAACCTCTTTATTAAGGTCTACGATGCTGCTATAGCTTCCCACACAATGCTAGGACACACAAGGCAGCTCTAAGGAAGCCCTTTGAATAACAGCCCCACATTAAGGTAATTTATTTCATTAGCATGACTTCAGTTAGCTTGTTTTCACTGGACATTCTTTACTTTTCCGGTGTCAAAAATGGACATTAGGACTTTTGTCTAATTTTTAATGCCAGAAAAAATCTTAACCTTGGAAATACTACATCAGAGCAGGAGTGCCTATGCCAGCAAATCTCTGAGAGCAAGTGGAGTAATAAGCATAATAAGTTCAATGCAAGTAGTATGGCTAAAAAGGAGCAGAGGGACAGCATTGACTAATGCAGGTGTTACGCCTTTACCAGGGTTACTGGCAGAGCACAGTGATAAAGCAGCCAAAGCATTCAATGTGACAGGATTTGTGCTAAGATCTCCTGCAGAGATCTGGAAGAACAGCTGATACATAACACGAAGACAACTGCTGTGCTTTTCTTGCTTCTGCACATGCTCCAGCACCAGAATTTGAATAGCTGAAGAGATTAATTCAGACAGTAAGGAATTCCCCAGAAAACTGAGCAATAAATGTTCAACAGGCACTTTACTGTTCAAATATCTTGTGCCCACTGCAAAGGATGCTAATGAAGTTGTTGACAGTGTTCTCATTTATGCTAGTGAAGTGAAATATCCACAATATCTGGTGAGGCACCATGTGCCATTTCCTACTGAAAAAGGGACTTGAAAAATAAGTGCTGATCAGTTTTGTTTGCTGAAGCAACAGTTTTATGGGGAAAGAGCCACTGAAGAAGCAAGGCCACAACCTGGGGTAACATGCTCCAGGGGAGCTGAAAACGGCCCAAGCTTTTTGTGTCCCTGAAATGGTGCCACTATCAGATCTGACCTGAGGACAAGCAACGTGGCTTGTGACTGGTGTCCAAGTTTCACACATGCTGCTTTGAACAGCTCCATAGAAAAACAATTGTTTCCTGGTTCCCATTTTTATTGTATGTGAACAAATGCATGTACCAAACAGCAGGGATGCTTCCTGCATCGCAAGAGCCAGGTCATGTTCTTTTTCTGCCTGATTCAAAGCAGAGATTCCCATCTCTGGTCACCCTATCTAAAGCAAAGTAGAGATGTGAACATCCTTCTGCATCCTAGTGCAATTTCTATATTATTTCACCTCAAAAATCAGACATTTTTTCTGTTCATCCTCTGCTTCATGAAACTAATTATAACTAAATCATTTTACACTAGTATGTTAAACTGCAGTTAAAGTTTCCTTACCTGTGGAGTACTGAAATCTGTCTGCAATTCTCATTCTATTTTGATTAGGGCTTTTTGCTTGTTTACTTTTACATTTAGAAAGTTGAAATCTGCTGTCAGAACCCCATCTCAATCAGCTGGATTTTTAGAATTTTGTTCAGGAGTTCCTGAAAGACCTACTTGAACAATAGTATCCATCTCCACAAAGTATAAGAAAAAAATGCCTAAGAAATTTAAATGATTCCTAATTAATATAACAGATATGCTCAAAAAATACAGATTTGATTCAGCTGCTGAGCATTAACTGGATTACTAGCCATGATTGCCACCTTAAAAATATCTGGTTTCCAGAAAAATAAAGGAAAAAAAAGGCATTTATCTCACATTTCCAAGATATTCACTTTTCCAATAATAGAGCGAGAAATCTAGGCTAACAAGCATAAGTATATTTAACCTTATTTCTATTCCTCCACAACTCTATTTCTGGAAACCAGTGATCAGAAGCTGCAACTCAGCAAAAATGTAATTGGGTGAAATGGAGAGGGCAGAGGGGATCCTGCTCTGAGCTGGTATTGAGGACCAGCCAGCACAGCCCCCAGGAAACTTATCCTGATGCACGTATCCTCAGACTGGCTAACAGCAACGGAGCTATAAAAGGCACTGTTACACCAAGCTCATATCCAGAATTACTGCACTTGTGTGGAGTATTACTCCCAGAGAATGCTTGCCAAAACCAGAGAGGTTTATCTGGAAGCAGGACTGGCTTTTCTATTAGCTTATAAACAAAACATCAGCCTGACTTAGGAATAAATGTATACTGTGCAGTTTCTCTTTCTGAACTCAGATCTGGTTTCAAACTGTATTCTTTACTATGGGTATATATGTGTATATAAACATATCTATGTACACACATGTAAATATACACGCCATACCAAGAAAAAGTAGACTCTTACACAGATTTATGAAATTATTTTGCCATTTTGTTGGAAGAACATGGCTGAAATTCTATTCTCACTGCAATGTAACACACTCCGTCAGTCTTGGTATTAGGCATCTTGATCATTTTCTCATATCTAATTTACAAAGCAAAAAATCCTTTTTGCCATTTCCCCCCCTAAAAAGGGAACTTTTCCCCCTTGCGATCAATTTCATGCCATTTACTTTAAACAGAGATATCAAATTGTTAAACATTTTAACCACAGTATGTGCTGGTAATTCAATCCTTTGGATTTGCTTGGGTGTCCCAAAGTGTTTTGAGTTCAAACAGCAGAAAGAAACTGCAGCGCTGGTCAGTCCCCTCTTAAATCTTCTTATGGATTTCATTCGCTGTGTGGCCTGAGAGAGGTCAAAAGGTTTTCTCACAGAAGTAGAATTTGAGAAATAATCACCTTATAGACCCACTAAATCAATCATAATTAATGCACTTGCCTAGTTCTGTCAGAGAATTGCTGCTAGAGGGCAAAATAAAGAGGCCCCTTCTAATACAATTTGAAAAGAGATCAGATCTGTCATTTCATCTAATAATTGAGCCAAATGAGAAAAGAGAAGGGTCAGAGTTCATCTGGTGACCTTATGTAAACCCAATAATACATAATTCATTTTCATTTTATGGAATTTATAAGATGCTGTAAACTGTCAAGATACAGACTCATCTGCTTCAGCTTCCAACAAAACCTTCCTGCTCATCACGCAACACACGCTGAGCTGCCAAAAGTTTTAAGTGGTATATTCTGGCAGAATAATCCAAAAGCCTTCAACAAGGACTGGTATTTAATTCATTCTTCCAAGCGTGTGAAGTTAATAACTGAATAAATCACTCGCAGCTCTTTCTGAATGATATAAAACCTGTAATTTATTTACTGAGTGTTACAAATACAGTTAAAACATGTTTTCATGCAAAATGGTTTCTTTTCTTTTTTATTATTGTTATAAAACATTTTTTGTGAGCATAGAACATAAATACAAATGCCCTTAGAACAGAATACTTCATTCCAAATCTTAACTGACCATATTCAGCAAAACTCATTTTGATTGTTAGTTACAAACCAAAAGTAATCTGAAGACCTATTAAGGAAATATTTCTTTAGTAGGGAGGTTACCCTTAAAGCTGAATATTAATTGAAAATATCAAAGAGTTACCTTTCCAGTCTGACTTAGCCTTTTTAGTTCCTGTGCTGGGCTACATTCTTTGCTCACTCACACTGCCACAACCAAGTTAGAGCTCTCTAAGTAGTAAAGGTGAATTGATGGTTTATGAGTTATTCCTCAGTGCTTTGTCTCCTTTACTGTCAATACAACCAACATGTAGCAGAGCATCTGGGCATTCATGACAGAATTTCCTAAGGCAAGTCCGGGCTTCTGGGGAGAGGAAATTTTTTTATTGAACCAGTCAACAACATAAGAGGTGGAGAATCAGCAGAGATGCCTTTGGCTGATTCTTAAGTTTGAAACAGAAGCAACAAACTTGGAAAGAATATGAAAGCTGAGAATAAATTTAAGTGCATATGCTAATAATAACAAATGGTATTATGATCCAGCACAAAACTTTACTTGGTGATGTCCTCGGAGCATCACAGCTAGGATGGCAGTACCATTATGAAAGTTTATAAATCACTCCCAATACTTGGATTGTTTGGAGATGAGGGGGTTTCATAATGCTTTTTGTGCCATTTGTGAAATACTCAGGGCTGCAGATAAGAAAAAATGTAAAATAATTGGACTAATATACTCCAGACTACAAATCCTACTGAATAGAAACATTACTAAAGATACAGAGCTGTTTGCTTGTTTAACTGGCTCAACACACTTCAAACTCCTGCCCTACACTGAACAGGTTTGTAAAGCTGGGACTATAAAGCTGCCATAAAGAACAGATGATTCTCCTTGACATAACGAATTTCTGTACTAATTATTTCCAAAGCCTAGGAGAAGGCTGGGTTAGACAGTACTGAGCAGACTTCATGCCATGGTTGGGAAAAATCATACAGTGTTCTGAGAGGTTCTCAGCTTATCCAGCCAGCAGAACTTAGAGCTGCCTTAAATTATCTCAGTCTGTTGTGTTATCTGGCCACTCAGTTTAATGGAAACACAGATTTGTATTGTCCTTTTCTCAGCCATAGCAGACTGAAGACTGAGTACAACCCCACAGAGGTCACTTTAACAATTAAGAGAGAAAAATAAAATTCCATATTAAACTACCATATGGTGTCATGTTTCCAGTAAAATGATAGTATATGAAACCACTACTTATCAGCAGCACTGACGGCAGCACTGCACTGCCCTCCTGCACCATCCTGAATGTTTGGTTTTTGAACAGCTTCACCAAGGATTATATTCTGTAATATTTATAGAGAGGAAAATAAAGGCACAGAAATAACAGGTTATTTTACATCAAACACTAAAACTGAAACCAAATCTTGTGCTCTTTGTGTTGTGTACCTCACCAACAATCTTTCCCCTGTAACTCTGACCTGACATCGAAGCCATTGAAGATACATTACTTGCTATTTAATGGCAAAAGTTGATTTGTATACATAAAAACTGCAAGAAATAAGTATGTCACTCTCAAGTTACCCTTTATCTATTTACCCTTTTTTAGTTTGAAATGACAACATCCTTGTATTTGTCATATTGTTAAAATCTGACCTTTGATCCTGGGGGTCATTGCACTCCCTGAGGTCATCTGCCCATCTGATTAACACATTCCATAATTTTGGAGGTGGCCAGTTTAGTGGTCTATCCCATTAATCATGGCACTAGAAGCAGCATGAAAAAACCACTAAGGTTATCAAATCCCCACAGGAGATTAGGAAGTTAGATAAGCACATGAAGTTTAACAAACAAAAAGTACATGGACAAACCAAAAGGCATTCAAGGCCTGAAACCTGACACAAGCAAAGCAGCATGAGAAAAACAAACACCAGAGACTTTTCCTACTTCTTGTTTTTCTCCTAGTAGATTTCATAAAGCTCTGATATTTCCTTTTGTAGGTAACATGGATTTTAGGTCAGAGGAAAAGGGGAAATTATTTTAGATTTTAATACTGTGCAAACTCACAGTACCATACAGACCTCAGGAACAGCTCACAGGAGAGGATTGACCAGCATGGGATACCACTGACAGAATAGCATCAAACAACCATCAGCGTGTGCAGTTATCAAGGAGATCAGGAGTATTGAAGCTTTATCAGCTTGTAATTTAATAGCCAAGAGGAAAAGCATTTCTCATTGTGGGCCTTTTTATATTGTCTATTACAGAGTAAATAAAAATAATGATATGGGCAAAAACAAACTAGAATCAGCCTCATATAATAGACTATTATCCTGAAGTTAAGGAAAGTTTTGGATCTGGCCACTTTGCTGTCTAGGTCTAGGGGAGTTGTTCAGCATTTTCGACTCTTCCCTGGTCTTTCCTTCACGCATTTTTAGACAGCAAGAGCTGGCACCTGGTTACTGTACGTCCAGCTGCTATCAAAGTGAGATTTTGCTTGACAACTTGAACAAATACAGCAGCTGGATTTGAAGAGAGACCATGGCAACTGTCTCACGTGGTTGGTCTTTCTTTGCATTTCTTAATCTAATACAAAATTGAAATTCCTATCCTAGTTCCTAGAATAGCCACTTCCAGTCCTGGAATTTCTGTTTTAAATTAAGCACTGCATTTATTAAAATGTATTGATTTATCATGAAGAATTATCTTCCAAATAAAAATAGTATTTTTAAAAATTCCCACTTAACTAATTTTTAAAAATATCTGGTTTATAATCAATCAAGTCCTGGTATTCTCTTTCAGGGAGCAGTAACACATACTTCCACTGTATGCATTTATCATTATTTTTCTCTTCTATATCTGTGTAGGAGTAAGGTATATGATAAGATACTACTATTGGCATATTATAGCCGAATATTTCATTTGACATACATTGAAATAAATGACATTATGTAATATTAGCCTGTCATAATTCTATGGCCTGTGAAATGTTACAGGATGACAATAAACAGATTACAATTTTTTAGATTTAAACTAGTTTGAAAATTTAGTTATATAGTTCTGGTTTGAACTACTTTATCAGCTTTTCCAATTGAGGAGCACAATTTGTCTGTAATAATGAAACAAATTCTCACCTTGTATTCATTATGCATCATAACTTGTCTTGCTGTGAAATTTAAAATTCAATAAAGTAACAAAAAGAAAAAAAAAAGTTAAATAATTATTTCTCAAAATACAATATTTAGATTTTGTCTTTTAAGTATTTAAGTATATAAAATTAATATAATGCTAAGAAATGAGTATGTGGAAAAAGCTTTTGCTAATGGAAAATTACTATTTGAGATTTTCTTGTTCTTTTCCCTAGACTTGCAGTTATTAATATGATGGAAATAAGCATGGGATAGTAAATATTCACAATTGTGTTTCCCACCTCTTAATCCATTCTGATTTAAAGTTAATGAATACAAGGCTTTAACAAAAAAGAGATTTAAATTTGTGTGGTGAGCTTTGAATGTTTAACTGTTAGCTCCCATAAAAATACAACTTGAGTGGGAATTTATCAGGTCAGATGGAGGTTGAACAGAAAATTTCCATCTTCATTCTTTATCATTGCAATTTACTGTTAAAGGCATCCCCTTCTGTGGCTAAACATTTAATTGAAGTTTACAAAGAGGTTTAGGATCTGGGTCACCTGGCAGACAGAAGAGATAGAAACCACTGTAGATGTAAGCAACAGCAAATAGTTCCATTTCTCTATGAGATTAGGAGGAGGTTTAAGCTGCTTGAAGGCAGGCTTGCAAACTTTATCTGACATAGCAGGAGGGGGCAGTTACAAGCAGGATTCTTTAGAGGGTCCCAGTATTCTTCAGCCTGGTCTGAAACACCTTTCATACTGCCCCAGCACTAACAAAGTCAGCTACTATTGCCTTCCAAAAGACACTTTCTTTTCCTTATTTGCAAGAAGAAAACTAAACCAAGCTACTTCTAAGCTCTCTGTCCATGGCAGATCACAGCTTTAAATCAGAGAGTAGAAAGAAATGAACAGAATCTGCTCTCTGGCTCAGGTACAGGGCAGTGCCCACGCTGAAGAGCCTTTACTTTCCTTCTACCTGAGCAGGTATGACAGAGACCCAGTCCAGTCTCACTTGAACATCTATGTGCATTGAAAATCTTTATGTGGACAAACATCTGTGGGATCAGACAAATGATCAGTGCAACCTTGACTGCCAGGATTTCAAGTAGCTCACTTTATTCTTGGCGCTCCTTCTGTGCTGTTTCCTAATAACTCATCCAGAATTTGCAAGCTCTGCCCTCCAAACCCTGGTGAAAGGGCACACCACTTCTCACAGCAGACGCACAAATTTCCTGGAGTTGCTTTCTACATGAAATATAGAATCATTATACTACCTTTAAGCACTTTGGCCATGTTTCAAAGTATAAAATCTACCAGACTAACAAATTTATAGTTCTCTGTGCTTCAGAGAAGTACATTGTTATGGCTGTTATAAACAAAATGCATGGCAAAACCCAAAATGCCCATGATTTGGCCGCTTACTCCATTTGTGCATTCATTTCCTTGACTTTGGTCTAAAGCTGTTGCTGGGATGAATAGGACATACCAGCTGGCAAAACCAAGCCAATTGGTGTTGAATTAGTACTGAAGCTATTGTGGAGCTGGTGCTAGCGATAGTAAATAGCACCTCTGATACGTGAGTCACAACCCAAGGAGGGGCTGCATAGAGTACCTCAACCAGATGGGCATGGGGAGGATGGCTGATGCGGGAGGGGAAGAGACCCACAAACCCATGGAGTATAAGTGTCATTTGGTGGGGTATTTGCACTCACCTCCCTAAATTCCAAATTTCACACGAGTGGCAGAAGTTTCACTTTATGTGACAGAAGTTAATCAGTAATTTAAGCACATACTTGTCTTTTAAAGACAGTGAGATTCAGGCCATTGAGGCTTTATTTCCACAACTATCTATTTTTTTCCTGATTTTTCAAGAACCAGGAATTATGAGAGAAAATAAATTCTTGGCCTTTGAAAATTAACTTTTAAAGAGTTTTCTTTGCACTCTGAGGCTATGAAGAACTTGAACAGGACTTGCCCAGTTTAGCATGGAAGTAGAGAGTACCCTGTTTTCCAGCTGTCACATTATGTTATGAATGGCAAGAAGGTGCACAAGGCCAGAGAAGGAAGGCTGTGATATTCCTCAGAATTTATCATTTCTGTTATTCTGCTCAACACTGTCAAAGATGCTCCTGAGAAATGAGGGTGCTACTCAAAGAGATGCAGTTCCCAAGTTCAACAGACAATGAGGAATCTCAAAGCTCAGTGTAAATGCTATTAAGTACTCTCTTCATATTTTGATTGATTTTGCATTATCTGTTAAATACTGTCCTGTTACTCTTAAGGCTTTTATTCAGGCCTCTTTTTACTGCTACTTAAATATTTTTGACTGCTTCTCTGCAAAAGCAGAACATGACAGACGCCTCACTGTTACCTGCCTAGATTTTAGTGAGACATTGCTTTTCCTGGTTTAATTAATTTGGGCTTCAAATCCTTTTAGAACAGTGTCATCTTAATTTCCACCCACAAGCCCAGCTCTCGATGAAATGCACAAATTAACAATTCATACGAAATATGTGTGGTCATCAGCTGATTTGAAAGGGCAAAGGAAACTAAAAATAGCTTTTCCACAGGTAAAGTGAAGCTCTACAGTGGAGGTATGAATAAGAGCCTAAGTTAAGATTTGGATTCAGAATCCTTGGATTGTATTGGTTCAGATACTTTTTGCTTTCCTGTCTTTTAACATTTTTTTTATTACTGTCCTCCATATAATATTCAAACACAATACCACCATTGCTCTTTACTTATAACCATGTCTAACTCATCCCCGAGTTCTTGGCAGTTTTTAAGGTGTTTATATCTTTACAACAGTGAGACAATGAAGTGACACAGTCATTTTGTTAGTGCAGGAACTGGACGAGTGCTTAAATCATTCTGAGGATCTAGCCAGTAAAATTTAGGGTCTCCAGTTCCTGACTCCCAGCTGGCTGCCCAGGAACTGAGTCCAGAACAGTGAAGGTACCTCAGCACAGCACAATGACAGCATATGCTTTCAGAAGTCTCAGCCCAGCTTTTTAGATGTATTTCTGTTTGAGAAGCACTAGACAAGCACCTTTCACTCCTGAAATCTATGAACTTTCTACCAAGACTGAGCACATATTCCCCCCGCCCTAGATTTGTATTTGTTCTGAAAGCACAGCTATGGCAGCAGAGTTTGTGGAAGAGCAAGAACAGAACTGAAGCTTCAAATACCTGCATCCTGAACTGACCTTGATATTGAATCTCATCTCTGTATTCTCAGACCTGTAAGCAAATAAAGTAGATTACCCCACTAATCCCCGCACTATTATTAAATCTTTCTTTATAAAAATATGGTAGACAAACAGTTTTCTCCTTAGTTAGGTAGTCTGTCAGAGAAAAAGTACATTATGTTCTTGCTCAAAGAAGAATAAGGCAATTTAAACAAAAACACTGCATCAGAAGTTTTGAATGATACTTCTGTGATATCTTAAAACAACTGGCAGTGGTTCTGTGTCTCCCATGCTGAGGAGATGCTCATATTTAACAATGTAAATGGAGAATTATGATTGTTGTCTAAAGTAGGGGCACAATTAAAGAAAATGAGATTTGTTTATGGAACAACATTGGCTTGTTTTTTTTTTAGTTACTAATCATGACTTTAATTTTTAATGGAAAAGCATTGCTAGCACAATTAGCACTCAATTTACATGTGCATCCATGGACCCAATTAATTAAATTTTATTGATGCCTAGTTGCTCTTTAAAATGCTTTCCAAATGCCTTCAAATTGATTTTAAATGGCTGATAGTGAAAGTCAGTATGTTCCTGGTAGTAACCCCACTGATTTTCATACATAAGTACCTTCCATACTGTAAGCATTCACTGCTTTCCAGTTGGTGTCTGAGAGTGTTCACTGCTGGGTAATAGAGTATGTGGGAAAAAGTTATACAATGAAATGCAAAATATCAGAATTAGAGTTTCTGAGAAGGACCTACTCTTCTCCTTTCCTTAAACGATATATTTCTTTTTTTCAATCAGGTTCTAACAGATGTGCTTCTGTCACTGCAGCATTGTCCCAGCTAAGGAATGAATGTGTTCATCCTTGTTGACATCCTTGTGAGTTTTCGAGACGGAAAATTGTTATTCCTTCTGTTTTGTGTTGGAGAAGCTGAACCACAGCCATCAAGAAACTGAATTTAGATCTTTGGACCGAAGAAGGAATTTGTAGTAGATTTTAGCACTAAGTAACTTCCCTAAAGCCACAGAGTAGGTCCCAAATGTGATTAAGCATAGTATGCTTGTCAAAGGTCCTTGATTGTGTTTTTTATTAAATTAACTTTATCATTTTTCTCTATTTTAACTACTTGTTCATATTTTGCTAGTATTTCTGTTAATGTGCCCTTCATAGTTCTCTGGGTAGTGGAAAGTTTCTGCTTTATTTTTTAGCCAGGGGGCTGTGTATTTCTGTCATGCATGATTATGACAAGACCAAAGAGGTGTAAAACCTTCTCTTGTGGCTTTGTGGGAGGCTGATTTCCATGACATCCTTTATCCTCTGAGTAAGCACCTGCTTAGCCTGATTATTACCTTGATATTTCTTACCTAGATTATATCTAATATGAAATGCTACTTCAGCTACAATATGAAAAAATAATTGTCTGCCTGTCTCATAAATATGTTTTTAGCAATTACATTTGTTACAAATATTTTAAACACATACTGAGTTTCACTGGATTATAAATTAGTCTAAAAGTCTAGCTTTTATTCACACTTCATAATTAGCTTTTATTTATACAGTTTATGTATTTTTAAAAAGCCAAGAAGTATATGAATGTGCATTCATATATATATATTTTATAAATGTAACATTACCAAGAGACAATTTAAATGTTATAAACCTACTTTTACAATTTAATGAAAAAACATTTTTCTAAATTGAGT
Organism: Donacobius atricapilla; assembly: GCA_013397315.1. Lineage (NCBI taxonomy): Eukaryota > Metazoa > Chordata > Aves > Passeriformes > Mimidae > Donacobius > Donacobius atricapilla. The sequence goes on along the minus strand of WBMY01007377.1, from coordinate 113,827 downwards.
ATAACATTAAAGCCTCTAACAAATACTATCCAGAGGATTCTACACTATGATTTTTCATTCACTTAACATTGTGATTTAAACAATATTAACTATCATATCATTTCATGTTAACAGAAAGACAATCAAGATGAAATCTTAATTACTAAAGAACTGTCAAGAGACATTAACAATTTAATACTGAATTTTATAAAAGTAATGATTGTCCTATTACATATGCTGTAATTTCCCTTTCCTGACTGCTCTAATAGTTTCCTCACTCATTAAACACTTATTTTCTCAGTACCTGCCAGCAGTTTCATAGGTGGCCTCATTTAAAGAAACTGAAGGAATATGAAAGAATATGAGGGAAAAATTACAGTTAAAAAGAAATACAAATGTAAAATATAAACCTAGGTTACTTTGTAAAATAGAGCACATATACATAATACAGCTGCATTTGAGAAATGTTTAAAGGAGTAATGAATTAAGGAAAAAGCTGATAAAGTAATATATATATTTTTTTCCAAGAAATATAACTTTTATGTGTGCACTTGATGTGTTCCTTGAAATAAAAAAATGTAACACTAGCTTGCCATAATGTGAACATAAAATATAGAAAAGATAAAGCATTGTACAGTTTTCATATCAAAAACTGATATCAATGTAAAATCGATCATTTAGACAATTAATTGGTTTCCAGGTTAGTTTTCTATGCTATTGAAAGAAAGGCTGAAATGACTTCCCAAATATCACAGCCCAAATTTGCTTCACAGTGACATATGTCTGGTGGAACAAGGAATATAAATCCTTTCATTAACAGCCACTTGGGAGCAGAAAGTATTAATTCTTTAAAATGAGATATTAATTTCAACATTGTCAATAATTTTCTTAATAACATATTTTTCCCCCCAAGGGAAAATCAGGAAATTCTTGTCTTTTCAGACCAAACAAAAGTTTAATCAAGGAAGGTCTTTCAGCATGCCCTGAAGTCTAGTCAGATGCAAACAGTTTCCAAATCAGCGAGGACTATCCAGGATAATTACCTACATTGGGAGGAATACCTTTGAATAATTACCCTGCTCAATTCAGAACAGAGACTTGGATGTATTTACCCTGCAAATCCAGAGAGTGATGGAGCACAAAATGCACATGCACACACCCACAAGACTGAAGGTTTCATTTCATTCTGATAAAATCAGTAGCATTTTTAAAAACTTCAGTTTCATCAAATAAGCAGTGAAATCCCATTATAGTGTAGGTTTTAATTTTAATTTTTTTGTTAAAGGAAAACTAGTAAAAATATTTATGGAATATTTATTGGGGAAAATAAACAAACAAACAAACCACATTGAAGTTTATTAATTTTCCAGAATTTCTTTCCCCTGTAAGTACAGAAAAAGAGAAAAATTCCTAAAAGTGTCACAGCTATAGAAAAAAGAAGGGAAATTCCTACAACTTTTTTTCTAAACTTATCATAAAGAAGAATTGCTAGCTTATGTAATATTTCTTAAGGTCACTGAATTAAAAGTCTCAAAACTTCAGCAATGTTGTGCTCAGAATCAAACACCTTAAAGATACCTTGTGTGGGCTGGTGATCAGGTAACCGTTCCTAGGAATGTGTTTGCTGAAGTTGAGTCTATTTCTTACCCATCCTTCCAGTGCAGGAGATAAACTGTAAATCAGTGTGCTCACAGCAGACGCCAGCCAAACACACCGTGCATGTGTGAATTGTACGGGAATGTCACACACAGGACCAAATTCTGGCTGCCTTGGGAGATGAATCTGCAGATCTCATTTCCAGACGAGATTACGTTAGAGACTAGGAAACAGAAAATGTATCAGAGGTGCCGAAAAGCCCCAGACACAACGCCCTAAGTATGCCCTAGAGTAACCTAAAGCTGAAAGACCTGCTTGGAATTCATATGGTGTAAGCTGAGAATTTAAGATCTGGGTCATCAGATAATCATCAAGGTAGAATCTAACTGGCTTTTAGGGTTTAGGAAAGATTTTCCTTTTTTCCATATGGAGATTATGGCACTGTCATGCTGTAAGAGGCCTTGTGCATTTCATTCACCTACTTCTGAAGCCTCTGGTCAGACAGAAGATAATGGCTCAGAAATACACTGGGTTTAATTTAGCACACTGGATAAGCGCTCTAAAATTTCTGCAGACTTGTCAACAGACATCCTCTACAGATGCTGTATTCTGTTATCTTTAATCTGCACCAACCTTTTATAGTAAGTACCAATGCCAGCAGAAATGAGAACAGATTCAAGGGCTTTAATCAAGCTGGAGCCACTCGTGGGTTGCAGTCCACGTCAGTCGGTTTCTGCCTTCAGCAGAGCTTCCAGGGCAGTTAATCTCCGTGTCTCCACTACTTCCAGGACTCATGATGCCAACCTCTCCTCCTCCTAACTGCTGAGTGAATCTCAATGGAGTGTCTAGCTGTAATCCAACAAGGATATCTGAAAAGGTGGCGTCTATTTTTTTTTGAGCAAGACACATGGTCCTTAGACAGACAGTTGCAGAACACAGTTAAAGATCCTCAAACAGCTCCTAAGTGTTCAAGACTTATACAGTCTGATGGAAATGCTGTGGGACAGCAAGTAGGATAATGTGGAATTGCCTGGCTGTTGTCAATCATTGTCAAATCGCTAATTCTATTTAAACATGAAGCTTTGGCACTTAATTTCAATCTCAAAATAGTAAGAGCCCATAAGATGAATTTGTGGAGTGTTTCAGCACTTAGCACTGCACTGTAAACAACCTGCTACACAACATATTCAATATGAATTAAAATGTTTGTGTTTCTGGATTTTCCTGTTTAGAAATTTTCCTTTAAATTGGGATTTATTGGTATTTTAGTTCCAAGCCAACAGAACAACATTAACATTCTCACAGGGATGTGTGAGTAAAAGTAATCACGAATAACACTGAGAGAATATCAGTAACTGTCATTCAGGAAAGTTCTTGCCCTTCCCCCTTGCATCCAGATTTAAATTCATCATCCTCTTTAAAGTGGGATTTAAAGCCCATCAATACATCTTTCATCTTAAAGACAGGCCTATGCTGCGTGGTGGCATTGTATCTCCCACTACTTAATATTGCAGCAGTATCACAGTGATTGGCAAGAAGAAAGTTTAAGGATGCTCTCTCATTTCACTGTGCAAGAATTGAATTAACACAGCATAATAAGCTCTTTGTGCACCATAGTCTTTCTCAAATAGTCACAAGAAATACTCAAAATCAAAATGTTCACAAGATCCTTGCCTTCCCTTCATTTTGAAATATCTTGCCTCATGCAAGGCTTAGGACTCTTTCACCTCCCAAATGGGGAAAATATGGTAGAGAAAGTGAACAAAGGAGTTTTGCAAAAAGTAGCATTTTATCTAAAAATGAGCTGTAACTGAAACAGCCTACTGTAAAGTAAATTCAGCCTTTACTGAGAAAATCGGGGTTTCAGATTTTAGACTCCATTATTATCCATCTGTTGCATTCAGTTATCATTCACTTAGTGTTTGTCAGGATCCATTAAGGCCAATTAGCACGTCAGCAAGCGCAGATAATGCAGTTAAATATCCGTCTAAAGCCCCTTCATACACGGTGTTCTTGAGCATGTACTGAAGGCAGCAGCAAGGACAGGCATGAGTACCTCCCTCCACACAGGTACCTGCTTTATTAATGCTGACCTGGAAGTGACATTTATACATGACACAGTTTGAAATTTGGATTACCAATCACTGGAGTAATTCTTAGCTTATGTGGATACTTATGAAGACAAACGACATAATATAAAACCATGGATGACAAGAAATAAGTACTTCAGTGTTGTTTCAACCATAATATTGAGGGATGTAAGCCAGATGAAACTGGTGAATTAAGTAATGCCTTTTGTTAGAGAGGCCAGTATAGATGGGAAGAAGCAAAGGAGTACCTTCAGAACTGAAGTCAAAAAAGACCTCAAACCACCAACCAACCAAAACTATCCCCAACCACCAAACTACCTCCAAGCTCCCCAGTTTACAAGACTGGGAAATTTCACATATGCATAAAGCAGAAATTTCAGTAATATTTTGTATATCCAGCTAAGTGAGCCACTAAGATCATCCACAAACATGCAACAATACTGTTTACAGAATGAGAACAAACTTAACTGAGATCACAGCTGCTTCTTTTGGATGGCTTCCAGCTAAATTAATTAATACTTTGCTTAGTAGGAATGCATTCTACTTAAATTTTCTCTCAATACCTCATATCAATCATGTACCTCCAGTTTTCTTATTTACAAGGAACAGAGCATATCAGCTAAATCCTGAGTATTTGAATGGATCAGCACAACTTCAGCTGTAATTTTTTTCATTTATAAAAAACACATTTCAGCAATTTCAAAAATTGTATTGTAATATATTCCTACACTTCCTTGGATCCATTTGAAAGGTATCACTTTATCCTTTCCAAGATAAGGAGAGCATGATGGAAGGCCCTAGAGATCAATCAAACCCCTGAAGGAGCTGAATTTCATTTCAGTTTGGTTTTCTCTCCGTCTTAGCCATACAATTCCAAACACTTGGATGACAGTTACAAGTGGAAGAAAGAAAAAGGTAAAATCCCCATGGTTGCTCTTCTTCAATGTGCTGGACCTCAAATGCTTAATACTTTATAGAGCACATTTCTACAGTAACAGACCACATGGGGGGATGTAATACATTCCAGTACACATTCCATAAGAGTTGCAAATCTCCAAACCATTCCACGCTGCTGAACAATTTTTATATTTGCTCTTATTTTTTTCAAGAGTGATTTTTACCTGAATCCAATAACCCATCTGTGCAGATTTTGTTTCCAAGTAGGAAAAGATATGCCAAGAACAGGAAGAAAATGTTCAAGAGGGCACTTGAATACTTATAAATGTTACTGTATGGGCTAAAATTCCATCAGAATAACTCCTGAGATTTTGGTATTTATGTACAAACCTAAATCAAATTTTACCGATGATATATCTTCAAATCTAAATATCTGATTTTTGGTAAAATTTAAATTTATACTACAAATTAAATAAAAACACTTTTTGAGCAGGAACCTCTCTTCTATTTCTCTGCTATTAAATAGCTTAAAAACTTCTTGTTAAATGGTCTGCAACAATATAAAAGCTTAAATTAATTATTTCATTAACCTAGCTGTAGTTTAATTTGCTTGTTACACAGAAATGCTAATGAAAAACTTGTTTTCTTCATTCAGAGTTTGCATGTTATCCGCTCTAGAAGGACACTTTAAAACCAGCGGAGATGCAACCAAGACAGGAAACACACAGACTACGAATCTCCCATTTTCCAGACCATGAATGACACTTGAGAAGTATTGTTTGCAGTTTTAACACTATGACCGAAAGTAGGAAAGTATATTTTAATTCAGCCTGAATTTAACTGACAAAAAAGAAAATCAGTTATGACATAAAAGGACCAGCAAGGGTTATAGGGGTAAAAACTATTTAGAGCCTCACAAAATATCACTACAAAAGCAATAACCCCAGGTCACACCTGGGGTAGAGCATTCTTTTTTTTTTTTTTTTTTTTTTTTCCCTTAAAAGCATTTGTCTCCTTTTTAATTTATTTTTTAATGGGGACTTCAGAGGCAGTTGTTAAACTAAAAACATCCCTTTGGGTTTGGGATGAAACTATCAAAATCTTCCTCACTGTAGAGCATTATTACATTTCCCCCCTTGCAGACTTATTTCATAAAAATGTCAGCTATTAAGTTAACATTATTTAAAGGGCTTTAGTTTGTAGTTACTGAATGCAACCTAAGCTACATCCATAAAGGTCTGACATTGATCCCTGGTTGTATAAAACATGATACAGAGAGGCACTAAATAAATAATCTGTATACTGCTTCCAAAGCATCTCTATTTATCACTGCATTAATGATAAGGATCTGATTTAAAGTGAACCCTAGCAAGGGTCAAATCCGAGCATAAGCTGTAATATGATCTGCAAGAGTGCTGATAACCTGAAACAATATGAAGAAACCCTGTCAGATAAATAAACCAAACCAGTGGTCCATTAAACAGCTCAGAAAGATGACAACAAACCTAAATATGGACTGAACTATTTCTTTTTTTCTTTAATTTTTTTTTTATTTTAAAGAAGCACAGAAAACCTACACCTGAAGACTGAGTCAATCTAAGGTTAAAGAAATAACACTGAAGAGAATAGCAAAGACTGGTCCTTAAAAAAACAAGCAGCTACCCATGAGAAAGTTTAGATGTGCCCTTGCATCTCTCAGAGACCGCAAGAATTACCAATAACCTCTAAAAATCAAAAGTGATTGTTTCCAAGGCAGCATCAAATGTCTGACGTGAACAGCCCAGATTATGGAAGAAAACTGTATTTTTTAGGCTTAAGGACACACATTGTTTAAAATCTTATGATGCAAATAAAATTTTCTCATGACTTACTGAAGAAAATTCTCATTAATCCTTTTAAACAATGCCAAAGGTCACAAAAGCTTGTGGAAAAACAGGGAAAAAATTGTATTTGACCAGTGTCTGTTATAAATACATAAAAACCCCGAAGTGTAAATGGGCAGACAGCCCATTGTTAAGCTGCAGGCTCACATGGAACCCCTGCTCAGCATCCTCCTACCTGGGGGTTCAGTCAGGCTGCTTCCAAACGTCATTTGGGCCATCAAACAAAGACTTGTCCAGCTCAGGACTGAAACTTGGGCAGTTCCCATTCCATGCCATTCTGCTGCCCTCAAACTCCGTTATGCTCAAGCATGTGAAACTAAACAGATCCATTCTGATCTTTTGATCTTTTATGTTATTTTTGTTGTTTGCATTTCAGTAAATAAGCAGCATCCCACCACTTCAGGCACAGACTGAACAAACAAAGGGCTCTTTGGCCCGAGGACCACACAGATGACATGTCAGGGAGGGAAACCACAGCACTGATAATTTATCCAGACCTCCTGCCCATCTTTACATTTAGAAAGGCTCCCAACTAATAGTGAGTAGCTTCTACTACATTAGAACTACTTTCTCTAGCTTATTAAAAGCAGCTAATTTAAACTGAAGAAATAGCAGAAAAAACTTGCATTAGTGGCACTGCATAAGGTTTTGTTCTACTGGACACAACATATTGTGCTTTGATAGGTGCAGAAAACGCTCAAATTTCTTTCACTTTCTGCACACGACAGTCTCACCTATTTTGCTTAGAGCAAGATTTCTTTCCCCTTCAATTCCATGAGGCTTTACACAAATAAATGAAATAAACATATTCTAAGTTTTCTGAAAGATCATGGAGGGAGATTACAAATATAGAAGAATATATATTTGCTAAGCAAAAGTGAGTGTCCCTGTGAACTTTTTTCCCTCTTCCTACCTCTCCTAATGATAATGAAAGCAATAATTAATATTAAAAAAATAAAACAGATTCCTACATTAAGAAAATATGTGACTATTAGAAGTACTCAAGTCAGTAGTGAAGAAAGAATTAGGGAAACAGGAAGGTTGTGAGCAATCAAAGCCATCTAGAAGACGAAGTACAAGAGCGTGATAGAGAAATCAGAAGGGATCAGAGCACAATGAAGACAAGATGCATCTCATTAATGCTTGGAAAAACAAATGTGTTTACATCTGTGCCTTCCTCTAACTGTTGTGTACATGTTTTTGGTGTTTTTTTAAATATGTTTATTCCATTCTTGCCTGGATATTTGAGCACAGTGTGGTGGTCATGTATGAAAAGATTTTCATAACTAAGATATGAAAAGGTTTCTGGAAAGCTGAATGAAAAAATCAGACTCTGGGTTCCAAGATTCTCATTGCTCAGCTACAGCCATCGCATACAGAAAATTATATTTCATCAGCACAGTGGCAGTGGTAGAAGCAGCATCTTTAGACTGTATTGCCATGGCCCAGACAATCCCCACTGAGAAAAAACAAGTAGATGGATTATTTAATCAGGTGGGTTTGCTTTTAAGTTTTGAGTAGTTTCAGAATCTCAATAATAAATAAATAAATACATAAAAAAATAAATTCCTTTAGGACATATGTATGAGGGAATAGGATTACAATATGCTAATAAATGAATTGCCAACTAAAAGTTTGTCTGATGAGATACTGTACCAAAAAGGCTGGATGGGAGAAGCTGAGTTCTTTTATGCTACCCAAAGTTCTTGATAAATTTAGGAACTCAGTCACAGAAAAGTGAAAAAGAGATTCAAAGCAATATAAGGAAGAAAGATGCAAGATAGCCTCATAATTCTGATCTTCGTCATAATTATTAAAATTATCACAGAATCCAAGGTTTCATCACTATAACAATTTTGCTAAAACTATTGATAAAATTAAAAAGTAAACTTGATATCTCTGACACTATTTCAAATTAATTATACTGAAATGTTAGCCCTTGAACTTTCTTGTAATTTTGCTTTACCCAGTTTATGCATTTGCTTAAATTACAAACATAATGTTTTTGTTAATGGTTCCAATTCACTTTGAATTCTAACTCCTTTTCGAAAGAGTCCCTTGAGGTTTTGCAACCAAAACATGTGAGCAGGGTATACTGCCCTTTTAAATCAGAGATAATGGAACAGCAACGATGGAACTGGTAGGACCTGGGCTTTCTCAAGTGTATGTGCCTAACATAATATTTTCATTTTTATTACAATGTACGTTATCAATGTAAAAGGAAAGAGCAGTTCCCAAAACAATTTCTCTGACAGTCCAATGCAATATGACAACTTCCTAGCAACAAGTTTTCTGGTGAGAGAGGAGTTAAGTTTGGTCCTTCTGCTGTATTATTCAGGTACCAAACAATTCACTCCATTCAAAAGAGATAAAAAAAATGTGGGGTTGTATTATTGGAGCAGACAATTCTGTGTTTGCACCATAAAATGTACCAGGAAATTTTACATTCAGGTTCTGCCCAGATTTATGTTCTGAGAAATGTGATTTAGGAAAAAAACTGTGTGTGAATGTTTCAGGCACATAACTTTTATGAAACCAGTGCTCTGCTGCCTGGAGTTGTGGCCTGGCTGTGTGAGACAAGTGCAGTGGGGCAAAGACAAGCTGAAGCTTTTCCTCCAAGGTCACTATTAATTACCCTTCTGTTCTGCCCACTCCCCATTTATCTTAAGTAAAACCATGTTAACAAGATGATTATACACCTATTTAAAGGAATAAAAATATTTATTGTCTGAAACTCCATTAGAACTGCCTGCTCAGGACTCTGACATGCTCTGCAGACACGTGCAGTAAGCTGTGAGCAGCAGCTTCACAACCATCTGGTTTTCCAGGCTTTGTGCTGAAGCATCCAACTGCTTCGCTTACAAATTGTATGCAGTTCATTTTATTTGTATGAAATAGGAATAATTTCATTATTTAATTTATTTAAAGTAAATTTAATGAAAAGATGGTTCTCATTTTAAAAACCTGAGAAAATATTAGAGCATTTTTAGGGCAGCTATCATAAAAATTAATATTTGTATTCATGATCTTTCAGGCATAGCATTTTTTGCATTTTAGAAGACTGCACCTCTAGGCAATTGCCTAGCTCTGATTTTGCAAATTGCTTTTAATATATATTTAGGCAGAACATGCTGAAACTTATTAATGTCTTAAGAAGCCAAAATGTTCCGTATTACAGGTCAATTATGTGATCACTCCCAAACTACTAAATATTATTACAAAATCTGAAACAATCAAGCTGCACTTAATCCTTAGCATATGAGGGATACCTTCACTAATTTATAAGATTTATCTGCCACCTGAAAATTGGAAGCCTGTTGCAGGGTAATTTACAATTACAGTGGTAATTGTACTGATCCAGTATGCGGTTCTCTCTGCCTCTGTGTGTACTGCTCTGGCCCTGGGAGCTGCAGCCCTGTGATGAGGGGTGTCCAAAACCCTTCAAAGCACTGCCAGGAGAGGGACAGGCAGAGCAAAGGCAGAAGCCTTTTCCCTCTCTGCCACTGCCTTCTAGTCAATATCTGCCCTCCCTGGAAAGCGTCTCTGTGGGAACCTAGAGGACAATTTCCAAAACTTCAGCCAGTTTTTGAAGTTATTGTACGTAAAGTCAGGCTCCTTTTCCTCCACTAGCTGACCATCCATCCACACCAAGGATGCTAAAGAATACTGTGTCCTGTGTACTTCACTACATATACAGCCCTGCTTTTCCCCACCAATTATCACACTCATATGATTTATGTTTATGATCTTTATGCTACTAGATCCACAGCTTGCAGCAAAACCTCTGTCTGCCGCTGGATTTTAGGAGTGTGCTGCTCCTCAGAGCACTTACTAATCTCGATGCCTACTTTAGTGGTGTCTGCATTTACTCATATTTTCATAGGAGTTCATTTATTGCATTACCATTACATTGAAAATCAGGCAATAAAAAGCCTTGGAGGATTCACTGAACTCACACAAATATTGGATCAAACAAAATTTTTGCGATGACAAAAGATGATAATATTTGTTATTAAAGTCTATATTTAAGCTCAAGCGAAGCATTTCATTTTGAGATGTTTCTAAGGAAAACATAGAACAAAATAAATTGAGTCCACAAAAATGGCAAAAAGAAGTTCTCATCCCTCAAAAATTTCTTTTGCCCTTCTTCCTTGGAGAACACATGCCTGAATCCCCCAGTTCCTGAGAATGTCCTAATTATCTACATGTAGTGTATAGCTCTATCTCTTGCAGATTTTAGTGCCTGGTCCAGTAAATGTTTATTTTAATTAAGTAGAAGAGGATCCCATGTCTCCAGCCCAAGATAACTCCTTGGAGGTAAAAGTACGTGCTCAACAAAAGTAACCTGAACTTTCAAAAATTTTAAGGTAATACAACATACACAGACTGATAATAAGGATGTGGGAACGTTAATTTTGGATTACCAAATATATATTTTTCAATTACTGTAACATTCAACAGCTCTGTCACTAAGCCAGTTGAACTCTGCATCTCTCAAAAATGCGGCATACCATTCTTTACTGTTTCAATACTTGTGGTAAAAAGGAATTTAAATCATTAACCACCTAAAATAAATGTTGAATAGTTTTATCAAAGACAACAGGGACTTGTTTTCTACACAACCACAAATCTGATCTGCTGGAGTTTACCAAGAGGCTACTTTGCGTTTTCTGCACTGACAAGAAATCCCATGTGTTCATACTGTGCCACAGCACAGAAGTAAATCAGCCATGGATTAACTTCCATATGTTCTTTTAATTGATTTAACTAATATAAATAAGATAAAGATACTTATGTGGCATTGTAAAGAGCATAGACTCAGATCTGGTCACCTTCTGCATCTTCCCAGCACAGACCTCTGTGGGCATTTCTTGTGAAAGGAGTTGAATTTACAGCACCTTTACAGGAATTTAAGAAGGATGACACACGGGAGAGAGGGGGTTCAGTTTTAGCTCCTTGATAAAATTAGTATCACAAACCTAAAACTCTCAAAATACTTCCACAATTGCTTTCTTTACAGTTTAAAATAATATCAATGGTGTGTTTCCAAGCCTGATTGCTGTGATTTCACTTCTATTGGGATTTATAATCCATTTTAATCTCTCACAGAACACACCCTTTAAAGCAGAAATCAGCTTTCTAGACACCCCAGAGAACTAGAAGCCTTTAGAAGAATATTTTACTGTCCCCTTGCAGACATGATCCCTCCCAGACTGCCTAGTTTTCAGATTCAGGCTCAGAATGGATGCAGGGGCTGGTTTCTTTTTGGTCATACTGCATAACATGCTGAGACAGTGACGATCTGTGGGAATTCACTAACCCGCTCGGAATTCTACATTTTATAAGAGAGAAAATGTCAGATGTGGTCAGCCTCCTACCCTTTTATGGCTGACTTTTATTATTCACTCCTGCCTCTTACTGCCTACACCTCCTGAGCAAATGTTCAAAATTCTATTCAAATTGCAGAAACCTACTTCCTCTGCAGAGAATAATACAAATTCAAAGGAGGACAAGTGTTGTTTATTAGCAATTATCCTGAAAGTCCTTCCTGTAATTAACCTCAGCTTCATGGACACTACTATTTGCACTTCAGCTATCTCATAAACAGGGGCTACATTTCCATTATTGTTAGGGAAGATGAGTCATTGCAGAAGAATGTTTATCTCAAGTCAGTTTTAACTAGTTTTTGTCTGCGTGAGATATTAGTCACTGCTACCTACAAGATTACAAGAAAGTCTGGATTTCAGCTTCCTCTTTAAAAACCTCTGTCCTCTTCCCCTTCATAGATTCAGAGTTCACCAGTAACAGCATAAAGGCCGAGAAGTATATAAAATGCTCTTTTCAATTAATCCTACACTTTGTCTGTATGATCACTGAATCATAACCAAGAAGAATTCCAGATTCTGCCCAGCTAATGGGAGGTCTAAGACACTGAAAACCCCAACATTTGCTCTGTAGGCCATAAAGAGACAATGGCGAAGGATTTGTTTTAACATTTTTCAAGCTCTCAAAGAGAGCTGAACCACAAATCAGTGCAGTGATGTATGCCTTCTGCTTGGTGAAAAAACTCCCAAACAACCCCCCACTTTATCCACAAGACACGGTCAAAAATGAAAATGCAATGACAATGCGCATTCCTAGATTTTTGGTTTGCATCACCCATTTTATTTATAATTGAGCAGTCTCGACAGTAAGAGATGTTAATAAAAACACTTATGACATAGAACTTGAATGTATATCTCAGTTCTTTAAACTAAAAAGGCTAAAAATCCAATAGCTTCTCCTGACCTAAAAATACATGCAGGCAGAATTTCTCTGTCTCAGAACTACCTGCAGGTATTCACCACAAGACCTGGGCCCTTCTGAAGGGTATTCAAGAGCATCCTTACATGTTTTACACTAACAGCAGTAGAAAGTAAAGTTAAAGCTTTACTAGGGATACAGTATTAAACAGCACAGTTGTGACTCCTGCAATCTGACTGCATTCTAAATTAAACATGATTCAAGGGGGCACAGCTAAATAAGCAAAGTAGTTAAATGCATACAGGCTAGCAAGCACAACTCCCAGAAAAATAAAAACATTAATTAAGACTAACTGGACTTGAAATTCTTCCCATACTCACTGCTTTGAGTAATTTCATTTCACATTCCCAAGTGCTAATTCAGAGAGCTACATCAAAGCTTGTGGAAATTTATGTAAACTGTGAAGACAGAGATGAAAATATTCCTTTAGATCCAAGTTTACTGGGCATTGTCATTTTACTGTTATTTTCCTCTTGTGGGAAATGCCAGGTAACTGCAAGTGTGAAGAGCAGACCTGGGTTACTGCATGCAATAGCTTCCATATTTCTACATCCATTTTGCTGTAATGGTAAGTTTTAGAAAAAATAAGGTTTTTTCTATTTTTTAAGTGTTTTTGAATGCTGTTGATACACATTAGGTTTGACCCTAATAAGGCTGAATGCCATTCTCTTGATGAGGCTTTTTTCAATGTATACAGTGAAACAACTGCAGACATAAATTGTGTACAAGCTTGGTTTTTTCTTTCCCAGTGGGAGTGGCAGCAGAAACCTGGACCTTTGCCATGTTGGTTGTGCAATTCAGATCACAGTACTTATAGAGACGGGATGGTCAGTGCACCAGCATACTAATGCAGCTGACTGCCAGACTGGCCTTTGTTAGTATTTTATAAATTAAAGTAAAACCACAGTTTAATGTCAGACCATTCCAGGGAATTCTAGACGTGGAATATAACTTCTAGTCTCACCACCTACTTCTAATGATAGTTTTCTAAACTCACTGTTGAAGTTTTTTCACTACGGCATTGGAGTTTTCAAATATATTACAGAGAAAACAAATATTATCTATTCCTTTTTTTTTTAGTTTTTTTCCTCTGAAGCCCATGAATATACAACTGCCTGGCTTTCTGTTGTGCATAAGAATTATCTAACAGTCTGTTGCAATCAGTTTCTGGTTAAGACAAAAGAGAAATTAACTTTGTAATAACATAACAAGCTTAAATAAATAATCATTGCACTTATATGGTTCATCCAGAACATCAAATATGATTTTTAGTCAGCTTTTCTCTTTCAGGAGTAACACACTGACATATTAAACAATTTTAATGGTAATAGGAAATAAATCACAAACAATTGGACTGCAGCATATTATATTCCAATATCAAAAGTTAACAAACACGCTGTATTCAAGAACACTGTATTCAGTTTCCGTTAGAAGTATTTTCATATCCATGAATCTTGTAGCATGAAATAATTTTTCATTAAGAAAAGGGGGAAAAATCACATGAAAAGATACAGATATTTGGGAAAGCTGCTATGATGACTTCCACATTTTCAGAGGAAAGGGAAACATTTTTAAAAGATGCATTACTAGTTTTGAAATAATTTCTCTTTTTGCATGTAAATTAGCAGTAGGAATAACCTTTTCATCTTGAAGGTCCTGACAGGGATTATACTGAATAAACTCTGTTAGCTTTCCCTTCTGCCCAGCCTTTAAAGCATACTTAATTATAACGAAATGGTACTTTGCTCTGTCAACAAGTTGTGAAGTCACTTGCTCAATCTTTTTCCTTTCATTCCCTCTGCTATTCCTCTTCTTTGGACCTGTTTAATTTTTGCATTTCCTGATTTTTATCTTGGGAAAACAAAAGGCAGCTGCCCTAAGTTACATGAAACAGCAAAGTGACTCTGCTAGTTAGTGATTTGCAGGTTCTAAACAGTGAGTTGTATGAAATGAAAAGGGGAGTGTCATGTTGCAAAAACTCTTTTCTCTCCCCTTTCTACAGCTGTATTTCTAATCAGCAGAAGATACATCTCGCTTGGAGTCAACCCCCTTTCTCTGCACATTCTTAACCTTCTATCTTATGCATGGATCACTGGTTAGCTTAGAAATGCACAGACACAAAAGGGGGAGCTGACATGTGAGGTTTGATGACAATAATGGCTGTTTATAAGCCTAATCCATCACATTTAGTGGACACCTCCATTTTTGTCCCTCTGAAAAGGTATAAATAATAAAATGGTATAGCTTCGGCTCAGAGGTGCCTTGGTAAATATTTTAACTATTTACAAGATCACATCAATAACAAAAGAAGCATCTGTACCATCCATACAGAGGCCTCTGAATCATTAGAATAGTACCCAGATGGTTCTTACAATTCATCAACAATAAAATGTCCTCATGACAGAGCTTTTGTGACATCATTGATATTTTTATATGCCACTGTTCAATACTCCAAACTCTCATTCTTTTCTCTAAGAACATCTCAGTAAATATTCTTTCTTTCTCAAGGAAGCGGAGGGGAAAAAAAAAACACAAAAACAAAAAACAAACAAACAAGAGAGAAAAACTTAATATAAGGATCCACAAGGTAGATCCAGCTGCAACCTTCTCTCTAAATAATTCTCTCCTTCTCTCCAAATATTCAAGGATCCAAATTACTAATATCTGGAATGTATCAAGGTTAGCACTGTGTCAAATCCCTTGATAAACTCAAGCTGCTACCAGCTACTTGGGCAGTAGCAATTTACAGATTTTCTTTGATTTTCCTTTATCCATATCACAGCCAAACAGCAGCACGTCAGGAATAGTAACAAAACAGAGGAAAGGAAATTCAACAGTTACAAAATTAGTCTGATGTGCTTCCTCTTTGAGACCTAACAAGTCATCTGTGGGGATAAAGTGAAGTTTATTCTGTTCATAAAACAAAATACTTGGAAGTGGCAACACATAGGTATAGAGACAGTATCACAGGTCTTGGGGTATGTAGGCTGAGGTTTTGGGTACCTGGGGTTTAGATGCCAAATCAAAACCAGGAATACACCAGATGATTTTTGAAAAGTGTGGAACTTGTTAAATAAACCATAAGCTTAAAATGTTTCCTACTAAGTCTTTAGTTTCATTGTGTGATTATAGCTGAAATTAATTAAAAAATTAACAGGAACAGTTTCCAAGTTTTGGTAGTTTTAGTCTTATTCGTTCATAAGATAAATTGGTCTTAAAAATTCTTGCATAAAGAATCTACTCAATTCCATAATAGTCCTTATAATGTTGAAGTCACTAAGTTAAAAATTGTCTCTTAAATGTTACTTCAAACTTCGACTGTTGTTTTACAAAGCCTGTGCTCATGTACTAAACCTTTTGCCACTAACTGATCAGAACCTTGATAAAATAGTTGAATTCCACCAGCCTAAAATGTACCTGAGGACAAACCTAGATAAGCAAATGAAGACCAATTCTGAAGAATATTATTTTATCAATATTTTAATATCCCTGCACATACACACAAACATTTTCTCAGAAAGATGGGAAAATGTGTAAAAGAATAATTCTACCAAAGGATAACAAAACTGCATTTTTTAGTAATTAGAAATACTTTTCAATAAAGTATAAACCCTTTCTCCTTCCCAAAGATAAGAAAAATGGCATAGAAGTAAAGCAATTCAGAAACATTCCTGAATATCAATGCTACCCCAATTCCAAAACTTGGTCAATAAAATTAACAGCCATCCTTTGAATGCAATATCACACCTCTAAATGAGTTCAAGCTGGTGCTGTTATTGTCCAGTGGAATGTGAGATTTACATTTCACAGCTCCTCACAAAAGTAATGAATTAATCTGATCTCATAAACAAACAAGTCCAGTTTCATGTTAGTTCAACGGCCCTCCAACAATGTGTGCCTCCACAAAGAAAAATATTTATCATGTTTGTGCTCAGCTCCAATTGTAAATGGGACTGTAATAAAACAACGCCATAAAAACCATTTTCACAGATGAGTTTGCAATTTAATAAACAGATGAAAACAACAGTCTTTGGAGATCAACAGTTAAAAATAAATTAAGTGGAAGACTCCCCACATCACAATGGGAACAACTGGAATAGCCTCCAGCAACATGCAGGAGAGTCACAAGGTGTGTGTCCTTGGACTTTCCACAGGCACCAGCCTTTGAAGTATATTATCATGGCATCAATGCAAATCAGTCAGATGATTTCAAAGAAAGGCCAAAAGCACTTTGCCCTCTTTATGTGATCCTAAATATTAAATAATTACTCTGCAAGAACCAAATATTTTCAGACATACTATATTTTCACTGTTCTGGTCTATATAACATGTATTAATCCATTCTTTTCCTTATTATTCATAACTAAAAAAAAAAAAAAAAAGAGAAAAAAAAGCCAGCAGCATGTTTTTGCACCAGAAATGTTATAGTTCATTCAACAAATTTCAGATCTCAAAAATAACATTTGAACAATGTGTTGGATTTCCTGCAGAGTTCTCAAAAGTGCACACAGTTTGTGGAGTTTTCCTTAAAGCCAGTGGGAACTTTGCCCTGAACATATGTGAGAGTAGTTAATCTGAGTTCTTGAGAGTCAGACCTTTCAAACCATCCACTCTCCTAAAGGTGGCTGTGCACAGTACTTGACTGAAGGTGTATTTTAATGTGAGTCGTTGAAGACACCCATTAGGATTATCATGAGAGGCCCGAGTCTTCACAAGAGCTCAGTAACTGACCAATGAAACCTTCTCAGGAAATTTGAATTTTGGTGTTCCCTACAGCACAATGGCACCACATTAGATCAAGAGCAATACAGTGGAAGGTATGTAGCCAGACAAGGGTCCAAATTTCCAACGAAATCTTGACGAGGTGCCTGCTCTTTCTGGATTACAATCTGGCTTCATGTGCCCCTTGAATATGGATATAAGGCATTAATTGCCACTCAAGGTAATAGACTAACACAACTGCATCTCTACAGTAAAACATTTATATGGTTAAAGCTGTCAGAAATACACACTGTCACCTGAAATCCCCAAAGCAAAACACTGGGAAGGGAAGAATGTATACGTATATATATATACAATCTGTCTTCACTTATTTATTCTACGACTGGCACTGTCTTCCTCATTGCTGATAGCTCCAAATGAACTGATCATCTAGATTTTCATATTCCTTAGGTAAAAAAGTACTTAGAAGCCTTCTCACTTTGCAGGATCCAGTGTGTGATAAACTTCAGCCTAATATCTAGTTCAGTATTCAGTATCTAATTTATTAATAAGAGAACAAAGTGGTAATATGCTTCCTCTCCCCCACCCCCCTCAAGTAAGCCTCCCAGAAAAGCAAGTTTTAATGAAAAAGTGTACTTCCAAACTCTGACCTGGCCAATGGCCCACGCAAGGGCTCTGCCTAACAACAGGCTCTAAATATAGTATTGGTAAAGAAGAAATGTCAGTGCTAAAATATATTGTTTGTCCTTGGCAGATTCTTTGAATTAATTAAGAATTAATTTGATCTTTTGGATTGGTATGAGAATCCTCTGATGTATGTACAATTATATTTTGGTAGTGCAATAGCTCAGTTGAGCACTGATAAGAGGTTCAAGGGAAACATCACCTACAAAAGTTCAAAAGGTTTGAGGGGGCTCCTGCTCTTTAGGATAAAACATGAGCATCCCACCAAATTTGGCACAATAACCTTTGCTGAAAGACTACAAGGACAGAAAAAACAGTGACACATAAAGCATTTTCAAATTACCTGGGTCACAAGTTTTGTCTGCACTCTTTTGATTGGGCTAAATGAGATGAATTTTCAAAGTCAAATGGTGAATCCCTCTCCCACCGATCCAGGGGAAAGTGCTCTGGTTATCAAACCAACAATATGATACTAAAACTAATTCTTAGTTTGAGTATTCTGCACATGCATTTTAGGTCCAAGTTTAAGCTATTCTTCTGAGCGATCTTAAAACGATAAGTATTAAGTGGAATATAGTAACATTTTGCACACAGCCTTGCTATGCTAACATACACATTCATTTTAAGGAAGTATTTGTGAAATATGTGCTACTCAAGGAGAGTATGAGTTAAAGGTTATGTAAAGGTGTCACAGAAAATGAGCTAATTGATGCTCCTCCAAAGTGCCAGTTAGAGCAATTTTATCAGGATACTCTAACAATTTATAAACTGCAATTTTAAAAGTGATTTAAGCACATGAACTTCAATGCCTTTGTAATCGAGAATCATCTCAGAAATTAATGATCACTTTTATGGTAGTGCACATCATAGAGTTCTAATCCCATCAGATGGCATTTTGAACACTCAGAGTAGTGTCTACTCCTCCTAAAACAAAGTTAGTTCACATTCCTTTAAAATTAAAGTATAGCTTAAAGAAACAGGCCCTTAACACAAATCTGCAATGCTCGTAAGCATCCCTTCAGTGCACCCAGGCAGCCAGCTGAGCACAGCACAGGCTGCATTTTTAACAGTCTTTTCAGGATACAGAAATAAACAGGTAGCAAATTGCTTCTCAGGTGATTGTGCAGGCTCTGATCCAAAACCCACTTACATAAACAGGAACATTCCCATTTACTTTAACAGGCTTTGGCTCATGCTCCAAGAAATGCACATTTTGCTTACATTCCAGGTTAGCAAAGCTCCACTTAATTATTAAACGTCTGAGGAATAGTTAGACATTCCTGTATAGTAAAATCTAGTTACTGACAAGAAAATACTGCTATATTTTTTCTCATATGAAATTGATGCTCATGACAGATGTGATGTTGAATCTCCACATTTTGATGCTGGAGTTCTGTACTCCGTCTTGCTGGAACCGATAGCTGAATTTCTCTTTAAGACAATGACATCATAGAAGGAGACTTGACTTCACACATCTGAGCTCCTCAGAGTTTTCTTTTGTATGATCTTGCACCGTGCAAGTCTTTTATTGTCAAAAAGGGAAATTTTATCAGACAAGTTCAGCCTAAGTTGATGTGTGTTGTATGCCAAATCTACAAAGTATGTGATCTGATACAAGCTGAGTCTCTGCTGAGATATGGAACATTTACAGGTCTGGAAGGTCCTGCTTCAATCATCACCATAGCAATCATATCTAGATCAGGTAAACTGTAAATGCAAGTTGACACACAAATTTTTAACACCTGATACGAATTTTTTATCCTCCATTCACTTTAAAAATTCATTTTAGTATTTCCAACAGTTGTTTGTAAAATATCCCACATATGAAGATAAAACCTGATTTGGGTGCAAAATTATTTTTACTCTAAATTAAATTTGGCCTTCACAAGCTCTTCCAGGCTTTTCAAATACTAAAACTGAAATGGAAAGCAAAACATAAGAAAGAGGTCATCAAGTACCTCACCATTTCCTTAGTCTTGAAGTTGCTCTCTCAGTTGTAGGACTGATATGAAGCAGAGAAAGAATTTAGGCAGGCTGTGGAATACTAGCTGATAATGGTCCTGGAGGACTGACAGCCTGTCCCCTTCCCTTCCTCTCCCCTGTGTGTGCAATCTGTTTTGATGACAAGCTGAAGACACCTTTCTACTTCCACTGCATTATCTCCACACTGTGGTGTTTCTGTTTGTCTCATGTTTGTTATATCAGCTTTCCACTAAGAGTTTGCCAGAAAGTTAACACAAAACACCAGTATCATGTCAAAAGAACTTGTCCTACATATTTAACAGTTTCTAGGTACTGTTACACCCTAAAGTCTTTTTCTTGCAGTGGATGGCTTTTGGAGACATAATTGCAGCCTAGGGCAATACCAGCACATCCCTTCCAGGATCAAGCAAAAAAAGACTCACCAAACTGCAAAATGGACAGACCTGTTGTGTTCCAAGACATCAACAATTACTCCCAAAACATTTCCAAAACCCAAAATGAACAGATGAATGATTTGTAACTTTTAATATACATACAAGACCTGATTCTCATCTCAGCTGTTATGAAATGTCTAAAGCTTTTAATGACAGAGGATTTGATCACAAGAGAGCTTCATTCTTCATTCACGCTGTGCAAACCCAGTGCTAATTTCGGGAATGGTAGGGCTGATCCAATAAAAGTTCACTGTATTGACATCATGATAAAACTAAGGTCATAATTTGACCCCTTCCCTGCAATAAGGGTGGTAAACCCCTTACCAAAAACCCTATTAAAATAAACCTTAGAATGAAGAAATATTCCTAGCAATAGAATGAAGTAATGCAACTGTCTTAGGGACTTTACCACAAGGTGTTCAATTAACATTTTAACAGCATCACTTGCAATAATTTGCTTTGAATGCTGGACATAAGGCTAAAAGTAGAAGGCAAAAGATCAAATTTCCTAGGGTTCATGGTCTTTTATAACTACTAGATTTGTCAAGTGATAGTCAGGCATATTTCATGCTGCAGTTTATGCCTCAGTTTCCCTATGTGTAATCTGAGATGAATAACAAATTCTTTCTTAGAAATAGTTCTAAGCCTCTCTGTCATCTACATAAATTAAATATGTATTGTCATTAGTTATCTACAACAAGTTATTCCTTTGCCTATTGCCAGCATGGTTCAAATTACACAGCACATGTATCCATGCATGTTTCGTAACTTTAATTTACTGATTTTAGTAAAAAAATCTTTGAAATTAAATGCTGCTATCCACTTTATTGCTCAGATTGTACTTTGCTTATTGCTGTGTGTCTGCCAAATTCGTCTAATCAACACCACAATCTAACTACAATCAAAGGCAGTGGGAGTATTTATAAATCCAATCTGTTGCAGCAAAGAGGAAAGGATACAGACATTGGAGTATTCAGTATTAACAACCCAGCGGGAAATAGAATATCTGATTTTTTAAAAACTTTTTGTACTATTCCTTCCATAATTTGATTTACACTTATCTTATGTGTGAACAGCCATGTTACCTTTAAAGGCATTTGCATGTAAAAATTTAAGCTAATATATCAAAATAAAAGAAATTGCAAAGTCCATCATTCCAATACATTATCCCAACAGAGCTAACCCTCATGTAAGGGAAGGCATGTGCCTTCTGCCCATGGCAAGGAAAGACCACTCATTGTGGCTTTTCTCCTGTCCAGATACATTGCACGCCTCATCTGCACTTGACAGGAGATCACATCATGCTGAAGCAGATTTCCTGCAGAGGTGGAGCTGGTGGGCAGGAGATGTGGGAGCAGCCTGGCTCTTGCCCAGCTGTTGGAATGCCCTGGCAGCGTGGCAGGCGGGGGCCATGCCAACTGGCACAGCTGTGGTCACAGCTTTTCTTTTTGTCTTGACCTTTGGCACAAAGGGGCAGGGTTTGGCTCTGGGCTCGGCTGCTCATCTCCCCTGGGCTTGGGAGGCTCCCAGCAACGTTCTGTTGGATCCTAGGGAACATGGAAATGAGGAGAAGATGCTGCCACCAGAAATGGCTCTGGGGAATTGATGTGCAGGGTAGATGAACTGTCTGTATCTACAGCCTTTACTCCTTTCAGTGCTTTTCCTCACCCCCCAGCGCAATAGTTGAGGGCAATCACAAAATGAGACATTAACCTCTACTCCTTTTTACCCCCTCCTTCAACATATGAGTTAATCCTTTATTTAATAGGTACCCTGTAATTCCTGCTTGACAAATGGGCTGCTAATTTATCATCAGATTTTCTATGACCATCCCCACTGTATGTCAAGCCTTTTCTAAGCATTCATGCATTAATTTTTAGGGAGGTTTCAAATACACAGGTATTACCTCTTATAAGACAGGAAACTACAGCACAGACTTGTCAGGTAAAATATTTTCAGTAATTCCAAGTGCCCATTTTGGAAAGCCTAAGTCTCCCTAAATTCCTTCATATAGCTAGGCAGTGCTCAGCACTGTGGGGCCCACAGGCTCTGAGCAACAACCTTCCCCATTCCATCACATTGTCAGATACCATGGCATGATGTTTGCACTAAAATGTAAATGATCATAAATTGATTTTTCTCTGCAGTATAATTCTGCAGCACTGATGGCTATACCTATAGTATTAGTTATGTCAAAAAAGAACTTGGACACATCACACCATCTAGTTGGAATGAAATGACTTCAAATTGGCTGTACAAGCAGATATTTAAACTTAAGTCAGTCCCCAAACCCACATCTAATTTACTTCAAGTGGCAAGTCACTGGGTTTACACAAGAGAAAGTAAATGTGTAAAAGCTCAGGGAACAATCCACTTGCTTTGTTTAGGATATGATCCTGGATGGGATCTGACAGGATTATGTGTCCATGGCCATATAGTCCATATGGCAGATGCAGAAATATTTCTTAACCCTCCAGGGCAACTTAAAACCATTTTCTTCCTACAGATGATGCATCCGCTTTCCAGCCTTCTTAACTAGTCTACTCCAGCCTGCTGCTTTTCATTCCCACTTTGCTGTTGACCTATATCTGGTCTGTTTCTGGTCTAAGTCTCATTTGCATTAAGCAGAAGTGACTCCTGTGACTACACGCGTCAGATCAGAAACTATCTCAAAGTGAAATAAAAGTGAGCTTTAAGATCCATGGTAGTTACAAATTTCCACTGTGTATGGAGATGTGTTTAGGAACATTTTACATTTCTAAGATGCTGCTGTTGCAATATGTTTGGCCAACTTCAGTCAGTGTAAATTAAACAGATTTTGGCTTTTAGGGATGATAATGGATTATTCTGGCTCATAGAACACAGTAATGGGGACTTATTTTTTTTTTCTCTCAGTAACACTTCCCAGCTAATATGTTTTGGTGTTTTCCCAACAAATTATTAGACTGCCACTACAGTATTGAGAAAGATCTGATCTCTTCTGGCCCCATTTCACTTAAATGTTGTGGGGCTGCCCATTAATTTACACAGAACAACTCACATTTCTCAGCAAGTTGGAGTTGCTTTCAAATGGACATGTCAGAGGGCATAGTTTTGCCAAGGCAACTGAAATTTTAAGAGAAAAAGTTATCTGTTGATTTGTTTGTTTCAGACCAGTTGATTGTTTTGGATTGAGAAACACTTCTAGGTTTCACGGGTTCATGGAAAGAATTAACCCAACCATACTTCAGAGTCAATTGTCAAGAATTACCATGCTGCAAATATCCAACTGTCCCAAATTTCTCAACCAGCAGAACACACACTTAAAGTTCTCTGTGTTAAACAATACTTGGGTGAACCACTATTTTTCAGCCAATATTCTGTCATTTTAAGGTTTGTGTTGGTAAGGCTTGCAGGACTTGAACTTTGAAACTAATGAAACTATATGATTTCTTAATGTGAAAGCAGAAAGTACCAATCTGAAACAGAAAAGGTTATAAGAGGAGAGGAAATTTAATTCAGAAAATGAACTTTTTAGACAAAACTGAATCTTCATCCAAGGCAAAGATCTGATACATATTGAGAAAATAAGTTCAAGTTTATCACACCTGAAGAACAGTTCAATTTCAACCATATCATTGTCAGGAAAAGCAAATACAAACTTGCCCCAAAGCTAAACAACTTTAGAGAAATCAGGAAGAGGAGAGATAGACAGACAGTAAGTTATGAACATAAAACTCTTTGTACCAAAACTAATTAACCCTAACCTAAGGCAAGCCTTTTTCTTCTAGCCCTTCATTTAAAGGTTTTACAATTTATAGCCTGTGTTTCTCAGGGGAGGTCTTGCTCTGCTCTGATTTCACATTTCATAGCAGCACATGTGTAATCCTGCTGCAGCACAGAGCACATGACCCAGCTGATACCAGGAAATCCACTTTTCACTAGTTGGAAATACACTGGAAGTGAGATGCAACCAGAAATCACTTCAGTTGCAACAGGCCATGGGGGAATGTTTGCAGAAATGACAGACTGAGGTAATAATCATCAGAAATATGGCAGTCTCACTCTGCATCTGACATCCTTGGAGGGGAAAAAAACCAAACATAACCAGCCCACTATGCTATTGTTTGAAAGACAGCTCAATTTTTGAAGTGGATCTATAACTGCCATTATATCAGGACTGGAAAATGCAATATGGCAACCAAATAATTTGTTTACTGTCTTCAAGCTCCCAGAGAAATTAATGCTTTAAAGTCTCCATGTGGTAGGAGTAACTCACCATCTTCATAAAGAAAACCCCCCAGCTTGCATAGAATTGCATGTTTAATGACCTTTTAAATTTGGTATGATCTCAAACTAAAAGTGAAATACACACATAGCTAATCTGTCTTCAAGACAGAGCTGCTCCAACAAAACAGTTTGGAAGAGGATAAACTTAGCTATGCATCCGTAAATGCAGGCAGAGAGGAAAATAAATCTGTTCTACAGTAATTATTTATAAACACACAAAACCTAATTCATGCCATGGAGTTCATTAAGTCAGTTTAATAATTCCACACATATGCTTACTAAATTCTACAGCACTTGGAGTAAAAAAAGTTCTTTCTTTTCGTTTTTCTTTAATTATACAAAAGATTTACATACGTATTTAGCATTATGTGTTTCTATAGCTTCACAGTGTCCAGACAGATGCAAATAATATGCATCTTTAAAGGTACTCTCACTTTATATTTGTATTCTTAAAAACAGTTGCATTGTATTATATTGAAAAAAATACAATTTTCTTCTGAAAATTTAAATAAAAATAAACTTTTAAAACAATTTACACTTTTAAAACAAATTGCACAATTTTAAAAATATGTCTATCTCATCCATACTTATCTTATGGAGTTATGTCTTTGCTAAGCATTAACTTGGGTGACAGCTTTCCTAAAGTTTCCACCAGCTTTCTATTTATTATATAGTTATTTTTACAACAAAGGGTTTGGGTAGGGAATTCGGGACAATATAGATATAGACATACACACATGAACAAAGGAGCACCAATGATATCAGGGAAAAAATGAAAAAAACCCCAACAAACAAAACAAAACAAACAAACAAAACTAAACCTCATCATTTTAAAACAGTTTGATCCAGGCAAATTTACCATTTTATATTGTATTCCAAAGCTACATTGTAAATAGGTGGAAGCACAGTTTTCAAGCTTATATATTCTTCTCTTACATCAAATCTATAGAAACACCTGTGCTAAACAACTTTTGATTTCCCATTGTGAAAATAGTTTCTGAAATTATCCTTTTTCTTGGAAAGAAATATTGGTCCCATGATGGACTGGAGTAAAACAAACAGGAACACTGTTTCAAAGATGCTTGAAGATTTTATTTCATGGTTTTATGCCTACAAAGTGCAGCTGTGCTTCTCATACATTGATACATGTTTATTTCTGAGTATACACCAGATATCTTAAGAGTGACTAAAAACTCAGAAAAGAAACAATGTGTTTTCTAGTGATTATCTAATTATCTGTAGAGTTAGAAACCCAGCTCATTCTAGGCAATAAAATGAAAAGCCAGTTTATAAGCTGTTTCATGGTATAAATGAGCAGCCCACCAGCAAGCCATATCCATAAAACACAGAGATGAAACCACCCAAAATGCAGCTTGATCGACTCTCAAAAGAAAATGTACAGTACCCGTCTCAAATCAGATATTTCAGTTTCTTATTCATACCTATGCTTTCACTTTTGGTAAAATTAGTTTCTATATCTTTTGACATCCTAAGACTTGACAGAGAAAATTATTCATTGCAGGAGTACGTGTAGTTAAGTTGAAAGAATGCGTCTGCTTACACAGTAGATGACTTTTTACCTGAAGAAAGAAAGGCTACCCAAAAGTGTGTGCTGCTCCCCCAGTGACTTTTGTTCAACTGATCCCCAATATCTCATATGAACATCTGAAGTATATGAAGACTCAATAAAAGGAGTGAACTCAAAGCAGTAGTATGCTCTGAAGTCCCATTATTTCCTTTTGGAGGGCTTCAGATATGGAATGGAAGTCTGGCTTCTAACCACCCAAAGATCACACCATATTAAAGAAATTAAGGCAATATTCAATCCAGCGTTATTTAGCTAAAGTAATCTTATTCTGGCTGTGACCTCTGAGTGAATGTCACTTCTAGTCTGCAACGTGTTGTGCTTATACTTCCACAGAATGTTACTTTTCACTTTATATAAACAGGGAGATGGATAGAATTTGAGTACCTGTTTTCTGATCTGTCCCTTCCCTGCCCCTGCTATTTCCAGCTACAATCCAGTTCTCACTGTTTTGTTTTCTGCAGCACTAATCCTGGCCAACCTCCTCCCTCAGGCCTGTTTGTCTGGGCAAGGGGCAGCACCTTGTACTCGCCACGAGCTGTGCCTGCCCCGAGGAGCTGGGCACTAAATCCACAAGGAATGACTGGAATATTCGGAGACTCAGAAATTGAGATGCTACGTCTGCCAGCCCTTTCCTGGGTGGGGCTGCTAATTCAGCAACCTACCAATTCTCCCAAAAGCAGAATCTTCATCATCTTTAATCCTGTCAAATGTAGGAGCAAGACAGAGACAGACTGAACTAAGATTACTTATCACCAGTGAATTCATACAAGCATTGTTTCCACAATATAAATCTAAGAATGTTTCCAAACTTTCGTTTTCTATGACATATGTGCATGACTGAAATCCACAAGGATGACACATTTGACGAAAAAATCAGTGTAAGTAAACAGAAACAATTTATCCCTCTCTGAAAAACAACAACATGGAGAACAAATGCTGGTTTTTTTTTTCCTGCTATGCTGATGGTATTGGAAGCAAACCACCAAAATGCAAGGAAACTTTTGTCCAAATCAAAGGTCTCATTGCTAAGTATGTACAAACTTGAAACTTTCAGGATTCAAAATTTCTAACAAGAAATTTCACAAATGTTGGTTGTTAGAGCTGCTTGAGAGAAAGAGCAATACAGTAACACAATTTTAAAAAAAGAAAAAAAGAGAAAAATAAAAAGCAGAAGCAGCAACCATTAATCCAGAACACTCCAATGTGATTAAAAGAAAAGCTTCTCCTAGCATCAGAGAATTCATGATTATGTCTTCTGTTTCAAGGTAAGATTTCTTGAGCAAGAAAATGGCTTTTCTTCTCCCACATTCTTCAGTGAGATACATGTCACTTGAATATCGCTCATTACATTTCTATGTTAAGCATTAGTGGTTTTTGGTGTATATGCAGATGAAAAAAACCAAAATCTCTTTAGGTCTTCTTACGCAGGTGCATTATGGATGATTCACAAATGTTCCTGTTAACACTTCACTGCAAAGGGTGTCAGGTTCATAATTAGATCCCAATTCTTTTCAGTGACCTTTGTGAACAACAAACACGTATCTAGAAAGCTCAGGATCCCAGAGTCCTCAGTCTGTTAAGGAATGCTTACATGCCAATTTTTACCTGAAATCTCAACGTAGGAGTAGCACAACGCAGATTATTCCCTTCTGGGAGGCAGTGATCCATGCAAACGGATGCTGCCAAACAGAGAATGGGCTGAAAGCAACTGTGTTTATTCAATCCTGTGTCTTAAACAGCATTTCAAAATTTATTTTTATAAATTCATTTTTTAAAATAATTTAGAACTTTTTAGTAATCTGTTTCCCACTGTAAATTACTAAAACATCACCAAGATTAAAGAAGTGCTCATCATGTAAAGAATCTATAGCAGCATTAAGTTTTTCTGGAAAGAGGAGACAGCATTAGGATTATGTTTATTGTATATGAGAGTACTGTTTGTCATCTAGAGCCTATAAAGACATTTGCCTTTGTGTGGTAATATCACCATCATACACTTTATAACATACATCAGAAACCATCAGTTTCTCCCTTTCCAAGCTCAAATACCTTTATTACTCCATCACACATAATCATGGGTGATCATACTGTGTTCATGTGTCGATGTGTTCTGGGCCCAAATAACCCTTCTATGCACTTCTGCAGGAAACAGAAATTTAGAACCTGTCCTCCTGCCTGAATAAGGGTAAGTTCTGTTCTGAGCCACTAATTTAAAAACCTTCCTAGAAATGTAACAGCTGAAGATTTTTTGGAAGCATGTTCATGCTAATATTCATGCCTCAATAAGCCTGCTTCATAACTTGTTTTTAAATATATGAGTGAAAAATCTTAATTTCAGAGGTGAATATCTGGAAGTGTTTCCATTTAATGGACTCACCTTGAGTCTGTTTGGTGTTTTACAAGAGTTAAATATTTTTGGAAAATAAAGGGAGCAACATGTACTGGACATAAACTGAAAAATTAGGTTACTCTTCTTCCCTCCCCAGCCTCTTAGGAGGAGCTGGGTAAGATAAGTGCCACTTAAGGTGAGCACAGTGATCAACTCTTCCTGGATTTCAGGTAAGATTCTCAATATTTGTGCTCTGTGCAAGGGAATATAGAGTGTGACAGATGGTTTGCTTGCCTATCTACAAACACGACTAGAATTGTCTAAACATCCTACACAGATCTAGACTCTAGTCCCGAACTAAAATTATACATCAGAATGTTACATCCTAGAGATTCTGGGACTTCCCAAACCATTATTACATCAGAGGAGACAGAAAATTAATCTCTGCCAAAACCTCATGGAGAGTGAGCTCAGAAGGTTTTATTCCGGTCGTTTCACAATGGAGATAAGAGAGCAAGAACTTTATTTGACACAAGCCTGCAGCTCCTCTGGCTGCATCACTCTGATGCTGAACTGCGTTTGTTCAATACCTGTTTCTGCACAGATTGCTGCTGTTGCACGGTGCTGAAATCTAGCACAAATCAGGACTGAGCTCAGCTTTGCCATTTTGTATTTCTGATTTAAAACTTGTATTTATGTACTTCACCCATTAACTGGAAGCTATGCCTGTAGCTGGAACTATAAATAACCAGTATACTAGAAATGTGAAGAAATCTAGTTGTAAAAGGGCAGAGAGGAAGTGCTGAAATAAAGTAAGTTGGCAGAAAATAATATAGCAAATCTCATTAACACGTTGTGGAACAGCCTTGTAAGTTAACAAAGACAGATATTTAAAGCATGTTTAATTGACATGCAATTTTTCAGTATATACCAAAGAAAAGTTTATAGCAGAAAAGTACTGACAACTGGAAGTTATCTACAGAATTTTATAAGAAAGTACTTGCAGATGGAAATGTAAATTACATTTCAGAAAAAACAGCCAGTGCAATAAAAGTGGCTTTTAATAAAACATGAGTGCAGTTGGGTTTTGCCAGTTAGTTTCAGAAAAAACATAATTATTCTTTTTCTAGCTAATATGTATCACTGAACAACTGCACTTTGCTATTATACATTGTAATTATTTTGATTAGTTATATTTTTGTTTTAAAAATGTTTTATTAATTAGATTCTTTTGAAATCAAGATCTATGTTTCTTTCAGCTACACATTATGACCTAAAAGTATAAAGATTCTTTTTGCAGAATTGCTCTAACATATCCTTGGAGGGAAGATTAAAACAAATTACTGAGCTCATTTCTTAAAACAATTCCAAATATCACTAATCACCTTAAAACATCCAAAATATTACTAATCACCTCACAACAGCCAAAACATCAGTTGTCGGATAATATTTAATCAAGATTATTTTGATACATGAGACTAACTTGAATCTTGACAGAAAGAGGTGTCGGAGGGAGTACCCATTTTCAGATAAAACAAACCATTCCAACTTTTGCAGACAAGCCCCAAGCAAATATCATGATCTCATCCTATCCATGTGCCTGGAAATGTGAACAAGGTATAATAAAAAACTATGGAGAGCATGCAATAAACTCATACTTTTATATTGCAGAGAAACACATTCACATGACTGAAGTCAGCAGATAACCAAGTCACTGAGCTCTTAACAGAGATGCATTCTTAGCAGTAAGATTAAAAAGGTCATTTGTTCTCCATCATGATTAGCAATATAATACCAACCCTCAGAGGAAAGAGTTTCTCAGCCTACAAGAATTCAGCTTGAAGAAATAAATGTGATGCTGAATTTGAGAAAGACTAAAAGCCTGGCAAATAAATTGCTAATGGATAAGATGTGTCTGATATTTGACTGTTTTGGTTCAAAGGCAGTTTCGGATGGCATAGGAAAAACAATCTAGGCCACAAATATTACTTTTGTGCAACAAGATAAACAAGCTCATCACCATTCAAAGTATTGCAATGAAACACATCACTTTGAAGGAAATATTCCATCTGTGCGGGATCAATTGAGGAATTCTGGGCAGTGGGGTTTTTGATACACTGACCAGTGAATTCAAAGTGAAGGGCTTTTCTCCTAGATACAGCAGCCAAGGAGATGAAATATCTTTCTTAAGTATTTTTAAGGGTACAAGTTGATAACAAAAACCCCTCTCAATCTCTATGTCTGACTGCCTGTGTTCAAGCTAAAATTGGATTGCACCAAAACTTGCTTTGACTTGATTGAAAGTGACACGGGAAATAACAAGTAAAGGTAAGGTAGGATCAAGGTGAAAAGGAAACTCACCTATGGAAAAAGCCTTTTCCAGATTTGTCTACTATAGCAAGAACTAAAGATCATGCACTGAATTCTTCCTGAGTGATGACAGTATCAAGGTTAATAACAATACAGCTGTAAGAGGTGATGTCACCAAATTTTGAAGGTGAAAATAGACAATCTCTTTTATGTATATCATTTTGAAAGCATTCCTTGTCCAATGTTTTTATCTCATTCCGAGGTAAAACCTCAATCTAAAGAGCAATTTTGAAACTATACATATATTTACATAAGCACCATTAGTTTTTATTTCTTCTAGACTTTGAATCATTGGACATAATTTCTGTTGTTCTGGAGAGGTCTTGCTCTCTGTTCAATCATCTTGCACTTCTACAATCATTAAAAACCCACCATAAGGATTAAAAAGGATTCATTTGAAAGCCACAGAACATGGGGATGTGAAAAGGCAATAAATAGCTTTAGTTTTGTAACTCTTGGCAGGAGGATATGACAGGGAGTTTAGCCCTTCAAAGAAATTGCATTAGTAAGATTACTTTTGTTCCCCTTTTGTTATTTCTCCCCCCCAAACTTTCATTACCCTCATATAGAAAGAAAACCTGAACAGTCTGAAACTGTATTTGTATTTAAACTATATGTACTACAGAGTTTCAAATTAAAAAATAAAAGTAAACAGGTTTAAAATAGAGGATATTCTTATATCAACTCATTCTGTACCTGCTACAGCACTGGTATTAAAAATATACTGTAATATTTTGGGTACTCCCTTCAGGAAAAACTGATGGCTGAATACAAATCTGTTACTGAATCTGCTGCTTCACACTTCAGTTTACTTTATATCAAAACACTTAAATGACACTTGTTTATCTGAAAAATATTCCAAACTTCCACTATTAATAATCATACTACAATGACAGAAACTTTCCCAAGTCCAAACTCATGGGATCCCAGAGCCTCTAGATTAATGATGTTCATGGCAAAGAACTAAACAATGAAAACCACGAAACAAACAGGAAGGTTACAACCAGAACACCACATTATGAAATAATATTCTGATGCAATTCTGTAGATTTTGTTTTATAGATGGAAATAAACAAAGGAAAAAAATGATCAAGGGAACAACTTATTCATGGTCTTTTATCATGCAGTTTGCTGAATGACGAATGTTCAGGATTGTCAGAAGGCAAACTAAAGACAAGCTCAATTCTTGCACAATATTTCAGCAGCGTTACTGCTGAGAAAAATCCCAGCAAAGCACAAACAATAAAGGCAGGAGGATGCTTTGCCTTCCCCCACTCCCCACCTATAAAAGAAGACGTGAAGTCAAGTTTTGACTTTACTAAGATACAAAGGAAGATGATTCTATGTAAAATTAAAGATTTTGTATCATCTAAGTCTGTCCAGCACTTCCCAGGCTCACTCAGTATACAAGGAAAATTAAAACGTGGCTCAACAAGAAAGGAAATAAAAGACACAAAGACACCCCCATTGATTAGCTACTTTGCCCAAAAAATTGGGGTAGTTCTCGGTGTGTAGCAGCAAAGCCATCAGTCACGGGACCATTACAGAGCTACATGACATCACGGGCTGGGTGCAGGGAGGACCCATCCCTCCCTCTCCTCAGCAGCTGCCCCGTCTGGGCATCTCCATGTGCATTAAGCACAGCACACTCTCCACTGGTTGCAGGGGAGGTAAATTATTCTCATCATTCAGTGACAGCAACAGTAGGAACTAAAGCTCTGCAAAGCAGCTTTGACTTAGAGGAGAATTAAGATATTAGTGTAAATCTGTTCCTATGACTTCACGTAAATGTATGTTTTTCTTTAAGTTATGTAAAGACTTGTTCATGCACATGACAAAATCCCTGTAGCCTGCTCTATGAAAATTTCTGCATATCCTTTTTTTATGCCAAGATTACTTTTATATGTGCACACCCAGGGAATGGATATGCACACATCATGCACTAGAAGCAAGCAAAGACTATTTTGTGAAACAGGAAACTTGCAAGTTAATTAACAATCAATTTATAATTAATTTATAATCTCTCTGAATGTTTGCTTTTTTTTAAAATGAAAGCAGATGTTCAAGTATAGTACTTATTAAAAACCCAGTTTCTACCTATAATTTAGTGATGTCCTTGATTATGTGACAATCATCAGGTCCTTAGCTGTAAAATAGAAATGGAAGCACTAAGATAGATGTTATAAATTAATCCAGGTTGGTTATGGATTAAGGCTAAACCAGATTTTTACATTAAAAATACCTGAAAAATTATTTTATAACACTATAATTTTGCAATTACAAACAAAACCCAGGAAAAACCAATCCTAAGCATCTGCTAAAACAGGATCTGGTCTATTATATAGGAATGTTTGATTAGCCTTTTCACCTGACTGAATTTTTAATCCTAATACTTTTGGAGGTTTAAGGCATTAATAGAACAACTTGTTATTGTTATTTCTGTTTTGATCCTTTAACAGAGCATAATATCTGTATTAATATAAATTTAAGCAACATGAGATGCATGCAATGTTTTTTACCAATGAAGTAATTTTCATCAATAGACCATGCTACCATAACACTGTAGAAATGAAAGAGAAATAGAAGTTAGTAACTAATATTGGGCTTGTATACAAACTTTAAACTAGGCTGAATTAAGAAAGTAACTTTTAATTAATGGCATTTTAAATTTTTTTCTGTCGATAGATCACACTTCTTAATTTTTACAATATATTTATATAAACAAATAGCCATTTTCCTAACACTGGTGTCCCTGATTCATTCCATATATTCAAGAAGCTATCATTTTCCAATGAAGGAAAAAATGGTAATTTATTAACACTGTTTCATGAAAATACAAGCTGCACTTTTAAGGGAACAAAATTATTAACGTAATAAATGAGAATTCAAGCTCATTGTGAATAAACCCAAAGCTAGCTACTTGAATATCCTGATCCAAGATGCTTTTTAAAGGCCTGTGCCTTCCAGCTGACTGTAATTCTTTATGGAAAGAGCTCCCACAAGTGAGGCTGAAAGCTCTACAAGTAAAACTTCTAAGAAACAAGGCATCCTGTGTCTTACTTGCTTTAGAAAATTATGTTAATACAGTTAACTTGTAAGTGAAAATCTTTCAATAAAAATCTCATTTTTCTGCCTGATAAGCAATTTTTTTGACCTGCAATGTAAACTGGTTTGGGTTAGGATATGTTTGTAGTCACTTAGAGAAACATCATGAAACTCCCACTCCTCTTCTCTTTCCTATATGACAAGTCCATCTCACTTTGTATATATCTTCTCCAGTGAAGCTAATCAGCTTTTAAAAATAATGGGAAATGCACTATAACAAAAGTAAACACATTCCAAAGTTTGAAATTCATTCAAATGACATTTGCAGAATGGCAGCCTTAAGTGGCTTCAAAAGAGGGAGATAATTAAAGAAGGAAAAGTGGAAATTATTTGTGCAGGTTTCTGTTTACCAGCAAGACTCAAAATTCTTTAATTTTCCTATCTTTCTCATCAACAGTTCATGTTGTTAACCTCTCCCCTGGAAAAAGAGGGAATTATTGTGAAGCCTATATTCTTCCATTTCCTCTCCTCTCCGTCAGGTTATTGTCCAGCACGGGTAAAGGTAACATCAGTTCTGTGTGTTTCTGTACACTGCCTCAAACCCTGTTTATTCTCATGAAAAAATAAAGGTGAGAGCCCAAGCTGAGAGCTTTCCCTTTGCAGTTTCCACCCCCACCCAACAGTCCAGCTCCTCAGCATGGCCATGTCCCAGTTTCCCTGCAAACCACACCGCCATTCGGCTGCTTCACATTTTGCTTTGCCAATTCAGCCATCAGGTTCTGCCATCACAAAATTGAAGAACAGATCTCTTTGCACTCACACTTCAACGAGGTATCAAAGACTCAATAACTTCTGCCCGAGGCAGTTGTTGGGATTAGTTTTTGAAATCACCTGTCTGTCCCAAACTCTAATTACAATGCTCAGGGCAGCATGCTAAATTAGCTTTGAAGACCAACCTGTTTTAAGGCTCCAAAACGGTTTCCCACATTGAAGAACTAGAAAGGCAGGTGCAGTGTAAAACTTTGCTATAA
This sequence comes from Donacobius atricapilla, assembly GCA_013397315.1. Taxonomy (NCBI): domain Eukaryota; kingdom Metazoa; phylum Chordata; class Aves; order Passeriformes; family Mimidae; genus Donacobius; species Donacobius atricapilla. The sequence continues at coordinate 78,624 of WBMY01007377.1, read as the reverse complement.
ATCCATTTGAATGCACGTTAGATTTTATATGGGCCAATACGCCCACCAAATTTGTGCCTGAGAAATTCTATCACCTTTCCTGCCCGGTCAAAGAACTTTTCCAAAGGCTATATTTGGCCAACATCTCAGTCTGTCCCTTTACCTGAACTTCCATCTGCTTGAAGAATGGCAGAGAGTAACAACTTTTCTCTGTCTCTGAGGTTTGTTCCATAGCTCTTGCATGATCCAAACAGTCTCCTCTGTAATGCAAAGCTTTAGGTCACCTGAGCAGTTTTCAGGCGATTTAGAACACTGCGCTGAAAACCAGGTGAGCCCAAGTACGGATTCTAATCTGAGAGGTGAACATATGGACAAATTTTCATCAAGAAGGGAGGTGTTCTTCAATCAGTCAAATGGAGTAATTAATTTCTCAAGAGAAAATACAATCCATCTTAGAATTAAAAAAAAGTAGAGGTGTGTGGAAGTAGGAAAGCACCTGGATTTCTGCTTTGTTGGGTGTTTGCTGTGGAAACAATCTGTTCAACTTTAACGAGAGCTGATATCACCAAGAAAATTCCCTGCCATCATTTCGCAAGTAGCTTTTCTTTGCTTTTTTTGTTGTTTTTTGTTTGGGGTTTTTTGTTTGTTTTAAATACTGAGTTAAAATTTTTATTCTTCTAAGTAATTCTAAAACAAGAAGAAAAATCCTTCAAATGGGAATACTGATGAGCTATAATTGGGCCATGGAGATACCCTATTATCTATACTGCCTTTTTTTTTTTTTTTTTTGTTCAGTAATTTCTAAATAGCAAGTTTCAGTGTTGTTGAAATCCAGCCAAAAATTCAAGGTGGTATGAAGCATTTAAAAACATTACCTTTTAACAATGCCGAGAAACAGAATGGCACCATTTTTATAATCATATGTCATAAAGACTATTTTTATTTAGGAAAATCTATTTTAATTTAAATATCATAAGCCCATGAGCTATAACAAACAATATTTTTTTTCCATATGCTTGGAATTATTGCAAAGAAAACTCACTTCTCCTCCCCCTCCTTTAGAAGTCTGAATATCCAAGTGTGTTTATGAGCGTGTGTCTGTTTACGGCAATGGAAGGAAACCACTAAACTCCATTAGTTAATGCAATGGCAAAATACCAAAAAGGAGGTCTTCCCTTGGGGTTGTTTTTTATCCCATATCTTTCACTAGTCCATTTTCCATATAATCCCCTTGCAACTGCTCTCCACAGCAAGCTGCTAGTGGTAACTGCATCAGCCCAGATGAAGTGGAAAGTTGCTATAATTTCTTTCATCTGCGCTTTTCCTGAATTCACGTGCTGTATGGTTTGAAGGAAAGTTCTCTTTTCCAGGTGCTAAGAAACGGAAATGTGTGTGTGCTTTTGTGAGCACTGACCTGGGCTGGGTGCTGCAAAGGGAATTACAGGCTCCCTTCTAAGTCCTTGAACAGTATCACTCACAATGAGATTTCTCTCGCACCTTTTCCAGTGCAGAACACCAAGGAAACAAGTGTGTGTGGGGGGATTCTGTTAGGTTCTTGAAATTTTCATTTAATTATTCATTAAAGCCTGCAAACAGCTATCTATAGTGGAACTGTCATTTTATTTCCTAGAATCTTCTAAAATTTCTCTTAAAATAGCATTTAGGAGTGTGAGGGCCAATTTATACTTACTTCAAATACTTATAACTATGATTATACACATCTGATATTTTACAAGACTTCAGTGTTAAATTGAGAATGGCAAATATTGCTCACATTGGACTGTGCTGTGAGATACAAAAGATCACAGTAAGAGAAATAGGATTTATAAAAAAAATGGCTTTTCCATAACCGTTAAGCAAAAAGCAAATCTATTATATGCTCACCAACACTTGAAGTAAACAGAAAGCCACCCTATATGCTTAAGATGGAATTTCCTTTTCTGAAGAGGTTTTACAAATAAATTAGCCTGGCCCTTGAACTAGTAAGAATAATATATGCAGCTAAACTCATCATGCAATTTAGAAAAGTCTGAGAGGAAACCGTATAATTTACATTAAAGAAACTAAATGTTTAATAAACCAGCAACAAAACCCAATATAATCAGTCATCTGTTGTTTCAGAGAGTTCTACTAAAATTCACATATATTTCTGTTTTTAGAATTGGGATATAGTGTAAACCAAGAGCTTTATATGAGCAAAATTACCTTTTCAGTAAAGAAGAGGCAAACAACAAGAAACCTCACAATAACCCATCCAACCTTTATATTTGTAATTCACTTTGCTTCACCGCACTACACTGAAGATAATGAGAAACAAATCAGAGTCCTTAGGTAAGAACCTATTTTTTCTGTCCTTAAAATTTCCTTAGAATCCTACTTAGAAGAGGCAGCTTTTGGGAAGGAGGGTATCTGAAATCATGTAGACCTCTTCACCCTGATCACCAACTCAGCCTGGGCCTTGAACAGGTGATGGAATTCTTGTTTTCTACAGGGTGTGGCTATGCACAGGGCTCGGTGGTGGCTCCTGTGAGCTGGAACCCTGCACCTGCAAGGATCCCTCTCCCAGAGAGCTGCAGGTGGGATGTCCCAGGCAGGGAGCAAGCCCGTGGCTGCCACAGCCCCAGGGTGTGTGTCCGAGGTTTGCTGTCTGGCTGTGGGAGCAGAGGAATCCCGAACCCCCAGCAGCACCTGAGGCTCACAGCCCTTTCCCACACAGGCACTGCAGCTCCCCAAGGAGACAATTATCATTTATACACCAAACAGCACAACTTGATACAAGCTTTGTCTGGTAAAAGGATAACTTCCTAATCTCTCTGTATCCAGACTGGTGCTGTTTACATGAAACACTTCAGAATTATTATTAAACATAAACTAGAGTTGCTCTTCTAAACCAAACATCTCTGAACTTCAGTCAGGCCCCCTCAAACAAATAAGCTGTTTTGAAAATTATTTCCAGGGCGATGCCTGTTGCCATAGAGATGACATTAAGTGAAAAGGACAAAAAATATAGAGGGTGATAAACTGCATGGTTGGATGACACACTTGACTTCCAAGCCTGTGTTCAAATAAGGCATACATGCCAAGATTTTTTATGAAAGAAAAAATTAAAATGTATCACTATCAAGCTGTAGCTGACAAGGTATTGTGTGGTGGCTGTTAACTTAATGCTCCATATATTTATTGTTTGTCATTTTTCTGGCCCTGATTAAGGTCTTTTAGAGCTGTAAATCATACTATTAAATCTGCCACTAGAAACAGAGGCTGTTTGGAGAATGAAAAGAATAGACGAAACTGAATCACTACTTACAGGTTTCTGCTTCATGGCAGACCTTAACTATCACATCAGAGATGACATTTATTCTTTGAATTTGGCACTTTTTCAAACACCACACTGTTGCCTTATGACCTAACTTAAGAAAAAATTCTCTTGAAGAGTAGGCTCTTTACCATGGTGATGTATTGTACAGACATGATATTCAGCTGTGTACATATGGCTTAAGACAATATGAAGTTATTCACAGGTTTAAAAATATTGGTTTACTCACAACAAACATTTCTACTCAAAAATTAGCCTTCCATCCACATTCTATTTATGGAGGGCCTATAATATTTTTGTGTGAAGGGTCTACAATATTATTGTGATGATCTTGATTGGTATTAGTTGCAAAAAAAAAAAAAAAAAAAGTCAATCAACCTTTTGTTTATTTGCTTTTGTTCCTGCCTGAATAGTTTGATCAACACCTTCTAAACGCAGGCTTAGAGACATCTAAACCTGACAACAGACAGGAATAATAAAAAATTATACAAATATTGATAGAGATCAGATGGGAAAAACATGATGTATTTCACACAGTGGAAAATACCTTCTTAATACTCTCAATATAGAACTGCTTTACTAATCTAGACCACAAGGATCATAATCTGTATCATCCAGGCACAACATCCTGTCTGAACACTGCTCTGTGCCAAATGAGAGAAGTAAAAAAAACAACCTGCCAAAAAAATCCCCAAACACTCCCACCCACAAACTTTATAAAACACGGCCCAGATTCTGAGAATCTGCCAGGGTAACTTTTAATACACACTTCTGAAATCAGGAGTAAGCAAAGAGACTCTCTACAGCATCAGCCCATTAAATGGCAATTTTGTCAATGCGGGACTTGAGTTAAATTATCAGCTGAAATATTACTACTCTTCACACAAGTATATTTGGTAGGAGGTACAGCAGAAGAAGGCCAGACCTGGAGAATAGACAGAGAACATTCAAATAAATCACTGGTAAAAGCATGGGCATTGAAAATACGGCTACACTCAGAGCCAGCTCACCAAAGGAGACAACTCTGCAGGCAGGAGACAGGTAAGAGTCCTGGTGCACATCAGGAAAGTATTGCACATCTTGTACCCACCCAAAACAGCATCTTTCACAAACACATGTATCTTCACCATCATCACTAAGTTTCCAGTTGTTTTCACTGTATCTCTTTAAAGATTTACTCTGCATTTCTGCAAGAAAAATAGGTGGCATCAATGCAACACATAGAGCAGGACACAGAGAAGCCCAAGTCAAAGATGAAGTATTAGCACATACTTGACAATGATTAGAAACAAAACAGATAATCAATTAAAGTCATTCTGCCTGTAGTTTATTCTGAGAGCACCACAGAAAGTTATTACTAAAATCACAGTTTTAATCTTGCTGAAAACAAAATTTGTAATTAACTCAATGTCAGTTATTGAAAATTAAACTGTGAGGATGCCTTTGATATTGAACATGCTGCCAAAATGCTGCATGGATGATAAGAACTGCTGCAGGCGCAGCAGGACAGGTAGCTGTGTGCTTAGGAATCAGCATCTTTTTGAACATCTGACTATAACAAGGTACCCTTTATGGCCTACTTCTATTAATGAAACTTTATAAATTTTTTATTGGATTTGACAGTTAAAATTAAACAAATAAACAGCCTGTTGCAGCATGAAAACACCTGATTTTATCCCCCTTGTGAATCAATGACCTTCTGTAAATAAGCAGAAGGTTAAGAAGGTGGATTACATAACAAAGTATCTCAGGTTCATTTGTTTGCACACAAAATTGAATGTTCATATTTCATTCAAAATTCTCTTTGGAGAAAACAATTTTCTTCATATTACAATATTCAATAGTTTTAAATGAATTGGTGAAATCTGATCACTTGATCACCTGCACTTCCTCTACTTTCCCAGGCTATTAGAAAAGATCTTTATTTCTGTTAGTCCTTTAAATTCTTCTGGAATATAATCCTAGAGTAAGCTTAAGTGTAATTAATACTAAGGTTTTATTTTAACACAGGCAACAAGGAGAAAACATGGCTATTAAACAATTTCTGCTGGTGTTTGTATGTATGCAATATTTTTCCCAGACCTTTTTTCCTGTCGTGGCAAAGAAGGGGCCTTTTATTGTAAAAATGAAATATTCCTGAGAGCTGTGCATAGCAAAGTTTGGGGTGAAATGTATTACTAAAAACATACCTCAACTCTCTGAAAAAATCTAATTTATTTGGACAATTAGACAATTTGATGATAAAAATGTACCTAAAGAAAGGTAAGTGGTAACACCTGAAGCTCAGCACCATGATGGTTTTGCCCTGCCCCTTACCTGGACATTTATTCTAACCAGTGTTATATTTCCTACTCTAGGAAACAGCACTTTGCCACTAAAATGGAAGAAAGGACTCAACTAATCAAAGACAAAATCTCTCACAAACTCAAAGCCTGGAAAGGAGAAACTGCAGCTTTTAGAGAATGGAGCTTCCTCACTCACCCATTAGGGGTGATGTTCCCTGACTGCACTCTGCTATCTACTCCCATTTAAAAATATGATATAGCTTAAAGATAATCTGAAAGATTTTTACCTAAGTGGCATGCATTTACTTCAAGCTGATAATCAGTAAACAGTAATGAAGAAGAAAAAACCCCTAAAATTATCACTGGAATGAAATAATCCTTGCCTAGATGTGTCATCCTGATCATTTAATGAACACAATATCTTTCTTCCTAGATAGAAGATATTAGTGAGAGCATCAACATATTTATTTAGTGCTTCAAACAAATGCTAGTTTGAATGATATTCAATTTTCAAGAAGTCTTGGCAAAACATCTACATGAATACTGAGTGTCACTTAAACTCTCATCTTAAAATTAATTATTGCAAATGAAATTTAACTAAACTTTTAAACAACATATCAAGTAATAATAATTAAAACTGTCAATAAGCTTCCTTTGCTGTAGATCTGAAAGGGGTCAGTAATTCTGTAACAGCTTCTGAAATCTCACCTCTTTTGTAGTCTAATTGGTTACATCAGTAAACTGCTGGGTGAGTGCTTTAAAAGGATGCAGAACAGGAATAGAAATACAGCTTTATGGGAAGTGAGGTGTGAGGCCATTAAATGCATTCACTACCTCAGAATGTTTTTAATCCTACTGACCAATTAAGTAAAAGGCATCTTAAAGCACATAAATATGATGTTAGAACAAGTAAATATAACAGCCATGTTGCTGACTGTAATAACAGACATGGTCAATGTGATAAAATGTGGACATTAATCGTTAATTAACTTGATGAAATATTTCTTAGTGACAAATTCTTGAATGCTTCTCCAAGTCAGAGGAAAGGAAAAGAGTGAGCAGGCCAGTCCAAAACAATCTGAATATTAATTTTTAAAATCCCAGTCAAACCAAATGAGTGGATTTATTTCAAGGAAAACAACATTGTTAACTTTACTGCTTATTTCTGAACAACATGATTCTTTACTTTGAATACTACGTGACCCTATTTCCTACTAAAAATATAAATTACACTAACTTAAGCTCTTTATTTAAATGTCAGAAATGCAAGAGCTTATGTACAAATGATGCTATGCACTGGGTCTATCAAAAGCATTTTAAGCGCATTTGACTTGGTTGAAATTCCTACCTTGTTTATGCCTATTTTAAAGAGCATTTCTTGCCACTAATTAAACTTCCTACAGTATTTCTAAGTTCCTAATTTAACTATGTGAATGAATTAGATCTCAGCTCTACTCCCACATTCCTTTAATACCACTTCCTCTCCCTTCAGTTGCTCCACATGGAAGGAGGAAGAATATATACTTTACTTTGTAGAGCAGTCTGAGATTTGTTAAAAGAAAACATTACTGAAGAGCTGCTTCTATTCAGAAATAAAAATCAGCTTTAGTGACTAAATAAAATACTGATGAGTAAGGTTAAGAAATTTGTGGTAGCTTTAAAAATCAGAAACAGCAAAACAGCACATTTGGGATATGTAAACATCAAATTCAGGGTATAAATGAAGCATAACAAGCTTCCAAAGATGCTTATGGAATAGAGACTAGGCCTAGTTTACATAATATCAACTGCCTAGCTAGTTTGTTTTATGATGAGACTTAACTCAGGAATTTGACTAAACAAACAGCAAGGGATTCCCTTCAGAGATGAACTATGAAATAATTTGCTTTCCATTGTTCAATTACCTAAATACAGTTACCGTGCAACTGACCAGCATGAGACACGTTTGCATAAACCTGAGATGGATAAATGTCAGACACCAACTCTGATAACTCCAAACTTCGTGACGTGACACAGTCAAAAAATTTAACTTTCAACTTTTAACCTCATCACCCCAGCAGTCAGAGTTCTAGCTCTGCTATTTAGCAGCTATTTGTATAAGGGAATAAATATTTATTGTCCTATGTATATGTGGAACAAATACTCATGACTTACAGCCTTAAACTAAAAATTTACATTCACTTCTGCTTTTCACCGAGTCTGCAGTTATTAATATAGGTCATCTTAATAATGAAAAACATTAATTTGAATTCGTGTCTGAACAGCAAGTATATGGCTTTTAGGGTTTGGGCATTTAAACAAAACATTTCTCCAAAATTGATTGAGTGATAAGTCCCTATTTAACTCATGTTGAACATTAATGGTTTCCTAGTTAAAAAGAACATATTCTTAAAGTCTTTATCTGAAAGACATGGAGTAGTTGAGAGATGCAGGAAAATTAGAGAGAAAACAAGACAAAAAAAAATCTAATAAATTTCTTTCTATTACTGTATTTGGGGTTTTCTGACCGCTTACATTTTAGTTTATTAAAGGTTTGCTACTTTTGATCTAGTTCAATAAAAGAGATTCCCCCACACACTTCCTCACAGAAAGTCTAACAAACTTCAGCCTTGTAGTTTGGGGGCAACATGACAGTCCAAGTTAGCCCAAAGATATAGCCTAAAGCAGCAGACAACAGACTGCTTAGAGCAGCCTTCCTCTTTCTAAGATTTAAAACCCTGATGGCTGTAGAATGTCGAGCAGATACCACTTGTGTTCTTCGTGTAAACCCAGCTTGAAATAGGATATGCAATAGGTCAGAACAAGTAACATATTTTGCAGTTTAAATGACACTCAGTTGTGTAATTTAAACTCTCATATAAGTGAATTTTAACAACGAAATCATCACTTCAGCTGATGATCAGGACTGACAAGTATAATGAAGTACAAAGTCTTCATTTTATACATTATTTCATGAAAGATCTGGTACGCATTAATAAATATGAAAAATGTTAATTTATGAGAATACTCCTGTGAACATTTAATGAAAACATTTACTTTGTAAAAATCTTTCAGAATTTGCAGTATAGATGGAACTGTAGACAAGTTACCTGAGAAAAGTGTTAATATAAGAGAAGGTATTATGGCCATGTCTAAAGACAGTACAAATTTATCAACCTCTAAAGCTAATAAAGAACTATTGTAATTCTGCTTTTTAGAGCTTGTTGTATTACTTAGTAATGTTTTGCAGGACTAAATAAGAAACCATGTGATAAGTATTACAGAAAAGTTTTTAAAGTGAAATCATGCACGGTACTCACTGCCTGCTTAGTTATACTTAGTTTTGTGTCTCCTGCCATCATTAGGAACAGTACACATGCAGTTTTCCTCAGAAGAGAGGAAAAATTACATATTTGAAGGAAATGTACTGGATCAGCACTACCTTTTGAACTGGTCTTTGGCCACCAAGGCCATTAAATAGTAATGTTAAAGCCTGCTGGAGACTGGAACTTCCAGGTCCACACTCTGTCTCATATCAAACACAGATAAGTGGTCCCCTGTAATTTTTATGACTACGGTGTCAAAAGTCTTCCATTCAAATCACAATAAATATTGCAATGAAGTCTGGAAGCAGGGCCATTTGTACTTGCTTGGGGCTGAGAATTAAGATAGCCTGTTTCCAGTTAGACAGTCATTAGAAAGATCTAACGTCCTTGCCAAATGACTTCCTGTTCTGAGTACTTAAAACCAGTTTTAGTGAAATTGACTTCCTGAGCATTTTCTCATATCATCACCAATACATGAATTTGTGTTTTACAGTTTTCTTTAATCATGTGTTCTTCACAGACTGTGTCCATAGTAAGTCTCTAACTTCAAATTAATTAAGAGTCCTATCTGGTAGTTAGCAGTCTATACTCATATATTTTTATGGTGATCCAAAGCCACTAATATCAATATACAGCACAATGCAGACATGTGCTACTAAAGGCTTTGGGGAACAAAAATGTGACATATCTTTCTTTCAGTAAAGTACAATTACTGCAGTTTTATTCTGCCCCCCTTTCAATTTCACTTATTTCAATATGAGGAGACAAAGTAATATTCAATCTGTTAACAAAAAAACCCAAAAATCATCTCAAAGGGAAGCTCCATATACCTGTTTGAGGTTCTGTTAAAGATTTTAAGAGTTTGTGTAGATGGTATACAAGTATTTTGATATTTAGCTCCCACTAAGTGCCTACCAACTCCCATTAAGACAGACTCCGAGAAACTATTTTGTGTGGGTATGAATAGAACTATTTAACAAAAATGAAGCAGACACGTATGATTGCAAGTAAGGCCCAGAGGCAGAAGTCATATATATAAATATCTTGTGGGTATTCCAAGGTATTTCCTGGGAACAAAAAAATGTTAATTAAAAAAATATTATTAGGGTATCCTAAGGAATTTTTTGTTAAAACCCCCTCTTATTTAGGCACAATACCTTGGAAAGCTGACAGTGAAAAGAGAATGCATTAATCGTTAAGTTATTTGGTAGCTTGAGAATAGTTTTTCTTCTGATCTTCATTGCATGGTTTGTCCATACTTTCCTATAAATTGCATATTTAGACTGATTTTCTGTCTTATGGGTGCCTTGCCATATTTCAAAATTTGACCTTTCATGATTTGCAATAATGCAAATATACAATAATATATCAATAAATCTATAATATACAATGCAATAATAATGCTTTCTCTCACTTATTTATTTTCCTATTAAAAAAACTCCAAATAAAGTAAATCCCAGTAAACTAGATACACATATAGGACACCTACAGTGATACATTTTTTGGAGGGTTCCAACAACTCTTCTGACTGTCCCCAAATTCCTAAAATAATCTGTCACAGCTTTCTAAAAAACAAACCTTAATATAATATTTCATGCTTGTTAAGTCAGAAAATCTGAATATGAACTTGTCATTCATGGTCTCATCTCTGGACTTTGCATTCACATGTGTAGCACTTATCCAGAGTAGCAAAAAAGAAAAAAATGGTAGCAAACAGACCTCAGTACTTATGCTCCTATATTTGTTCAAGTAAAGGTGGCCCATCTAAATCTGTATTAGAAATAATAAATATCCCTTTTTGTTTTGATAAAAGCTGTGAATTATTTTCTGCCACTGTATGCATTGAACTACGGTTGTTAATAAATGCCTTAATTAATGAAAAAGTTGAGAAAAGGGTTTTTTTTTCAATAATAAGCAATGAAACTTTTCCACAAAGCTCTTTAGTACACCAACAATGTCTCACAATTCTTTATGAAGCTGCACCTCCATCTTTAAATCTCAATCATTATAAAATTGCAAACTCAACAGTGGAAGGTTTTCTTTGGTTTGGGTCTTCCAAATTTTTTTTGTTTCTGTAGTTGAAGTGTTCTAACAGCTGATCTGTTCTGCCAAGGCATCCTTGTAAAATGCAATAACATAATATTACTTTGAATAAAACTGATATATTATTCTGGAAGTTTTTATTGTATGTATACATAATTAGATTTACAGCAATAGGAAGAATTATTGCATCCCTTAATTTCTATCATTAGTGGCGCCTTTTCAAATATTTCTTGAATTATGTTACTCCCCACCCTGTGTATATCCTTAAAAAACTCTCTATCATTCAGTACAGAACTACAGAAGTTTCTCCTTCAGAACCTTCTAAAAAAGCTGTCTTGTCTTTGATGAAGGCTGCCACATATAAAGTGGAAAAACAGATCAACAGTGATATCACTGCTCTACCATTCTGTAATATCACCTGCACAACAAAATTATAAAAAAGTAAAAGCTATGAACATGCTATACAACATCATGGCTAAATTCTGTGAGTATTAAAATACCATACTGCACATACTTATTTTGAGAAAAACCTGTCTCTTATACAGATATACCTATCTATATTAAGATAGACTTATTTTGTGTACTTGCATATAATTAAAAAAAAAAAAAACATTGATAATGGTGATAGAAAGAAGCTTGACTATTGTCTGCTTGAAAGTACATATATTTCCCAGGGCATCATCTTCTAGAACTAGGAAAAACAGAATCCCCCTCCAAATTACAATTACTTGCAGTTATGAACCTGAAGAAATTGGTTTAATCTGAAGAAAGGTAACATTGGTATTTTTTTTTTTTTTGCCAGCAAATTAATTGAATTCATGAGTTCTTATTTCAAGAAATTTCACTGCCTTGGGATAGTCCCAGACCTGTGGATTATCTGTGTTGAAGATAAGAGATAATGGTACTGCAAAGATTATGCTGTGACAACCAATGAACATGCAAATGTTCTTTTAGAAAAATATTAGCCAGAGATGAAAAGACAGAAGTGGAAACAGTGCCCTCCCTTTAGTTTGTGATTCTGTGGTTTGTATTTTAGCATCTTTTCCATTTTTGCTTCTCACAGTCACATCAACTCCCATTACCAAATAGGGAAATGCATTGACAAACTTGTAAAGAACTGTTTTCAGGATGAATAAATGATGAAACTGCTTAGAAACATGATAGCTGTAAAAGAATAAATGGGCAACTTCACCAAAAGTCCTGTGTCTAAACCAAATTTAATCCATCCCACAATAAATGGCTTTATTCAAGAGTACTTAGCCACTACACTTAAAGTTATCATAAATCCTTCTAAAATGCACATCCTACATTTGTTGGCACTTGAATCATGGGAAAGACATCGCACATTAAATTACTACCAATAAAAATTAAGCTTTTTGCTAAGTGTTTAATAAAAGGACAACTTTCCAGTGTTTTCTAGACTACTATTTTACTTTGCTACACTCTAATTAAAATGAAGAATATATAATACAGCTTCTGTATTAGAAGAAGTAATGTGTAGTTTCTCACATTAACACATTTGTACACACCTTCAGCTGCCTCTAGATCTGAACTTATATTTTAGACCACTACATATATAGAATAATAGAATTAGTTAGACTGGAAATGGCCTTTAAGGTTATTGAATCAAACTATAAATATGAAGCAGAGAAGTGGTGCATGAAGATTTATTATGCCAACAAATGGGAGACAGGAATTGCATCATTTAAAGGAAAGTATTTCTATAGATTTTCAGGGCACTGCATGCTCTTCTTAGTTGTAGGAGGGGTGATTCCTGCTCTTGAATAGGCGAGATGTTGACCAGATATGTTGGAATTCCAGCTAAGCAGAGATTTAAGACTGTAGCAACAACAAAATTTATCTGCAGAGGGCTATTTTACACAGAAAGATAACTGATATCTCCGTGTTCCCTCATGCCTGTCTCTTTCTAAGAGAACACACACCACTTTTCAAGAAGAGCAAGTAGGGCAGCAAGGCATCCCATGGGATATTACTGTGACTGATGTGAATATCTATGGAGCTTACAGGCGTGTCGCACCTCACAGAAACATTATCCCCTGCAAGACAGACACTGGATAGCCTTGGCTGCAGGGAGGCTTTTCTCCTTGTTTTGAAACAAAAATGCGCCAACTACCACAACTTACTAGGAAATACATTCCCTGTTCTGAGAATTCCCAATCTTAACGCACAAATTTGTCAACACCAGCTCTTCTGTTTGATTTGTAAATGCTTGGCAAGTAGCATATGTCAGGTCTATCTACAAACAAAAGCTATCATGAATGCTAGATTTTAAAAGATTTTAGCCAGACAGATGAGTTTGTTTCAAGGTCTATGGAAAAACAAAAGCTGAATGGGTCTGATCATGAAAGTAGAATTTAATTATATTTGGACCAAATTTAAGTAAATGGGCAGTAATACACAAGAGTGTTACTAAATGCCTGCTTTGAAATGTTGTTTCTATTCTGAAGGTCTATCCTGAAAGTTTCTTTAAGGATCCATTACAAAACTCAAGCACATGATACATTCTGTACAGAAAAAAGAACGTCATCTACAAACAACTTCCATCTGATGGGAATATCTGCTTTAAAATGCCAATAGCTCTTATGATACTTCTTGCATGAATACAAATTCTAAAATAAAATAATCAAGCTGAAAGTTTACGTTGTGTTTACATGTCAGCAACAGGCATCATTGCTTACTATTATAAATCAGGGACAATCAATGCTATAATATTGTCATTAATAAAATATGAATCAATAGGCACAAACTTTTAATATAAGCCTAATTATGAGTGTCTCTTTGCATGAAACTAAAAATATTGAAAATGTTGACATTGGAGACATGCCCTTGAACCAAAAGCCAAGTATAAGTCAATAATCTATTATGATTTTCATTTTGCAGAAGTAGTGCCATTATTTCAAAAGGTCTCAAAAATCAATTTAGCATTTAGTATATCTGTGTAATAATGACATCCTAATTAAAAATTCCAATCCGAATAGCACAAAGGATAATGTTTAATCTCTAATCAATGAGCACTGAGAGAAGAAGCTATAGGTGCAATAACCTTTCTTAATGAGGTTTACTGTTTTTTCACAGGTTACATATTCTTTCATATTTCTGATAGCCATTCTTACATTCTGAAAATGTATGCAGACATTCTCCAACTAAAACCATAAATATGACTACAAGTTGTTTAGAGAAAAATAGCAAAGTAATAAAATAATCTTTTGCTCTTTATGGATTAAGCTGCCATATTACACAGGGACCTTGACTGGTATTTTTTTAATACACAAGAACTCCTCATTGATAAGCCACTTCGGAGTTAAGGTGATTGCTTATACAACCCTATAACAGCTATTTCTAGGATGAAATGCTTGAGATTATTTTTGCATTTGTCAGTATTGTGACATGACATTTAAAAAATAATTCTTTTATTTCCCAATTACCCTTATTAATTTGAGAGTGCAGATTCTGAATAGCCATCAAAAGAAGAGAAATTCCACCAAAAAAAGTCTCACATAGCAATAAATATAATTCCTTACAAGTGTTCATCACTCCACTGGATAGCTGCTCAATTACCTGTGTGTCAAATGATTATCTGAGAGCTCAATTTCATCCCCATTACCCTTCCCCCACCACATATTTCAGCTGTATTTGCTATGGAATTGTTAGCACATCTTTGAACCTGCGATTTACTTGGTTAATTTCCCACTAAGAGGTGCTGAAGTAACAGATGTCATGATTATTCAATTATTATCCTCATTTTACATTCATTCTTTCAAGGCATTGTATAAGATGGGCCCAGTGGACATTAATTTCAGGAGCAGTGCAATAATATACCACTACAGCCTCTTTCAGTTCTCATGTGTGAGTAAACAGAGGCTAATATGTGAAACTGCTGCAGAGGTCTGTCATTTTTTGTCCTATAAATGCACAATTGGTTCAAACACAGTTTAAAATACATGGCAATATTTTCTATTCTATGACTTTCTGTTACTCTGCAATGCAAGAGTGCATTAATAAAGCACTATAATTTAAGAAACTCCAATAATTAAAAATGCAAGAACAAGCTCCCCCAAAGCTGCAATGCAGCCTACTTTGAATGTTATGACAAACTATTACTGGATTTCTGTGGGGCTTGCAGCATCATCCATACAAGCTGGAAGATCATTCACACACAACAACTTTTCCATGTGACTGAAATGCCAAGAAATTGTTCCCAAATTACTTTAAAAACAGACCTGTGCTACTGAACACATCAGTGAAATGGGAACACAGCAATAGGGCTCCCAGAGCACCACAGCTGAGAGTAAAGGCTCGCATTCTGGATCCCCATAAGCACTACAGCACAGCTTTACACCCAGATTGCCCAGAGATACATATGGAGATAGAAGAAAAAAAAAATAATAAAATGAGGTAACCATTTGGCCTGAGACCATTTGTGTATCAAGCACTAAGATGCAATGTTTATAAGACCTCTGTGAACTTTGGGAGAAAAAATAAAAACATGCTTAATACAACACGCATAATAGATCTATAGAGTAGTCCTTTCAATCAAAACAAACAACTCACTTGGTAACAATGTATGTTTTAAATTCACAAAGTACTGGTCTGCACATTTAATTTTCTGCCTTTAATGCATGCCAGATCCCTGAACCTATCCTCAGGGCCACTGAAAATCTTAGACATTTTAGGATTTTCCTTAACATGGAAGCCATGTGTAGTACGCAATAGGAATAAGGGATTTGTTATAGAGAAGGAAAGCAGTGTCAGTGCCCAGACTACAAATGCAAAGGATGCCAAATAGACCAAGAGCTACTAGCTGAGGTTTGGAATAGGTCTTCTTCCTTCTTTCTTCCCTCTACCATTCTGGGACACTAAAACTTCTCAATACGTGCTTACAAATGCATTGTGTCTTGTTTTCTAAAATAGCATTTAACTTCTATATTCAAGAAGCTTTTATGCTTGAGAAATTACTATTTTTATATGCCATACCCTCAGGCTCTAGTACAGTATAATCTATACTTACGTGCTTTTTCATGTAATGTGGTTGTAGCCAAAATGTGAGAGCTGCTATGAGAAAATTAAATGGAATAAGAGCTGCCATGTGCTCCACAATTAAAGGAAACACTAAGTAGCAGCAATGGGAATTAAACAGGACACTGTGTTATGCCAAATACCAAATGTGAAACCAAAATATCTGCCAAGTCTCCCCTATTTGTTACAATTTTTCCATATTTAGGTAAATTTATGTAATTATGTACCCTGCAGTGGTAATGGGACTGTGCTTTAGTCCTTTTGCAGCATATGCTCTTGGCACAAGTATTCTTTTTGATGGGGAAAAAACCCAACTTGGCCAAGATTACATATGTTGATTTTATATTGGCATCCTGACTGTGCCTAACAGCTGGTCTTTAATGTAATGAAACTGTGCTGGGTTTATTCAGTTAAACAACTCTGCAGACTATTTAAGCATATGCATTTCTTGTAGCTCCCTATGTTTTTGAATCTGCTTTGATCAGAGCACCAACAGTTGCACTGTTTTTCTTAACATTTGAGATGTACCTGCGAGCCAAATCATAAGTATACTAAAGACTTAGTTTCTTCTATAATCTATGAACCCAGCTTTAAACAGCAGTGATCACACTCACAAATCTCTCATGACTTTTCCATATATCTGCTTAAAGAAGGTGTGAAATGAGCCTGTTCCTTCCTGGTATTTTTTCCACAATCACTAAGGTGTTCAACAGTTTTATAGTCACAAAGATGTTCAAAACTCTTTTTTTCTTTTTTGTGCATGTGCACAGGAAAGACACTGTGGGAAAAGTACCACTTGTTTTGTGGGGGTTTTTATAGCTGAACTCAGGGTGATTTAGCGTGGTACCACGTATATGAAATATTTTCCAAGCAGAGGGAATACACATGCAGTACACCAGCCATATTTCAAAGACAAGTCAGCCAAAAAATCTGTTATTGTTTCGTGTCTCCCAATCCAAGACAATTGTTGACTTGCAGAAACGCTGAAATAAGCTCAATACTTCTGGGCATTCTCATTAGACCCTTGAAGGCAGTAGCTGCTATTGAAACTGAAAACAGATTTTAAACTGCTGTCTCATAATCCCAATAACTGCATACTGCAGACATATGTAGAAATCTAGAAACAAGAGCAGTCATGAGAGTTCAAATATACTAAGGTCCTTTAAAAGAGTGGGATAGACTGAGACTTATCAGTGCTCCAATAAAACAGGCTGAGAAGTTCAGTCACACCTCTCAAAGGAGCTGTCACAGCCTCCATTACATACTTACAAAGTCTCACAACTCTAAGAAAGAAAATTTCTTCATAAGGTTTGATGTCTTGCATAATGCAGAGCACCTAACCTCATTGTACAGGATTTCTAGTAGGAGACTCTTTCTTTTATTATTTGAAAAACTCATCTTCCTGATAAGCCCTGAAAAAAGTTCATGATACCTTATTTGCTTCCTCTAATACATTCAGACACCACTTTTATTTATCTCACATTCTAGACTCCTGAATAAATTATGGGAAGAAATCAGTTTAGTAATATCATACAAATAACTGTTCTCAAAACAGTGATGTTAAAGTGCATTAAACATCTTCCCCCTTCAACACTCCAAAAAACAGAAAGGAAAAGGGAGGAGGTCTAAAGACAAAAATCATGTAGATTCACCTCCGCTGTGCACAGATCTTCACATGGTTTGGAGTGTTCAGACAGAAGTCAGCCCTTACCTCATGTGAGGCAACACCATTGCAAATGCCTGATGTTTTGCCTTCACTTATGTTCTTCAAAGGACTACGACATTCATAGAAACTCTGTCTTCTGAAGTGATTTATGTTGCAGGTTTCTCTTTCTAAACGCTCCAGCTGTCATATCTATCTGAGCAGTTTTAGAGCAGGGTACAAGTTTCAATAGCAGTGGGTGTTCACTAGTAGGGAACACTCACCAGCAGTCTGCCACTAAACTTCCAATTTAATAGATGAATAAAGCCTTCAAGATCCTCCATTAAACTCTCCAAATTCGAGATTACAAGTGTACAAAATGACAGTTTCAAATTAGAGATTACAGGTGTACAAAAGTTTCCGCGACTTGAGATACCGATCTCAGCAACATCAGCACATTTACACTATTTACACTCTACTTAAATATCNAGTTTTTTTTTTTTTTTAAATTATTTGAAGGGTAAGGAAAAGAGTAAGTACAGGAGTACTTTGGCTTGTTTCAAGGTGGAATAAACTTTAGAAGTCTTTCAACAATGCTTTTACAGACAAATTTAGTGTGAATTTAAGTTAAAAGTACTGGAATTAAAAAAAAAAGACTTTGATGAAATCACGCCACAAAAGTCTTGAAAAATATACCAGAACTACAGGAGGCCTTTAATTACCTCTTGCACTAGCATATGACACTAACAGCATTTATTTTTGGAGAAATAGGAAATGGGATCTAAAGGTATCTTATATTAGACAAAAGTGCTGAATATCTGCATATGGAGATTGATAATTTTACCTTACTTTGTAGATTGCTTGACTTTGAACTCTCCCCATCCCTCTTATTTATTTTCTTCTATTATTAATTCATTAGGAATATTTTTAATCTGAGTTCTGGTAGAAGCATCTATTCATCTAAAGTAGTTTAGCATACCTACCTATACACTGCATTCCAAGAATTTTTCTGACAGAGTCTTTTAATTGTAGCAGAAATCTGGGATGAGTAGGGAAGACTGGGAAGGAAATAGGTGAAGGAATTTTCACAAAACATTTTAGGAAAACTAAGAATCTTTTAGGAAAAGGAATGATTTTGTGACTTGTAACATAATCCTATAGTACTTCAGCACAATAAAGCACAAATGCTTTTTGCATAAGAAATTAAAATGGAACTATTTCCATGCTATTTTATCTTTTTTGCAGAAACGTAAATATTGGATTGCTGTTCTTAATTTAGTTTAAGTTTTCTAACCATGGCCAGGAAAAAAAATCCAGATATTACCACTGGCCTTAAAATTTGATCCAATGTTTTAGCAGCAATTACTATTCCCATGACACCTAACCAAGTTTAACAATTCATAGTAGCAAGCAACCTACAGATGCTTCTCGTCATGAGAATATTAAAAACAGAAGAAAAGATCATGGAATTTATTCATTAAGAAAATAGGTTGGCAATGAATTGAAGTGATTCAAAACTGCTTTTGGAGCTTTGATTTAAACATGAAGAACACACGGCAATTATGCACCTATTCAAATATCTTTCTCTTCTGTATCCATTCAGAATACCGATGCTGGAGACAGAGAACTCAAACACTTCACTTGTGTCCTTAACCCGGGTAACAAAACCGGCATGTTTTCGTTGGTGAAGGGTTGGCTGTCTGAAAAAGGACGGCTCAAGGTGAAAGGTAACAGCACGTCACAACCCAGACATATCCAGTACACTACATGTCTATAACCACACTTACATGATATTCTTAAAAGTATTAAAAATATCAAGTATTGTAGAAGATTTTAAAACTAATGCAGGAAAAATGAGATTTGGAAAGACTGTGTGGCTTAAGCAATCATTGCAAAGTCTTCCTTGGTTCCTAATTCACTGAAAAAATTGAAAGTTAGCAGAAGTTTAGATTAACTATGCATCTTTTCCCCTCTGGAATTTAGAAATTCCAAGATATAAATATTGTAGAATTTCTGTTAAATATAATCAGTATATTTGAAGATTTTGCATCTCTCAGCTGACTTGTGAACACTGATACCCTAACTGTTCACAATTTTGGGGGGTGTCCTGATCAGCATACCTCTTTTATAAATGAAAAAGAAAAAAAAATAAAAACCCTAGACCTCAGCTTTCAGTTAAGTCCTTTAACTTAGTAAAACTTGGTGACTTTTTGAATAGACTTTAACTGTATTCTAATAATTTTTCCAAAATTTAGGCTAATGTAACTCTCTTTGCAAATACAAATACAACCAAAGTGACTGGTTTTTGAAAACCTTAACTGTGCCATTTCATCAGACTTACAGGTGGGCATTTTTTCAGTTTTCAACTGCATCTATATTTAAATTCTCTTACTCTTTGACAATTTGTCTTAATACATTCTTAAGCATACACAAAACTTACACAAGAATGTTCAAACAAAAAAAAAATTATAGTTCTGGGTATTAAGAGTTTTGCAGCAGTCAGGAAACATTTTAAAGTGATTTTAAGGGTACATTTTAAAGCGACTGTGATATCCTTAACATCATATTTTCTTGTTTTATTGTAAGTAGTGACAAATGAGCTCAATAGAGCCCTGCTGTCTCTCCCAGCTCTGCTTGGAGAGCACCAGGAGCACAACACAGTCAGATCTCGTGAGTCTGTTAAATACCCAGGCTTGAATAACAAGGCAGAGCCCTATTCCACCACTCTTACTAATGAGGTAAATTCTTTTGTGTATTGATTTTAATTAGTTCACTTGTGGAAAAAAGTCCAACATAGCATGATTAAGGGCAGCAATATAGCCCTGGGTAAGGACCAGACCTCCTTTAAAGTCTAACTTAATACACAAATTGTCAGTATCATAAAATCTAATTTTACATACATATATGAATGCATCATTTACTAGGGAATTTTTGTTTGTTTGTTTTAATTTCGATGGTCTAGTTGAAAGTTTAAAAGCCTGAATGCATTACACTGAATCCTGGTGTACAAAAAAATGATGTTAAATATGAACATAGGACAGACCACTGAAATACTAATTGGAGACTGGAACATGGTGACAAAGAAATTCATAAAGTTATTTATAACTGAGTTTATATGATTGCCTGTGGTTGGGAGGAATGTAATGATACATACAATAGGAATTATTTGCAGTCATATAAAATTAGGCCATTTCACTGATGCACTTAAATGAATGCCTAATATTGCCATTCTTCTGATTGATAGCCATTACATATATATAAATATATATCATCCAAGCTGCATTTAATAGGGTATGACAGATCTATCCACATAAATTACTGAAACAATATGTCACCAGACATTAGTTCTGTATATTAGTGATTAAGCATTTCCATAGTATGTATCACCTAAAATAGATTTACACTTATTCAGTAACAGTTATTTTGTTTGATAAATAATAAGTACCTTTTTATGACTAAAGTAATTCTGACATTCTAGTTCTCAAATGAATTATTTCTTCATTCTGTTCTACAAGGATCTCATCGTTCAATCTTGTAGGTGCACTTCAAAAGCTTTAAGAATCCTACATTTGATTTCTGGGAAACATTTTCTCGTTAACGTCTAACATATGTACCCCGTAGGCATGATTCACACAAGTCTCTGGATTTCTAAGGAAATGATGATCAGTCACAGAAATGTGTAAAGAACCAAGAACTCTGGCAATTTTCACTTCAAATGTTGTCAGCAAGTGACTATTACAAAAGTACTCTTCTCACCACATCACTGAAAAATGCTCTGTACTGAGCAGGTATGAGAAGAGTTACATTTTTAATGAGCTGCACCACCTGAAGGTTGGTTTCCTCCAAGTTGGTAACTGAATCTGTTACATTCAGAGAAATGATAATTGTAGGTAAGAGATGCTCAGTATGGCCAGAATAAAGTTTATTCCTTGCAGGCTGGGGAAAGGGACAGCCAACCAACCAGAGACAAAAAACGTTCTGGGTCCTTTTTAATCACTGAAACCATGCTCCAATCTATACTCCAAATGGCAGCAACATCTTTTTGCTTAATACCATCCTTGGAAAGGCCAGCTCACACATCTAATAATGCATATATTTAAGTAATTGATTGGTTGCTTTTTAAAAATGGAAAACTATTCCCTGAATTACTAAAGAACCGGTAAAAATTAAAACTAATGAGCTCATTTCAATAAAAATTTATGAGACTGGTTTCATGCTGACAAAGTGGGTCCTGCAGGCAGTACCCCTCCACCTGCTTGCCAGAAAAAGAAAAATCTTTGATTTCAAAATATTTTAAAATCTTTTAATGAGGTTTTAAAACATAGCTACAAATTTACAGGTAATTTGAAAGGATTGTGTGCAACTGAGATCACCAATAAGTCTTTTGTGGTACTAAAGAACTTTTTGAACAAAAAAAAACAATGTTTGTCAGCAGCAATTACTAGAAATGGAAAATTCTCTTTAGGATCTGTCAACTATATTCAAAATGAGTGATGTCACCATATCACCCAAACCACCCCTAATAGTTTTTATTAAGTTATTGTGTAAGTACATTTGAAGATGCAAAAATACAGCACTAAAACCCAAAGAATCCAACTCACATGGTGCAAAGTAAGAATACTTGCTCTTTTTGAATGTGACTGGAAAAAGTCTTAAAATAGGGAACAGCAGCAGCCTGAGTCTGATAAAGGAGTATCATATTCATTAATGTTATGCACTGTTACATGTATAATAGCTGACTTATAAACAAATATTATAATCAAGCATTTATCTAAATAAGAATGTTAGAAACTAAATAATGCAATAAACCACACAAAAAGAAAGAGAAAACTCTAAATATGTGCTCCTGGATGTATCCACCAGTACAAATCCAATTATTGATCCTAATTATTTTACAAAATGTGCAAATATCTGTGTACATATGGTAATACTGTACAAGAATTACTTTCGACATGAATATAAAAGAAAAACATGTTAATGTTTAGGAAACTGATGAATGTCAAATGCTCTTTAAAACCTGGACTGTAAACCTCAGGATGACATGGAAAAATACCTGCTATTTTAAAAGGTACCAAAAATAAAATCAGAAATATAACGTAAAACTGGAGCAGGATAGATATAATTTAAATAAATGTCCTTATAATAATGTGTTTATATATATACACACACACATATGTATTAAAATGTATATATTAAAATACAATAATGTGTGTATTAAAAATGTGCTGACTGTAAAAATATGGAGTTCTAGAGAACTGCACATTACAATTATGATACCAATAAAACCAGAATCTACTCTCAAACTAACTTAAGAATGTTGTGATCATCACTTGCCCTGAATTACTGTTTTCTAGCTTTGATTGCTTTTAAATACAGAAACAAGCTTTTAAAGTTCAGAATATTGCAAACTGATTAACAGAACTCATGTTCGCTTATATGTTCACAGTAGGCAATGCTATAAAAAATGGATTAAATGAACTGAGAAACAATATGGAGTTGAGATTCTTTTGTCTCTGAAAACTGGCTAAAAGTTAAGCTTCTTCTTCTTCTGTGAGACAAAATAAGTGTTTAAACAAATTTAAGCACAATATATGTTGAAATACATAATCACATACACAAGAGATATTAAGAACAAGTAGAGAAATATTGTCATCCCAATTAAAATAAAATTTGATCTACACCACTACCAAATCCATTTTTTTAGTCAAGTGGGACTTTGAGTATTACACTGTTTTTCTTCTTTGTACTGTTGTTGACACTCTCAGAACCATCTTCAAAGCACCGTACTCTTTTGTGTGGTGTAAAACCAGTATGCTTCCAATTTTGCCATCAATCATCTTTAATAGCATATGCTATTAATGTAATTTTGTTATTGAAGATTCCTAAATCTATTCAGTGGTTTGCACAAGACAATTACGTTTTTTGTTATATTCATGCAGGCAATCAGATAGAGTCTTTTTAAATAAGAGCAATTAAACATGGTCATTATAAATGGTAGATTATTAAAAAAAAATCATGAAGTGTCAATATGACATCCTTTGATTTAAAATAAAATGGTAAGAGAATGGAGAGATGCATTTTAATTATTTAATTTTAAAAGTGTGCTTGAAAAATCTTCTTTATGAAAGCTTGCTGATGTTGGGAAATGTTTTCCATAGCTCTTACAGAGCCATGGATGGTTTTACAGCTATTTCATAACATGGTGAAAAATATTCTCCAACATAGAGAAACCCTCTATACATTATCTAGAAAAATCACTTTCCCACTTTCACAAAAATGAAAAAAAAAATTAAAAAAAAAAAATCTGCATTATTACGGTAACATCTGTGCAGTCAGCAGTGAAGAAATGTTACATCCTTGTATACCAACAAAAATTCAACACATTACGCATGTTTTTGCCACAAGAAGTTAAAGTTAAACAGATACATTATTTTGACAGACCACTTCTTTCTCATTCTTCTTGCGGTAACAGGTTACTTTCTGTCGACCTTCGCAGTATCAAAACCACTTGTTCAGCAAGGCGCTGAGGCATGTGTGTAGTGCATACAGCCCTGCAGGTACCAAGGTTTAACTACCCTCAAAGCTGACAGGTTGCTGTGCCTGGTGGGTAGCATGCCCTGGCTTCAGTCTGACTGCAACTGCAGCTGCTGAGGGCCAGAAAAATCTCCTGAGTGCTCCTGCTTCCATGGCTTACCCGGCTGAAGCATGAGGGGCCTGAACAGGCATACCTGGATAATCTTCATGTGTGATAAATTTGACATATGAACCATGAAGTTTCACAGCTTTTTGCACCTAGATGTTAAAGAATTATAACAAAACTACTAGATTTTGACATTGCATAAATACCCTCCAATGACCCAAAGACTCCCAAAGACCTGTTAAAATTGCTTAGACACGCTCCAAACCAAAGTGTATGAAATGTTAGACTTGCCTCCTATTGTGAAAGAGTTAAGCATGTCTTTTAACACAGATCAGCATAATTATTTTGAACAGTTTTTTTGAGTAAAGCAGGTAAGGAGCTGAGGAGGAGGGCTATGAAAGGACTGAGAAAGAAATCTGCTCTGGGAAAATGGTGAACTTCAAAACTCCTTTCACCTGTCAAAATGAGAGTATTTGAAGATCTCAACCATGTGGAGTACATAAAGTAGTTCTAGCAGGCATGAATTGTATAGATAAGCAACAGTATAAAAAATAAATCCACGTGGGATATCAAAAAGGGTGAGAAAAAATATTCCCTTCCATCCAAGCACTTCTGTGCACTATGGGGTCATTAATTCTTTAGATGTAATTGTGAATATATTCTGGTACATTTTGGTAAGTAATGTTAATACATTTTATAGATAGATGATGTCAGCTCTACCCCACCTTATTAGCAGCAAGTCTAATTCGGACTTGCATCTACCTATCACCATAGATCTCCAGTCTTATTTTCAGAACAAAATTCATCAGAGAAAAATATTCAGTCCAATTAGCTTTTTCTACATTGCTTAATTTGAGATATCAAGGAAGTGAAACAAAAGAAAGGAATCTATCACCTATATTAATGGATGTTTCAGATCAATTTAACCTGAACTAATATATTTTCTTAATGACAAATCAATGTCAAAAATAATGAAAGAACTTAAGATTCTGTGTGCTTTCCTAAAGTCTTTGCTGTTAAACAGGGTTGTACAGCCTGCCAGTCTTGCATTATTTATTAGCTGTGAATATTATTAGACCTTGTTGTGGTTTACAGTACTGAAAAGATAGAAGCCAATTATTTCTTCTGCGTTCTTTCAAGAGTTACACAGTTGAAAAGTAAAAAAGAGTCTTTATACCAACTAAATAAGAACTTCAAAAAAATCTAGAAATAAACTGCAAATGAATATACTACAGGTTTAATTCTCTGTAATTGGTTCAATTTTATATGAATGTCTACAGTTTCTCCAGATGATTCTTCCCCTGAGACCAGGATGAGGTGCTGAGGTCAAGAATCCACCCAAATTCACATTTGTTGTAGCTTATTATACAGCTATTTTTTAACAAAGAGAACTTTAAATTAATAAAAACTTTATAGCAAATACTGCAGTAGAATCTATGGGCAAGAACTCACACACACAGCACTGTGCAAACCAGCCAAGAGAAGTTCCTCTCCTGATGAGAAAAATTTCAAGTTTCAGGGTGACAAGTGGGTCCTGTGGATGAGACAACCGAAAGGACAGGATGATCCCTAATATTTATATCAAAATAACATTTTCAAAAGCTGTTCCACTGCTTTCTTAAGTGGACCAAGAACAGTGAGTCTTCCCTAATGTCTGTTTCTACCATTTAGTTCCCAGTTGAGAATTGTACTTTCAACTCTTCCTCAATATCATAAGAGAAGAAAAAGCTTCAAGTCATCATTTATTCCCTACAGGTAAGAAGAGAGTCAGGCAACTTCCCATCTGGATCTTTTGTGAGAAAAACAAAGTATAAAAAGAGAACCAACAAAAGAGTTTATTGGCATCAAGTTTTCATTGAAGCTGACATCACAACTCCCTAATCAAATCTGGGATCACAACTCTATGAGAAACCAGAGGCAGAACTGAAAAACTAAATGGATGCTTCATTGGAAAAACAAGTAACTTCTGTTAAACACAACAGTTATTGGTATGTGAGTACTGAATAGGTTTGTGGTCCACTAAAAAGACAGAACTCTATCCGAATAAGTAAGGTTATGAGTAGAGCATGGGTAACGAAGTCACCCTGATTTTTTCAGCCTTCTCTCCTGTTTCACAGTTTCATGTTTTGGGTTCTTTCTCACACTCTGGTCTGTAAACACTGGCCAATGTTATTGTAGTTTCAAGGAAAGTTTTCATTCCTGTTCTTAGAGGTATGGACAGCTGATGGACAGTTGTCCTGACCAACGGGATGGGGAGAGGTGTCAACCTTCTCCCCCAATCCCTGGCCTTTGTAGAGATACTATATAATGGAGTCAGACTTTTAAATAAACTTAGTTTTCAGTTCATGCCTTCTGATCAAAATGTATGTGTTTGTGTGTGTGTGACGAACTCTGTCATAACTATTTATAGGAATTTCCAAAAATTTCAAGTGTGTTAATGCTTAGAAAACAGCCTGTGTAAAGCCTGGATCCTCAAGACAGAACATACAATTGCAGAATTATGTTTAACGCCAAAACATGTCTATAACTTGCAGATCCAAAGTCTTTTTACACACTTCATAGAGATGAAAACGCCATTTTTTTGTGGGAGGCTGGGGGAAGAAAAACAGAGATCAGTTTGTCCATCCACAAGGGGCTGTGCTTGGGTTACCCAGCCAATTTACCTTGTGACCCGAGCTAGATCTTTGAACCCATTCCTTCAGAGGTGAAAAACCAGGGTATTAAGCCTGATTCATTTAAAAGTGTCCAACCAACATAACAAATGATTTTAATAAGATCTACAGCTCTACCGGGAAAACTGTACAAGGAAGGCCCAAGTGCTTCTTTAATGTTTAAAACTTGATTAAATATTTACAGTAGCATAAGACTGAAAAAATCAAAAAGCTCCTCCTTGTCTTGACTGCATCAAATCATGCTTATGGTAGCTTATGAAGAGCAAAAATTTTTGCCATTATTAGAAACAAATATAAAAGCTAAAATTAGATACACAGAATTTTGTAATTTCTATCATGTATATTCATGATTACACTTATTTATAAAAGAAAAACAGGACTAAATATATTTATGCTTACTAAAACTAGTATTTTAATTTTAAAGACTGAGACTTTTGAGAGATAATATATATATTTTTACACCCATTCCCTTATTTACCTTCTGGATTATGAAGGCTTATTTTAGACTTCTACCTATCAACCAGGAATTTTCAATTTTCTTTTGGATTTTCACATTTCCTTTATTGTCCTTCAGGGTAATGAATGCAAACCCCTAATACAATAAACTTGCTTTTCTCAGCTGTCTCTTTATGAATAGTTCATGCAGCACATTCACAGCTTTCAAATTATTTCAGGTGCTAAAGGAACTTTCAGGTGCTAAGGAACTTTCAGGTGCTTGCTCCTTAATTAGCACAGCCTTTGGAAGAAAGTTTTTCATGAAGTCCACAGATCTATGAACAGATTCTTGGCTCTAGATGAGTTCCTATAACAAACAATTACAAGTTCCAGTCAGGAGCTGAGTTTGAATGAGTTCAGTATGTTGGAAGGAGTCTAGAATCTCACTGGGGAAGATAGTGAGGAAAGGGATAGATAGGAAGTTATTTGATCCAAGTCATACCAGAATCCGCTGTAATTCTCTGCAAATGAGGCATCTATTCAAACACCTTAGCAAGTTTTAGTTACCTAGCAAAACTGCTGAAGCTACAAAAGCCTTAAAAACCCAATTCTCACAGGAATGGATTAGTGTACTGAAATAAATACCATGGTCAGCTCTTTGCAAATGAAGTCACAGCACATATAATGAAAGAATTTGGAGTGAAATCATTGTCATTATAAAAAACCATTTGATCCTGTTTCTGACAACAGAATCTGTATCCTTGGGCAATTAGGTCTTAAAAATGGTTGCCTATAGGTGTTTATAAGAAGCTAATTGCTACCTTGAAGCCATTTGGAAACCTGCACATTCACAAGCAGTTATACAGCCAGATAAGCCCAAAATCCCATCTCACTATTGACTCCGCAAAGCAAGTACAAAAGAAATCCTGGGAAAACAGAAATCCCACGCCATCCAAGGCACTCCCTGAGGATAAGGCAGAAAAATGGTTGTTTCTTTCATCCTCGACATCATGCTGTTGGAAAACCATGAAGGTTTTCCTGTAGCTTTCCTTCCAAAGTACATGGAAGCCAATGGGCTTCCATAAATACAACTCAGTCAGTCAAACTAGTTAGTCCAGCCAGTGGTACCCATTAATAAGGATATGAGACAAAAAAATATCATTTGTTTCGCAAGTGCATGCCTTACAAAGCCAGAAGCAAGAAATGTGATGGACTAACAAGAGCAAGCCACTAGACTGTGGAGGTAAGACTCCTAATTTAAGGCAAGCTGTCATTTTGTGCAAGCTGCTAACTTCCTTGTGACTCAAGCTTCCCAGATGTACAGTTTGGGAAAAATGCATCTTCGATGAAAAACAGATGCTCTTTCAAAAATGTGATTTATTTGTCTCGAGGATAAATAAATACTTTATATTTTACTGTGCAAAAGATTCCTACATCTCCCCTAAAGAAATAATTACGCTATTTTGGTTTAGCTTTAGAATTTGGGTATGAGTGGCAATTCCTATGAAGAATCGCATCACTGCTAGCGACCTTTTATTCATCCATTCATATAAACACTGAGAGCATACACAGGGTAGTGCAAAGCAGGCAAACCGCTTCTCATGGCCCGCACCCCTGTGCTGCAGCTCTCAGCTTTATGCACTGGGTTACAAACTGCCATCTGCAGCGCGTGTGTTAATGGCTGCACCACACCATTCACACACAGAGGCAGCCACGTTCCATCTGCCACGCAGTCAGGCCACACATAACTCAGTCCCACCTTCAGACCAAACAACTGCTGCTTTCTCAGCCTGACAATGCAGGGAAGTGATTGATGCCACGGGCAGCTCCCATCTAACATTCAACCAAATGTGCACTTAGCATTTAGGCGTCACCTGTCCCCGGCATAAAACAAAATGGGCTTTTTTTCACAGTAATTCTTTGTAGGAAGGAAGCCTGACATTTCACCCAAAGCTCAGCACAGAAGTGACTTCAAGTAATCACTAGAGAAAAGTTCCCCTTCAACCCTCGCTGCCGTATTTGACACCACTTTTAGCCATGTGTTTAGGAGATGTATTACTTTTACAGAAAAACATCTACCTGTTGTGCATTAACAGTGTTAAAATATGGAAAGCACTACCTAAAAGACT
The DNA here is from genome assembly GCA_013397315.1 of Donacobius atricapilla. NCBI lineage: Eukaryota > Metazoa > Chordata > Aves > Passeriformes > Mimidae > Donacobius > Donacobius atricapilla. The sequence goes on along the minus strand of WBMY01007377.1, from coordinate 49,141 downwards.
TTAATTTTTCATAGTATGATAAACCCAACTTGCGAGCTATGCGTAGTCCAACATTAAAATAAAAGCATATTTTTTAATAATTATAAGAGATCTAATATTGATATACACAAACCAGCACTGAACTCCTGGAACCAAATAAAGTCCCTCTAAGGTTTCAATGCATTCTTGGAAAGCAATCAAAGGCCTCTTTTTCCATAAGTTTGTTATTTATAGAAAAGCATTTGATTGTTGCATTGAAGTGTGCACTCTATGTGTAAAAAGGTGTTTATGGGTCTTAGTACAGTATAGTTAATACCCAAGCAATACCTAGCCCTTTTATAATAAAGGACCCTTACTGAGAGGGTATATATTGTACTTTTCATCAAGTGTACAGCATACAATTACATTTGCTGGTGGTCTATAATGTAAACCCCAGTTGAGTCAGCTTCTAGCTTATGGATTTGTTGTTCCGCATGCAACAATTAAGAACAGTTTTATTTTTGGACTCAGCTGAAAGTAAAGAGTAAGATTTGAGAAAAATATTCATTCTTTCTTTCAAAGTAAGCTATAAAAGCTTCCAGAATATTTTAAAATCAAAACTACACTGCTTAGGATTTAATATATTCTTTCTGCTACGTATGGATTGATAATTACATACTTTCCCACAGACAAAGAAAATAAAAGGTGCGAAGAGTACACAAAGCAGACCTTCCTGCACACAAAAGGTACAGTTACATTCAGTATAAATGTGGTAAAACACAGACCTAACAAAACTCCTACCACAGCATGACTTTTATCATCCACTGGGCTACACAGCTGACAATATTCAAAACACAAGAGAAAAAAAAGCCACATAATAAAATTAAAACCTTTCCTATCACAACAAAAAAAAAGCATTACCTGTTTCTAAACATCCAGAATCTGAAATTTAATATAAATTCAGCTTCTCACACATGAATTCAAATAGGTATCAAATCATGTAACATTTAAAGGTTAATGTTACTTTTAAGGTTAGAAGGTAATGTGAAGTTGAAGCTTTCAGAGCTTGACATATTTTAATCCCAATTTATGATTTAAATATTTATTGGGTTTGACTGCATTTATATTTTTTGTTGTGTTTTTCTCTTTGGAATATAGCAGAAGAGAAAAAAAAAGTTATTTAAGGTCACAAAATCTGAAGCCCTAAGAATCTTCTTTGTGACATTGACTGGAATTTTGTATGGCTACAGCCTGAGGGACAAGTTCTTAGAAGTGACAAATCTTAAGGCACACATAAGCATAACTAGGTAACTGAGCTGAGCGCCAATGCAACAAGCAAAAACAAATTCCGATATGAACTACCTCTTGAATAAGTTTGGTATGGCAAAGTTTGCTTTAAAAAATTAGGCACCTTTCACTTCACAGATTTGGGTTCTGTCCATTATGCTGTAGCCCCAGTTGAACAAGATGCTTAAGCACTTAAATGTGTCGGATGGAAAGCCACCCCAGTCAGGAAATTCAGCGGGAGATTGTGTCAGTGCTGATCCCAAATGGTCAAACAGCCCTGACTGGCATGGTAAACTACAAGAGGTGCCAACCTTGTGACTGAAAAAGCAGCCTTGAAGCAATTTCAGTCCCAAAAAAGCCATCTACATACCTATGAAATGCAGTTCCTTTGGGATTGCCTTGAAGTTAAGATTTAGTGAAACTTATAAAAGATCTTTCCCTAAATCAGAATTTCCACAGAAGCTTTAAATAAAATAGAAAACAAAGCTACAAGTACAACCCTCAGTATTCTCCTTCTGAATAGCATTTTGGTGCATTCCAAGTTAATTCACTGAACCAATTTGAGATCAGGAGTAATAAAAGTTCTGTGAACTCTGATTTTTTAGACTATACAGGCAAAATTCCTACTCACCATTCTTTAATCATGGTTTAAGTAACAAAATAATATCTGTAGATACAGATTTTTCAGGGTAGTGGAAGAAGGGAGACATTTATATATATATATAGATAAAATTTTCTTGCTGTAAATGAAACCAAACTTCAGAAGTGCAAATCTAGGTGGACAGAGAGCTAGAATAAATGAAAATTCAAGTACAAACAACCTTGCACAATTCAACAACTAAGTCAAAGAGAAATGCAGATTTAACTTTTAATTACAAGGTAGAACTCTGAAGTACATTATAAAGTCAAATGTTTTCACAGAAATATATTTTGCTAGAAAGCAAAGTGGTAGCTCATTTGCATATTTCTTTTTGTTAGCACACAAAAGAGTCAAACTGCTAAAATTAGGATAGCAAATTGTTTGAAAACCTCATTTTTAAGCAAAATAAATGAGGCTGAAAACAGCCATTTTGCATATAGTACCAATTTTTCAAAGTTGATCCAGAACATATCATTCTGAAAAAGCAGACTGGGTTGGTGTTTGAGGCTACAGGGATCTGATGATTTCAATAGCTGCTGACTGTGCTCATCCCAAACTTGTTCAGTGCTTCATTAGCACTAAACAGAGAAGCAGTTTAGCAGGTGGTTGCAGTGTCTTGCTTCTCTGTCCCCCTCAACCCCAAGTAGAAAAATTTCTCTCGTATTTACAGTATTCAACAAATCACTTTCTGGAATGTACCAGTCATTTAAAATTTTCTACCATGGCAAAATGAAACAATGGCATAAGGTTTAGTGACTTAAATTTTTTTTTCCCCAAGCACAAATGAAGTAAGCTACAGTATGTATCTATACACTGATATTTTCATATTAGGAGGGCATCTACTCCATATTTTAACATGAACTGCAGTAGGGTGGCATAGACACCTTACCTTATGTTCCACTGCTGACTTCAAAATCTGCTAAGATAATTAAATATATTAATAGCTTTCCAACATTATGAATTATAGTATTATATGGGTGGAACTTCCCTTAAAAACACAGGTAAATGCTGTTATATTAATAACTGAATAGATTATTTGTTTGAATCTGATTTCATAACATCTATTTTTCCCTTTTATGTGTGACAGCAGCCTCAGAACAGTAAATTTCAACAGTCTGTGAGCCGTTAGGAAAACTATCAATTCAATGAGTCAAAGTGGAAAAGAATGGTAAGGTGTAAAGGTATGTATGGAGTCTGTACCAAATTGGTTTTGCCAACTAGACACCTCTTTGAGCATATTCCTACTCCTCAGGGAGGGATATGGGCTTTCCTACTGATTTACTATCATTTATTTCAAGGCAAATCTCAGCTAAGCATTTAATTAGATCAGACAATATTGGGCTTAAGGAGAAATTCCTACAATTCCGTTAATACAAAATATGGCCAAATAAATATTTGCAACTTCACCAAAGTTATCTTCTTGCATTCATTCAAACATAAAACAAAGTGTTTACACAGATGATTACTGATTATGCTATACTACATTTTAGTTTACTACAATGCACTTTGTTTATGAGGGTTAACAGATTACCAAAAAATGCTTCCTAGTAGTTAAACATTGTTCCTGAAGAATAAATGGGTGAAGTGAAATCTGATAGTGTATGCATAATCCAACACACTGATATTGTACACAACCTCAGCCATGTGTTTGTACAGGAGAATATATTAAACCCCATCTGTTTTAACAGTCTTTAATGTTATAAATTAGGAAAACATCAAAAATGTCAGGAGACGGCAAACACTTATTTGTTGTCTTTCAGCTCTATATTTATTAGACAAGTTTGTTATCAAACTATTCCTCTAAACATGAAAAGAACAGCAGGCCTTCTGGAAAACCAGATGGCTGCTGTGGTTTCAAAACATGTTCTGGAAGGGTTATGTAGTTTACATTTTTTCTTTTTCATAAAGGATTGTGTGGGATGTGGCATGGTTCTCAGACACAGAACTCCAGCAAAAAAAACCCAAGGGGTATGTGGGTGGGACAGTAAGGGACTACTTGAGGATACAAAAAGAAAGCAAAATTATCCACGTCACTGAATCTAGGAGACCTTCTTGTAAGAAAAGAGAAACTTTTTGACTATAAAGGAAAAAAGTTACCACTATAATGGAAAAAAAAATGCTTTCAGACTTCAGTCTTAGGCATTTCACTGCTTTTCTCTGAAACAGAAGGGAGCCATAGACACTGAAATTAAATGGGGGACCAAAAAAAAAAACCAGCAAAGCATCAGAAGAAATATGTTCGATGGGATGAATTACATGCATGTCAAGAGAAAAAAGAAAAAGGTCAGTCTATCAAACTGAGAACATAATCATATTCCAAATGGAAAAATGCTTAATAACATTTGCTGAGTTGTTAAATCAATACACAGTAGGAGTAAAACCCTCATATAAAGAGGATTCAAAGCCCCATTTCAGGAAGGATTAGAAAATGCAAGGAAAAGAAACCATGGCTACCTCCAGTATTTTGTATTTGGAATGACATTTTCTGTCATGATCTTTTGTTTTGGAGCAGAAAAAAAACCAAAAGGTATTTCATTCCAAGGACACAACTTTGCCAGAGGGAAAAAAAAGGCACTTGAGAATTTGGATAGCCTCTGGGATTGGGATGGCAGATCTTCCTGACCCAGCAAGGCATCTGAACCCGCCAGTTGCCAGCATTCTTCAATAGCCCTGGCAAAGTAGCTTCCCCAGTTCTCCCTACCCTGAGCATTCTGGTTATACATGTCCGTGCCCCTCCTAAAAAATCCCACACCTGTTGCCAGCCCTTTGCTACACCTCTGATTACAGAGTCTGCATCTAAACTGCAAACAGCCCACCTGACAGCAACAGGAATTTATATCAAGTTGGGCACTGGAGGTTGCCGAGATTCCAAAACCTTTGCCAGCAGATGTGGTGGAAGAACACAAGGCAGAGAACAGCCACAGTTCTGACTGAATATAAGTTCTCATGAGGATACTGCCTGGAGGAGTTGTGTAGTCCCCATCCCTGGAGGGTTTAGGCTCACAGGACAAAGCCTGGACTAAACTGGCCTCATCCCATAGCTGGTTCCTCCAAGCAGAATTTAGACCCTGGAGGGTCACTTCCAAGTTCATTAATCCTATGATTACTCAGAAACTATGAGAGGTCCCAATATCAAACCATGCTTGATTCAGTCTATTTTTGTGACCAACCATTTCAAGTCAGCAATGGTGTACTGGAAAGGTAACAAAGATGTGCATAAAACACTTTAACTAAAAAAAGCTGAAACATGTTGGGATTTTGCAGTTTTTTTTGTTGTTGGGGTTTTTTTGGGTTTTGGGGTTTTTTTTTCAGGGCATAACTATTTGGCAGATATTTTGGCAATATGTTTATCCAAAGAGGCTCACGTCAGATTTTTTTTTTTTTAAATGTGGTCTTCCTCATTTGTAAAGATGGGGGTCTTAAAATATATTCTTTTTCTCTAAGCTATTATTAAGTAACTCTTGAATTACAATGTTGTATTTCAATTTTCATCACTCGTCACATTCAGCCACAAATACTAGTACGTTTTCTTCACTCAAAACATATCTTTTATTGATACTGTGTCTGCAATAATGATGCAGGTGAATTTTATCATTCCTTTCACCCTACTAGTAATGAACAAATTCACTGCTTATTACTTTGGACTTGATCTCTAGCAAAACACTACTGGAACAAACAATTTGATTTGTCAACACCTTTACAAGGACTCTTCAATCAATGTCACAAATCCAAATTTAAGCAGCAAAATACATTTGACTGCAAGACCCCAGACTGATTAGAGCTTCGAGTTCAGTGAATTGCACCAGACAGGACAGCAATCAGATTATTAACTCCACTTGAAAATACTCTCTGCTGCCTGGGATTAGCATGCATATTTTGATATAGATCGATAAGCAATCTCCTTTCTATAAGAAATGCCTGCAACATTCATTTGGCTGATCAAAGGTATATATCAGCTTGTTGTGACAGCTAGCTATTGTTTTCCTCTTTCTTTACAGGAGAGTCTCTATTAAAAAAAATCTCTGGCTCCCTTCCACCTAATAGTGGAAGTCAACAGAGAGTCACAAAATTCCATCTCCTCAATACTGAAACACAATTAATACAGAAAGGACTTTTGCCTTTTTTTGTGATAACTTCACTTTCACTTCTTCATTCTTTCTGTTCTCCCTCTCTCCCTCCCTCCCTCCCCGATTCTGAAACTATGAACATTCTCTTCAAGCCTTCCAAACATTTTCATGGTATTCTTCTCTGCTTCACTCACAATCTAATTAGGGGAAAAAAAAAATTGAATAACATTTTTTCACACGAACAATATATTTCGTGGCTTTGGATTCAAAATAAAGCAACTTTTTATGCCAAGGTTCACACAACAAAATCCATTTCCAGTTAACTCATCAGAGAAAGAAGGCAAGATATTTTCTGCATAAGGTAACATGAACTCTTAAATGAGCTCTGGATTTTATTGCATTTGCAGAACTGAAAAACCAAAATTTATCTGCCAAATTTTTTCAAGATAAAAGCACAGGCATTTCACCCTTCCTCTAATTACATATGAAATAACTGCTATCTCATCTGAGCTTTTTATCTTTTTAATAAAAAAGTCATACTTTAAAAAAGACAAACACAGATTGCAAAGCATACAGTCAAGAGTGAGTTTGTACAAAAGAGACACCACGCCTCAAGGAGGCCATCAATGTGCATTTTGATCTTCTGAGGGAGAGATACTCTGAGATCAACATGAGAAGAGAAACCTAAAATTAAAGCTTTTTTTTCCAGCAGCACTGATTCTTCAAAGAGAACAACCCAACTCAGATTCAGTTGTAGGATTGAAGTCTTGAAGCACAGGAGAAGATTCTCCATCCACACCCATGCTTCAAGGACAGATAGAAAAGCAAAGGAGATTTCATTGCTGGTTTTATAACTTTTTACAGATGATTACAGTTTTAGTTGGTGATCTTCCTAACCAAATAGTTCTAAAATATAGCTCAGTAACAGTGTACTGAATTCCCACCCCACCAAATTCAGTGAGCCTTTCCCAGTGCCAATGGCTTTGCTCCTGTGCCTTGTCTGGAAACAGCCTCCAGGTACTCCACGTACCCCCCGTGCTCCAGGGAGAGAGTAAACACATATTTTTTAACCTGATTTTTTAACCTGTGTTCACCTTCGGGCTGATGCAGCTCCTTCACACTTGAGAGCAACATATGAGATCTGGACTCACAGTCTGAATCTGCTCTAGTACATATAATTTCCTGGCAATTATCAGCATAAATTTTAGTCACTTACAAGGTTCCAAATACCTTTATCACAACACTGGGTTTGTTTTTTTTGTTTTGGGCTTTTTTTTGTTTTGTTTGTTTGTTTGTTTTGTTTTTCCTACTTTAGCTCTTTCCCAGCAGAAGTTGGACATTACTTTCTAACGTCCTATAAATAAAATAGTTCCTTCATTATTGAATCCCTATAGAAAATCCTCATAAAATCATGTTAACTCAAAATAAGCATAGGTTTTCCAATACCACAGAGACATGAATTCATACAAAGCAATTTAATCCATGTATGTGTACCTAATATATATTATACTAACTAAGACAAGAGAATTTATCATATTCTACTCCTTGTTAGATTTTTTTTTCCCCAGCAATTTTCAAACATTTATAATTTCTGGTGTCATAGAACTGCAACAGAAACTGCTATGAATAATATGTCATCTTTTTTTTATTATTTTTTCTAATTCATGAATTTATTCAAACTGGGCAATCTGTAGGCTAGAAGATTCAGGAAGCAAATGCCAGGTAGTTCTTTCAGCTAAAGATACAAACAAAGAAGAATATTTTAGGTGGAAGTAATTTTATCTATTGAATTTCAATATTAAAAAAAAATCCTGTTTGCACAATTAAATGGCAGCATTTAGGAAAAGACAATTAGTTCTTCATTTCAGCTCCATAACTAAAACTGCATGTGGTAGTGTATAGTAGAGCATGAGTTTAGCTTTTGTTTGTTTTCTTTGTAATTTAAGTTGCAAGGGCTTTTATAAGTGATAGATAGAGGGGTAAAGGAAAAGAATCCTACAAATACCCAACCGTAAGTCCTACTTACATTCCAAGGCAATTTTTTTTCCTTCCAAATAGTCCTTTGATTATACAAGATCAAAATCATTCTCCCTTTCCAGTTTATCAAGGAAAAACTTGTATATATTGTGTATAAATTACCTGGAAAGCCTAGACATCTCTGTATGACACGAAAGATTAAATTTAAAATGATTATCCAGATTACTGATTCACTAAGAGGATCAATGGATTTGATAATATTCTTAAAGCAGAACATTAAGATATATAAGGATACATATAAGGATAATTGCTTGTACTTCCTGAAACTAGTGGGAAGAACAGGTACTGCTTTATCACCTTTTGCAAACCCAGTTTAAATTGATACCCAAGTTGTTTTTCTTTACTGGCTCTTCAGCAGAGACAATCTCAATCTAATTAACTGGAGATAGCAGCTTCATATTTGATTAAGAAATCTTACATGGAAAACCAAGGATTTCAAGACACAGGTTCTAAATCTTTAAGCTTCTTAATGTGTTTATGATGTCTTTAATGTAGCATGTCACTACATGGACTGATTTTTGTTGTGAAATTCTGTGGTGTACTGTTGTGCAAGAATAGGAAGTGGGTCACCTTATCATACACAACCTTCCTTTTGTACTTATTATTAACGATAAAAGATAAATTAAGAAGCACCCCTTAAGAAACAAATTGGCTAGAGTGACTGCCTCTTCAAAAAATCTCAGAAGGTTTGTAAAAGAGATTATAAACATATACAATAAATTTTTAATATTTTCTACTTAATCTAATAAACCTTTGGGTTTTCTCAAAAACTTTATAAGGCAGTCAATGAAGGCATTTAATCATATAATTATATGAGAAACTACAAAGATAAATTAAAATTGAAAGTGAAATGGTTTAGTAAATTCTTTTTATAAAAATTTGCTACTTTTTACTTGACGCAAATCTATTTCATAGGAAAATTTACTCAAACACCTTCATAGAACAATACACTGGTGCAAACAATTAATTCCATTTCCTATAATTTGTGTTATACACAAAACATGAATCACTGTCCTCACTCCTTCTTCAGCACCTCAGCCTAACTGTAAATACATTTTGAAATCACTCCATATTGGTAGAACAGCTCATTTTGCTAAAGAAACTCTCTGTTGGCTGCCTTCCCAAGTCAAGCAGGGTTTTCTGACAGGGAGCATACATTTGTGTTCACAAACAGGAAGAGATGAAGCCAACATTCCTCCCCTTTCATCAGTCATTTCCCTCCGTTTCAATGGGATAATTTGAGTAGTAGCTCCATTCTCTCTTGCATACCTAGAACCACAGCAGGCTGTGCAGGGCATTTAAAGCTACAACTAACTCAAGCAGAAAAATACAAATAAAATATAGTAATTTGCACTTTTAAGTACTTAGACTGTATATTACTCTATTAAATCTGAATTCATTAATATTTTTCATCTTTGAGAAAAGAGGAGGTTGTTGCATAGAACATTCATTCTGAAGGAAATTAATCTTAATTAATCACAATGGCAGCATTATTGACACAATGCCCATATTAATTCAATAAGACACCTTATTTCTCTATTCCACACTAGTAATGTACTTGCTTTAAATTGAGAAATTATTTGTGCTAACTACAATTTTGGATGAAATCTGTTGTCTGAGTATAGATTGGCAAATTGTTAGGAGACACGAGGTCTTATTTAGGGGCAGAAAAAAAAAAAGGTATTTGAAAATACCACTAGATGTATCGTAACAGTTGTGGTCGTTTTTAAGATAGGTCTTGTCTGCTTCTAAACATACCAGTACATTGCTTCTAGCTTGGATTGACTTCTTTTTTGATGATCTAGGTTCCATACTATTAAACCTGAAGAAAAACAATCTCATGCATCCAGCGGAGATGTTTGACAGGGTCCATTTTAGATCTCTTACAGGGCAAATCATGTAATTCCATCTTTAAGAAAATCAGTGGCTTGATCTGGGATATTTTACCCAGCTTCTCAGCAAGACAAACTCCTCCTAGTGTCAGAGCACTCAGCTGTGTTGGGGACCTGCTGCAGCACTGCCTTTTATTTGCCTCTTTAGAACACTGAACACAACTTGCATCCCACACAGAGAAATGATGCCCCTGCACTGCAAACAGCTGCATACCCATGTACAGCAGATTATAGCTCTGCAGTCCGGCTCCATCCAGCAAGCTCTCAGGGTAAATGACAGAGCCACAAATTGCCTGAGTTGGGAGGCACCTCTGGAGCCCCAAGGTCCAACTTTCCCAGCTGAAGCAGGACCAGGCAGAGCTGGCTGTCCAGGACCACATCCAGCCTGCTTTTGGATATCTCCAGCAAGGAAGAGTCCACAGTCTCCAGAAGCTGGTCTCCTTCTCAGAAAGCTACAGAAACAACAAGCTAGAATTACAATTCTGACATAAAAAAGTGGAAGAGGAATTCAATTTGTTGTATTAGGTATGGCCATTTGCAATATATTAACTACCATCATACATTCAAGGTCTGGAAGAAGCATGACCTTGAATGTACAAATTAAAGTGTTGTGTTACTTGCATCACATGACTCTTTTAACATTTACGCATCTGCAGAAATAACAAGAGCCTGAAAACTTTATGAACCAGGTTCTGTACCTTCATAAAAAGCTTCTTACACATATTTTGTAACAGTACCCCTCTGTCCTTCCACCCCAGTTTAGACTGTACTCTATTTTACCTGGTACCCACCTTGAAAAGGAGTAATTTAAGCAGGTGCAACTGGGAGGATGGATGTGTTACACCACCGAAAAGGGAAAACAGTCCTCCATTTACAGCTCTTCATTAAACTTACATTTCATCTTGCAGGTTAAGTGGAGGTTGTTCCTAAAACATTTTAATTTCCCATTTTTTTGTAAAGACTGAGAAAAGAACACATTCACGAATACTTAAACACCAGTGCTTCCAGCAATCATTTCACAAATCTTTAAAAGAGGAATGTCATTTTAACTCTTGGCTATTTCACCATACAGATGTCTGTGACTATGCTTAAAATCAGATTTCTTTTAGCAGTACAGAACTGCTGCCTTTCAATATTCCTTCACCTACATCATGCAGGCTGCAGAAGCAAGGAACACCAAGTCAAACAAATGTGAACGTGTGATCAGTTACAGAGTTTCACACTTAAGCATCTCTTAAAAATGGAAGCAACTACTTTTTCAGGCAGAAGAGAAGCTGCTGCTACAGAGAAGTAGGGGAAAAAAATACCCACGGCCCCATCGCTCCCTCCCCTTCTCACAGTTAACACAACAAGAATTTTCCAGAGGCTGCTTGGCACAACTGAAAGTCTGTCCTGTAATAAATGCATGAACACAGACAGACACAACACGTCAGAGCTGCACTGACACTGATCTGGGCTCCATCTTTTGACTTATTCAAGAGTAAAGCAAAATGAATTAGGTGGAATGAAACACAAGTTTCCTGGGTGTTAAACTACTCTCAGTAATCTTTTAAATGCAAATATTGACGCACTAATAAGACAGAGACATTCAGCAATTTCAGTGATAATTTCTTTGTACTAAAGAATTTGGATATAGGGCACAGGACAGTATTGTTTTAAATAAAGGTATATTTAGACTGTCAGTCTGAACAAGCAGGATATACTAAAAGGAAAACAAGATAACAAGATTAAATAATGAAGATAATGTGGTACACAAACAATGAGAGCTGACAAATTTGCATTTAAGAGAACAGAGAACATAGTATCTATTTTTATATGCAGGCCACTCTAAGTCTTCAAGCAAACCCCAGAGATCTTAAAAGAAAAGGAAAAAAAAAAAAGGCAACAGAAGAGGGAAAGGAGAGACTAGCTTCAGACTGATTGCTGCTGAACTGCAGAATGTGAGAGGAAAAAGATATTTAATCTGCTCAGGACACTTACTCCTTATCATAGTGTGTCTTCAAAAAAAGATTTAATTACTTAAGCTTGGATATATTTGTCAGTATATGGCAAGGTACTATATTGGGATTAATGCTCTGAAGCATCTTCCTTTGCCACCTGAGATTTTCCCTGAGTGTGTCTCATGTATAACTAAATACCAGGTTTAGCAATGAGTCTTACGTAAGAGTCCTTCTGCTTCTGTTTCCACAGAGCTTATGCTAAAAACAAGTGACTGATTTAAGTGACATTGGGAGGCCCTTTGAGTGTAATTCGCCTTATTATCTTATCAGCGGTGAAGTCACGGAAGTGTGACTCTTATCTAAGGATTACATCTGGCAAGGATCATGATTAAAAAGATAGTATCTCATAATCTATCTCAAATTGTTTACTGTATTCATGCTATTTATACCCAGCATATAATTAAAAGCCACACCCTTGGCATGCAGGTATGTAGTTTTGACAGCATGCTTATATAAACAGTGTTAAGGAACTCAGATCATGTTCCCCTCAAGAATATAACAAAGATTAAATGAGTGAACTCAGGAGGCAAAACGAAAAAAAAGCCCACAACTTGTCTGAGCACAAAAAAAAAAAAAGGTCAAAATAATCCATAATGGAATGAAGCCCAGCATCAGTACACAGAGACAGAGAGAAGCAGGAATGAGTTCTTTCCAACACCAAAGAATTTCATCAAGGAAGTCAAGTTTAGGGTTAGTCATATGCAGCGCTCCTGTTGTTTTGAAAAACTTTCAGTTCAGGGTGCCATTGAAGAGTACTCTCAGGAATGCAAATATAAATGTCTGTATTTCTCCAGCACTTGAAATTCTGCATTACCTATGAACTATTTCAGCCGTATCAGGCACCTGCTTTGTTCAGTCTGTTTGGAACCTACCGTTTAACCAAGATCCCTACAGGTGGTACACCACATCCCTGCACAGCCCTAGCAACTTGTTTAGGGACTCTGCCTGGGCGCAGGGCACCAAAAATGCAAATCACATGCACAGATACTATCTGAGGAATTAAATTAATATATAAACTACACCTCTTATAGTACATTCTGAATTGCAGGCCAACACAAGTTACCTGCAAACTGCACTGAGGTAAACTCCATTTCGTAAAAATTTACAAGATGTACAGTTGCAATCTCAGGGCTCTGTGGATTGCCTTGGTGGCTCACATACCCACCAATTTTCTGGCAATGCTGTAATGAAAACAGATGTTATTAACAAAGAGAAAAAAGCATTGAGCTGAGAGCCAAGCAAGAGCTGAAGTCCTTATGAAATACTCTATATATTTGCTGTATTTAACCATTAATCAACCCTTGTATTAATCAGAACCCCAACCTTTAGATTATGTGCTCCTGTCCTTAATCCCAACAAGGAACAACTTCTACACCACCTACTGACCCCTTTTCAGGACAGCTACTTTCCTCTTCATTTCAATGGCACAGTTAGTGCTGTCTTTTCACAGGACCATCTACACACAGGGACAGCAGAGCCCATGCTTCACACACGCCTCAAAACTGCTGCTGTCATTCTTTGTACACGGGCACGTGTAAATAACCCCAACCAACCAGCCAACACACTGAGAGTGCAGACAGGACTGTGCAGCACAGGTTCCACCCCAAGGAAGGGGCAAAGCAGAGTTCTGAGGGAGTTCATGTCTGATGGCTTCAGAGTCACCTGCCCGTTCTGTGCGGAGCTCCCAGGTGAAAAGCTCATTCTTTAGCTTTGGAAAGCCAAGCAGATTTGGGTTTTGTTTACAGCGAGAGCAAATGGCACAATAATTCTGAAGTGTCCTTTGGCCATCTAACTGCCACTTCATCCAGCTATGCAGTAATTAAATTTCTTCATAATTAAATTATGCAAAGCTCCTTTATGCTTTCTTTACAACAGAAATAAAGTATTCATAAACTAAAAACAAAATGCCTTCCAACACCATCCAGCTTGTAAAAGAACTCCCTGTAAAGAATAAACCTAACATAGTAAACTGGCCAGTGGCTTTCCAGCTTTAAAGGGCTAATAGACAGCCAGCTGTTTGCCATGCCATTAAAGCACTCTGATAAACTCCTTATGGCAGGTGAGAGTTAGAACGTGATTTAATAACTACCAAATGAATCATTTATGAGCAAATATTATTTTAACTGGAATATTTTACTTCATAATGCAAATCTTCCAACTGCACTGAAGACCAGAGCTACCAGAGCTACAAATTATAACAACACATTTTAGAGTAATTTAAGAAATATATTGTGCTCTTCAAACAACAATGGTCATTTTTATTGAGGCAGTTGAACACTATTTCCTGAATGGCAACAAGTTTCTACATCATATAGTTGACAGCTCATCTTGAGCCTGCATAGCACAACCCACAATTTACAGAGAACAGTCTTCCAATACAAGAGAACACAAACTGTACTGGGTGGGCTGAGGAAGTATTTTAAAAGTAAAACAACAGCAACTGTCCCAAACATGGTCTCAATATTTGTCTCCAGAAAGCTTTAATCAGGATTACATTTTTGCATTCAATATGTACTTATGTCTTATCTCCTGTAAGGTTGTTAGCTTACCAGACCTGAAGCTGTTTTACTACTAAAATATCTCACCAATGAGCACCCACAGCTTCCTATAATCAGTTCTCTTTAACCTAAGCATATTAAAGAATCAATATTAAGAGGGGTAAATAAGTGTCATGCTGCAACATTGTCTCTGGTTGCAAGAGTCAGGTGAACTCAGTGTTTAACTCATGCTAGTTTATAACAAGAAAAACACAGTTTACTAGCAGAAAGAAGTGAGAAAGAGGTATTAAAGAGAACATCTATCTATAAATTAAAGTCTTAGAAGTGGGAGTCCTCAATTACAACACTACTCCAGTAAATCTGAGTAATTTTAAACATAAACCTGATTCACAGGAACCCCCTACTTAATCGCTTCTTTCATAAATTCTGCACAAACCATACATCATAAGAAAACAGCAAAAAGGGGTATTCATAACAGCCTTAAAATGGAATGTTATGTCATGACTCACCTGCTAAAGGTAAAGACTCCCACTGCTTGCAACTAGAGCCAGATTCATCATCTATTTTGCAGGCAGATTAAATTTGTGAGAGCACAGGCAAAACATGAATGCATGAAAAGTAATTCACTGTTTCTTTCTAATCCTCTGTTAGAAAATGGGGCACAGAGTTTCTTAGTGTGTCTTTAGAATCTAAAGACCTATTACCCTTGATATAATTTCTGTAGCAAATTCCATGTCAAAAAGTTAACCAATGTATGAAGAGTATTTATTTCTTATTCTTGCAGTGTGAGAATTCCGTACAAGTTAAACTGAACCCAAGCAGAGGAGAAAAAAAAATAAAAATTGAGAAACAGAAGTGTCATGGAGAGCAATGACAAAGGTATCTTGAAGGACAGGGACTAAAGAAACACTAGACTTGCTTCTGTGACAATGCCCAGAGAGATCACTGCGACAGAATCGACTAAAGCTACGGCCAGTTATCAAGCTACAGTTTTGAGGTCAGGCCTCAGAGTTGAGGAATATTTACAGAGGGAATGCTTATGCTAAGAAACGCTTTTCTACTTTCCTCTACATACCTGCTTGTCTTTCAGTGAAAGAAAAATAACTCAAAAGCCCTGATCCTCAATAAGCTAAAGGACGCAGGTTTTATTTGTGTTTCCATTCAAACAAATCAACTACTACCTAGAAACTGACTCCCTCCCCGCCAAAATGATCCATCCTTTCTGCAACAGGAACCAGCAGAAAAACAGGCTTGCCCCTTGGAAAGCACAAAGTGATCCATTTTCAATCTCCAGTAACCTTCAAAATCAATTTTATTCCATCAGCACTCCTTGATGAGGGAGTGTTTTTTACTCTGTAGATTTATCCATCTGCCTTTTGAGGTTTTTAAGCACTCACACCACCACCACAGTAATGAAATCCTTAATTACACTTCACATTCTCTAAAAGTTTAGGACTCTCCCTTATTTTTAATAGTGCAGAGAAATAACAAAGCTTCATTTGGATAAGGCATCAAGTAGTTGATAATTCATAAGATCCAGTTCATTTCTGCACCATGCCCCTCAGATCACTTCAGTTGGGGGTGTTAAGCTCTGGCTTGCTGTTTGACAATCAGATTTACCATAAATCTACAGCACTCAGAGCTGTAATGAATCTCATTTACAGTAATGTTAATAAAACAGAATGAAAATGAAAACATTTTAGACAGTTTAGAACATTAACAAAGCCTTACTGTTGCCTGCCAATTCCAGCAGCAAACCTGATATCTTCTTCTGGTTAGAGTATGGAGCAACATCGTGTGTTTTGACATGAATGGCATTAAAGGTTAAGGCTCCCAGTGAGGATGGTGTGTGTATCCTAAATAAATTAAATCCTGCTTTGAAACGCTGTAAACTTTTCTAGCGCTTACTAGGAAGCATCTCTAGCAGAGATGTAACAGACTTCTGCGAGGATAACACAATCTTTTGAAAAAAGAGGCAAAACTAGAGTAAAGCTAAAAGTGTGATTTTTCCATAATAAACAAACATAAATTTCTTTGCTAGTTCACATGCATATTTTATAAAAAACCAAAAGCAGTTATAATAGTTTCCTAAAACTGTTATACAATCCAATTAATTTTACTTAAAAATATATTCACTAGTCATGATAACTAATATTATTTAAGCACCTGAGTTTAAAGTTGACATTTAGACAGCTCTATTTCACGTGTATAATTCATATATGCAGGCTAAGAAAAAGTGTTGCTATTCAGCAGAAATATGACTTCATTTAGCCTTAAAGAAGTGCTCCTTTTAAGCCCAATGTTTATATGTGACAGAATTGAAAACCATATCTTTGAAGAAAAACAGGAACTGAATTTGCAGACATGGCACTACCCAATCCTGGTTTTGCAGAGCTGCTGACCTAATACTCCACCTGAATTAATGAGAACTGTGCCTATGTAAATCAAGCCTGTGTTGTCCTCTCTGGTACAGTTCAGCAATTTCAGTTTCAAGGAGCAAAACCAACAAGTGAACATTCGTAACAGGCAGACCTTGAACACACTCCTGGAAACGTGAATTTACTGTGATCCTTGAATAGGAATAAAGTTGCTAAGAGATATCTGTTACACGTTGCTTTCACCCTTTAGTTTATTTGAATAAAACCACATTTTATGTCCGCTGTTTCTAGTCAGCTTTTTTTTCTTGCCAGTAGACCTCTTAACTGAAATGATGCTTCCAATTACAACCTTTAAAATCAACAGCATTCAAGCTAATATAGCTGTACAAAGCTCCCTCACTAAATCTGATGAAAAATTGATATGGATGAAGAGGGGGAGAGACAAAAGAAACATTCTGGGAAATATCTTAAAAGGGTGGATTTTACTATAAGATATCTAAAAGCATGAAATTTAGAATAACTCTGGTTCACTTCAAGATTAAATCATAGGAAGATTTTTTCTCAACCTACATTTCCAGGCAACCTCCAAAAACATCCATAAGGTTTTTGTCACCTTTCAATTCTTTGTAGGCAACTGTAATCAAGATCATTTAATATGTTCTCTGTTATACAAAAATAATCATAGAATTGAACTCCATTGCTTTGCATGGACTGCTGGAAAATATTTTAAGGAATTCAGAAATATAATCCTTACTATACTAGCTCTCCACCATCACACACTTTCATTTGCAATGTTCCTTCCCCTACTTCCTTCCTGCTGTACAGGGTTGCAGCATCCATTAGCCATGCTTGGTGCTCACATCTTGAATTCTCCATCTAGGCAAACAACAAAGGAGGTTTTTAGGAATGGACAGACTTTTTTTTCTTTTAGTCATTTTCTTATACAAGTTACTGACTGGGATGGGACCAACCTGATCCTCTTTTATTTCTCAGTATTTTTTTCATCACTCACAGCTATAACCTTTAGCTTCTTTTTAAGCAATTCCACAGTGCAGAATTTTATTTTGCATGAATGCAAGAATCCACAGAACATATACCGAAATATCAATTTACCTCTAAGGGAATAACTGGTGCTATGAAAAGCTTTCTGAAAAATAAGCCATATGATTTTTAACAGCAAAAAGATCTTAAACACACTCTGTAGGACTGCAAAGATTTGGGGCAGGATGGGGGGAGAGCTAATGTTCAAATGCTGTAGTGCACTCTACACACAAACAGTAATAAAAATCTATCACTTAATCATTTACATGTTGTGTAAAACAGCAGTCTACTTTTAGTTAAGAGCTGCTTTATGTCGTTTTCATCGATACAAATGTTGCCCAAGTGGTTGTGTGGGAGAATACAAGAACAGACTGTAATAAAATTAAAAATAACTTTCCAAGGAAATAGTATTTGGAAGGATTAATTACAGAAGTTCAAACAGGAGGCCATATGCTTTCCCCTCTCTTTACTATTGAGCATACAGTATGCCTGTAATAAAACAGGAAGGGGAAAAAGCTGGTCAAAGCAAACTGTTTCAAGTACCAGGTAATGATTCAAGATATCTTTACAATTTTGTGCGCCTGAATATAGTTTATCTATTCATTTGACTTCTATGCTAAAATTTTTGTCAGCTGTGTTCATTTGTGGAATAAAATAATTATCTCTTTGTCACTACTCCCATATAGCAGGTACCTCTTGAGTGCTAAATACATGAGAGAAGTTGGTAGTGTGAGGATATTTCCTCCTTACATCAAATTCTCTACTCCAAATGCAAGATGTACTTGCAAGAACACAGAGGCTGTCAAAGATCATGGCTGCAACCAGCGCAAGCAAAAGAACTTTGCTAAAGTTTACAAGAATTGGGTGCTTTTATATGCTTTCCATTTAAGTAGTACATAGCAAAGAAGAAAGTCACTTTGACTTGTCCACTGTAACATGCTAAAATAAAAAGGTACATGGTCAAGAGTTTTTCTAATTTGGGGTCCAAAGGTTTCACTTCAGAAAATTGGTTACTTTTTCATTTGCATGAGAAAACTTTCCCTTAAATTAATCAGTTTAATATTTTCAAAACTCTAACACTGATTTTGTAAACAAATTGATGAAGTTAAATAAAACTTTCTAGTAGAAAAGACAGAGCAGAGGAATGAAAATAATCAGAGAGACTTTTATTCCAACTAAGTCATATACAATGTGAACGAGAAGTCAAAATTGTACAGACAACCAGTATGATGGGTCCTGCCTTTCTATTCAACTAAATCTATAGGGTTTTTTAAGTGCTAAGTTAATTGTATGTTTCCAATTAATTCCTTAAAAAGGAGATAAACACATGAAAATTCTGTTTACGGATATGATGAAAACCTCAATGATATAAGTTAACATTATTTGAGATCACAGTGGTGTATGGCCCCAGAATACAATATTGGAAGAACAGCTAGGTTTTAATTCTTTAATTCTTTAATTCTTTAATTCTTTAATTCTTTAATTCTCTCTCCATGACCTCCATAAGAAAAAAAAAAAAAAAAAACAACCTCAAAGCAAAACAAGACCACCAACACCAAAACCCAAAGGCTCCTCTTTTCAATTCCATAAATTAGTGGATAAAAGTTGCACTAAACCACAAGAACCCAAGCAGGGAAAGTGTCTGAAATGCCCTGTGCTCTGCAAGAAATCACAGTTTCCTTCGAAAATAATTTATTAAGAAATGTTAAACTCTTCTAGAAAAAAAAAAATTGAACAACTGATCAGTAACATATTATTCAACTATTTGATTGGAATATACTGCTATGGAAAGAACCTGTAGAATTATTAACACTTATTAGATGACAGGAAAAACTGGAATTTCTTTCCTTGTTCTCTCCGTTTCAGTCTGAAACTCTATTTTATGTAATAACATAATGATGCACTGAAAATTTTTTACAAATGTAAATCCATCACATCTCAAGTGAAAAATCCTCTAAGCGTAAAGCTGGTTTCTATACTGTTTAAATGCAATGTACTACTCTGTCTAAATCATAAGGGAATAAGGCACTTAAAATAGGGTGTCACATTTCAAGGTAATAAATAGCAGACTGATTCAACCTCCCAGTTGATCCTGCAGTTTACTTACATACAAGATGGAAAATAAAGTACTAAAGCCACTGTGATTTACTTCTCAGAAATGAGACACTCTATATTAGTGTAAATGAATGCAAAAGTCCTGCATTGGCAATTTATTACATTCTTAGGCCAAACCCTGATCGGATCAAATTTCAGTCTTTCTGAGCACACCGAGTGCACCTCACTGCAGATTCCAGTCAACACTATCAGCCATATATAAAAAAATCAATCCCAAACAAAAGCAAAATGGCCCCACCTCAAAATCTAAGCCAAGTTTCTCCAGTACATTCTTTTTCAAAGCATATTTGTCTTCCCATTTGTCAATATTTAGGGAAAGGGGTTCTATCCCAAGAGAAAACACATTACATAATGAGCTAGCACATACAGTAGTATTTTACTGGTTTTTAGTAGTCATCTAAAGTAGCTATCCAGTAGCTATCTATGATTTTGTGGTTTTTCTTATCTCCTAATAATACACTTTCCTGCGATTTTGCCAGAAAATATACATAGCAATACAATCAAGCAATACTTTCAACAACAAAATGTATTTCTCCCCAAAAGATATTCCAGGATTAACAGGAAACAGTCAACAATTCCACTTTAGTTTCTAGATTGTGTAAACTAATCCTATTTAAATGTTTCAAAGTATCCTGCTCTGCTTATTCCAGCAGGCACACTGATATTACTTCTTGTTTCCACAATAGCTCAAACACTGAAATGGATGTCCATTTTTTTAAAAAAAAGCCCAGGAAATTCTAAACCTGCAACTTTCCTTATAGTTCTATGTGAAAAACAGAGAAAACTGAAGTACAGAGGGCAGCAGGTGTCTGTGCACTTGGCTACACGAGCTCAGTGCCAGGGGTTTCAAGGCCACAGAAATTCATGGCCTTTGGCTCAGACTCCATTCAGGAACACCAAATCTGCACTTGAACTTAAGGGCATCTTCCCTACTAAACTCAAGGGACCATCAGAACCATTTCAGAATTCCCATAGCTGGGGCAAATCTCTTATTCACAGGACCAGAAAAGGTTTCTCATTTCACAGCACAGGAACCACTTCCCTCAGCCTCTTTTCTTTTAGGATATTTTGGAGAAACATATGATTATTTCACTTTTTACCACCCAGTGGCTTAAAAATATGCATATTTTATACTAGTAAGAGGTTTGCTTATATAAATATATATGTATATATGACTTAAAATAGTAGGAAAAATCAGGATTTTCAGGTGATCTGTATGATTTTTTTTCTCAGTCCATAGGCATGCAAACAACTTCTTAAACAGCATCACCCTTACACAGGTTTTTTATATTCAAAATTATATAAGATCCACCTTCCAAGGATGTTTGTTAAATACAGTGTTTCTGCAAACAGCAAAAAAACTCCCGAATGTCGGATGAAAAATGATCATGTACATTTTTCAAGAAATTGCTATGCTGCTGTAGAGTACTAGAATCAGCAATATTTCAATACAGTTCTAGTTAAAAGGTGGATTTCTCTAGCTGTCTAGTACCTCTCTGCAAAATACCTGATCTCTGCCAGGGTACAACCACACATGAAAAGCCCTTGTCTTCAAAACCCAAACTGGCAGGAATTTTTTATAAAATGAAGGACCTTGAACAAGAAGTAGGGAGTAATTCAGTACTTTAATCTACTAAATATTTTAAAGGTTTGTCATCTGCACTTCAAGGTCTATCTTTTTACCAGGTGCATAATAGCTTTAACACTGTAAAAGAAGGAACTACACATATCTCCTATGCCATAAAACACTAATCAGTGTAAACTTCAAAGCTTTTACTTGAGAGTGTAAACTTCTAAGAAAGATTAGATAACTACTGAGCAGGTGCAATCCAGGAACAAAAATAGATGGAAACATAATAAAGGAAGCCAGACAAAGCTGTTGCTAAATAAAAATTCCCTTCTTATTAAAGCGGAATGACCATAGCAGAAAAGAAATTTAGATGTAATTACCATCTATTTTAAGGCTAGCCAAGCATTTTGCAGATATTTGCTGAAAATATGAGTTCACCATCTGCTCTCTTCTCTTGCAGTCGTGTTCAACATAGTCTATAAAAAATTAAAATGATATGCACATTAAAGGGCATAACCCACAGTGTTAAATTGCAGAATATTTAACAATATTTTTTTAAAAAATTGCTATTTTGTATAAAGGAGTCAGTCCTTGAACTCCAATGCTGCAATGTTCACTGAAGCCAAAAGTTTCATGACCTCCTCCCACACATTCAAGTAATAGTCACATACTGAAGCACACACAGGCACCCTGGTGAATTACAGAACTAACTTAATGGGATTAAGTTCACACTTAAGTATTTCAAACAAGTACTGTTCGCTTCTTACTTTCCATTGTGAGCCAGGACTAACCACAAAGAGACAAACCTAAGATTTATATACATGGAAAATGTTGGTTTTGCCTCATGACAATGCATTTTATTGCCACACATCCAAACTTCTAGGAATTTAAAGGAATAGAAAAGCTTTGCATTTGTTTCATAGTTTGCAAAAAAAATGTTTGATTGTTCTCACATGTGGAGAAGATGGTCAAATGGTAATAAAGAGAGAGCTTAGTATGAAGAAATAAAAGCATGAGCCCACTGCCAGAGCTCTCACCAAGATCTACAGAGCTAACCGGCATTAGAGGAGGGCTGTTTACAAAAAGTTAGCTGCAATTATGACTTTTTTTTTTAAGTGAACATCCTAATTTTTCTGTTTTCCTGAAGTACCACATCCCTTTCCATTACAAAATGTAAGCTTACAAAATGTAAGCCCATTTTTGCATGTTTGGTTTGGGGTTTCTTCTTGCAATTCCTTTCCTTTCTCCTCCAGAACCTCAGAAAATTTGGCTCCATCAATCAGTTAGACCAATTAGATTATTTTGTCACCATGTTCTATATTACCAAAACATTAGGTATTTATAACAGAGTATCTCTCTTTCTTTCAGAATAAATGGCCTATTTTCCTGAGAAATAGAGTTGTTCTACCCTCATTACTCCCATTAACCTGTGAATTTAAATCAGCTAATATAAAAAAAAAAAAAAAAAAAAAGAGTTGCAGAAGCAGCTTGATCAGAAGAATGCTTTCACTATTTTTCTAAAACAAAAGTACAGACTTTAGATAAAGACTCGGGAAGCCAACCTGTATGTATTCCATTAAACTGTACTGATAATTCAGTACAAAAAAGTTTTTTGCAGAGGGCACAGCAGAAGCATATTCGACATTGAAATTCCCATAGAGCACTCAATACAATGTCCTACCTCTCAGAAGTGATATTTACTGCACAGGAGACAGAATTTAGCTAATCTGAGCAAAGAAACAACCACATCCATAATACCATCTCATTCAAACAGAGATTTCTTTAGGTACTGTTTGAAATATTCCCCATGTCATGAATTGCTCAGTGTGGCACCCTCAAACTGCTTTTACAGTACAAGGCTCTATTGAATAAAGCTGCTATTAAGTCAGCCAGTGATGGGGATCCTACCACAACAAAATCACATGTAAAATCCTGGGCGTGCTCCCATTCACTGGAGAATTTATAGTGGTTAGTAGGCAGTAACCTTGCTCAAGTAGCTCTTCTCCTGGTGCATATAAACTAATTTAATACATTCACATCAACAGCCTACATACCACATCCTTATCACACCACTGCCACTTCATCTTTTCTATTGGAATACTGTCACATTTCACTCCCAGAGAGTTCTTAGCATTAAACTGGAGAGAACCTGAACCATTATGAAATAAAAGTGCTTGATCATACAGTCAAAAAATGCTGAAGTACATCTGCAACAACTTAGTGGGACTAATAGATATTTTCTGTACTTTGCTCAGATAAAGCTATTATCCCCATCTTTGTTTATTAAATCTACTAACAACATAACATCTGTAAACAGATGATCTGGAGTTGTCTACTTGCAGTATACCTGTCTAACATTTCAGATGAAACAGATCCGTAATTAACTGGACAACTATCCAGTTCAACCTTTTCAAAAGATGTCACCTCAGTTTAGCACAAAAATCTTAGAATGTTCTTTTCGTTTTCATTCTCAAGGTGACATGGGGTATACCATAGTAAAGAAAACTATATCATTATGTATCTGTCAAAAGTACCTGCTACACAACAAACACCTGTATTATATCTGACATTTCAAGTAAACTGAAAATCAAAGAAACTTTTATTCCCTCTAAAATATCAAAGTAGGATTTTTTTTCTATTTCACTGGGTTTAAAATGATACATTAAAAAAATTTTGATAGTTTTTTTAGCTGCCATTGTAACTTTTACACATAGACCTGGTTCATTTGGAAGTGAGTTGCTAGTAAAGCACGCTGTTATATACTCAAGGTATACATACAGCCCGGTGCAGGAATGCCATATGCACAAGAGGAAATAAGGGAAACAAGAGTCTCCAGACTGGGCTTTTCCAGAGAGAGCCTTTCTTGGGCCACTGTCAGTGGCTCCAGCAGGGCCTTCTCTGCCAAAGGAAGGCAGTGGAGCTGCCCAGACTCTCAACCGGCAACTGGTAGGAATGCAAAACAAAAGGGCATTATTCCAAAATCTGAGCAAGCACCTGCCATTTCAGACTGGTACCAGTCACTACTGGGCACAAAGGCATGGGGTGTAGCAGAGAAACTGGCAAAGAGGTCAGGGCAAGAGGATTGTTCCAGCAGAAGAGATCCCTCTGGTTCAGTGAGACCAAGCATAGGTACACATGTACTGTTTGGAGCTCTATCATTCATTTTCCTGATTGTGGACAAAGAAACCTGCAGGATTACAATCAAGTCACTTTAATTCAGAAATGTTGTTAATTCCAAATTATATCACAGTGTACGTGTTCCAGCTTTATATTTCTAGTAGCTATAAATAAAGGGAATTGTGTTGCAGACAGTACTTGATACTCTTCTTCCCTGGGGCCACTAGACAGATGAAACAATAGTTCTCACTTTTAAAATGCCAACAAATCCAACCACAGATACTGTGTAAAGCAACAGGCACAATGCAAATCGAGCAAGTAAGGATACAATACAAAAGACAACTTTGCATTAAGGTGGCAACCTATCTAAATTACAAATGTAGGAAACCCTCATTTCTGCATTAAAATAATAAGTGATACAATAATCACTTTGTCTCCTTCTTTCTAAAGGAATAAGCCATTACCATGCTGTCTATAAAACTGTCATTTGGTGATGCTGCATAGCTGCTGCTACTGAACAGTAAAACTCATCCAACTTTCATTTATTTTGAGTACAGAAAAAAGGAAAATAATGAATTCTGAATAATTAAGACACTAATAATACAAAACTAATGTGCCGATACACGGCCTAAGATTCTTACCTGATGTGGCTAAAATGACATACAAATAACCTACAATTTTTAAGCATGGGGTCCTTAATTTCTTTTTATAGGTAGATGCAATTTCCTTTTTTTATATCAAATATCAAATATTCTGTGAATTACTTTTACTGGTCGGCTACTCCAATTTAGCAGTGTAGAACAAAATTAAAAAACTGAAATGCCTAAACTAAAAAACTTTATTTAACATACTATGTAAAAAATAAACCCAGTGATTGCTTTTTCTGTGGAATAGGTATGCAAAAGAAAATCAAAGAGAATTCATTGAGACAGAAAGTGATGCATGAGGCTATTAACTTCTGAGGCATGTCAATAAAAACAGTAAAGCAAGATACTTTGAGTCTAGCTCTCCTCCATTTGAACAACTGGTTTAACTAGGTAAGAAAATCTGCTCATTTGCTATGCAGAAGCCTGGGAGTATAAGAATATGTGCATTAGCTAGGTATTTTTATTAAAGCAGAACATGTATATATACACATATAAATCAGAACATAATCTCGAATAGAAAGTACTACTTAAAACCATTTCTATATGAAAGCTTCTAGTTTCAAGCAAGTATCTGCAACTAACAAATATGGTTTTATCAAGCAACGTATAGACATTTGTTCTGAAAAAGGACAATGAATCATAGACCCCACTTGCAAATTGACAAGATATTCCAACATACCTACCAACTCTAAATCTTTGTTCAGCAGATAATCAGAGACTAGTTTGGATTAGGAGTCCTCCTGCATTAGAACGGCCTACATGTATAAAAGAAATGTGTTGTTTAAACAAAACTGTGACTAAAACACAGCATCTCACACAGTAAGGATCCACAAGTAGTTGTAACAGACTATTGTTGTTAACAGAGGTACTCTTTCTTGAGCAAGTTTGCAAGTATTCTGTACATTTTCATCCTTATTTCACCTTCCTAATAAACACAGTAGAAACTGAAATTTCCCCTAATAACAGTTATTAGCTGATAGCCACAAGGCTTGCCCTTCCTGTGCGCTGACCAGGTCACACAAAGAAGGGGAAGGTGAGTAGCCATATTAAAATGCTTTCTCTTTCCCCAAATCCCTCAGGGAAGGTCCTTACCACTGTGCCAATAAATTTCTTATGGCTGCTTCCATCATAAATACTCTGATTAAAATGTAAATTCAACCAACCTATCAGCTTCCCATTAAGAGGACTCTTTAAAAACACCATTAATCAGCTGAGAGATATGTAGTGAAATACCACTTATCAATTCTAACTGCTTATGACAGTTAACAAAGCTTTATATTTGCCCCAAACATGTGCTGATCTATCAATTATGCCAGGGTTCACTCTCACGCTAATTGTACATTTTCTTCTCTAATGCATTTTTGCTGTTATCTCATAGGCTAATGAAAGCTGGGAAATCAATACATATAAATTATACATGCAAAGAAGGACTGCTGTGAACATAAAGTTTCTAATTAATTGCACTTGATTAATTTATATCCTTTAATTATCTTGCTAAGCCACAAACAACATAAATATCCTTGCAATCTGGTTATTGCTATGTCAGTCATAAAAAAAAGCAGACACAGTAAATCTATGAAATCTAGCAAACTCCATTGCCAAAAACATGGTATGGCATAACATATAAATATAACTGGACTTACTCAAGACACCTATGAATAATTTTACTGTGACAAATTACTACTAAATATGCTGTATAGTTATTTGATTAAGGTTATAATGATGTTATAACTTTACACGTAGCATACAGGGTAAGCAAAATGCAAGCTTACCATCCAGCCTTGTGGAGGTTCTTATTTGTATTTATAAAACAAATCTGTAATAGACATGTAAGTGATATCGATATTTGATTGGTTAGGGCCAGGGATCAAATTATCAATATTCTAAATAAAGTCATTACTGCTTTTCTGCACTTAAGATTCCATGGCAATTTGTTTGCAGAGTTATCTGAAAGCCAGAAATGCACACAATCAGAACCTAATAATGATATACCCAACGCTAAGCAGAGTTAAATAGGTGCTACCATACTATCTTTTGTAAGAGGCAATTGGCCAAATATAAATTCTTCCATTTTGTGAGTAGCTGTAACTGTAGATGCTTCTTTTTCCTTTCAAATTTTGTCCACTTTGGTAAACCAACCATATGTCACTGTTTTGAAATCTAATCCTATCAATCCACCAGACTTGCTCTTTGTCCTACACAACAACATATTACTGAATATCTGTAGCTACAACTTTCATAAATGTGTAAAAAGAAACTGTATCTGTCTACAGGGGGACTCAGACAGAGACCATCTGTCAGTGACTAAAGCTATTCTTTAAAAAAGAAAACATTCATCTGGGATTTGCCCTTTACAGAGTAAACCCACTTACTCCCAATAAGATTAACTGTTATTTGTTTCCATTAAACAAAAATGACCATGCTAATATGCATTTAATAGCACGAACAATGAGAGAAACATGAACTTTAACAATTTTTTAATTCATTAAAATAATGAAATATGTTATTTAACATATATTGATTGTTCAATAATATTTTATTATAATAGCTATTTTATTATTCAATAATAATTTTTCTTTCGCATTAAAAGATTTCTTTCTGAAGCTGAGACTAAAAGTATATTTTTAAAAATAGGGTAAATATTGAAACTAAGACAGTAGGCTCTTGAGTCTGCCACATATTATAGATAACAATGACTGTGTGTAAAATAGGTCTGAATAATACTTATACCCAATACCTTTGGAGCACTGATGATTTTCACCTGTGCCCTCAACATCCAGGCATTTACAAAGAAAGGTATTTAACTAGATTGATTATCCGAGGCTGTCTGAGTGGAGTTAGTGCGATGTAATGGAGACTGTACTCTGTGCTTCTCTTTGCAGCAGCACAAATCACTAAGCCAGCCCGGAGCTATACAGAAAAATACCTTAATGTCTCTTCCTGGGCTGACAAAACACAGTAGTACTGTCATGTGAGACTCCCTCTTCTACTGGGGAAAAGCACAGCAGGAGAAACCCTTAAATGTAGGCAACCCCTTTGCTCCCAATATCATCTTGTGCTTCTTTTGTCAGACCAAGTTAGTGAGATGTACTATATTATTAAACAGTATCCTAAAACAAGAAATGGTGAAGTGCAAAATCTCTCATAAAATTAATTCCTGGGTCACTGCCTTCCTGTTTTGCTTAAAAATCTACCTCTAAAGTAAGCTAGAAAAGAAGCACAAAAGGTGTCCTCGTCCCCTTAGGAGAAGCTTGAGGGGAGCTCAGTAAAGTCTGTTTCTACTGTAGGCATAATTCAAATCTTACTGGAGGCAGTGGGACTATATTCACCAGGTTCAGTTAGCTTTGCATCCAGTTTCCTTCATTAATGGTAGTGACACTATGCAATCAATAAACATTAAGACAAAGCAATCATACAATCATTTTCTCAGTGAGAAACTGGCATATGCTATAAATAAGAATAAATAAATTGATGGGGGAATCATTATTACAATTCAGCACAGCTAAAGAAATTGTTCCTAAAACAGAGAATCCAGAAAACACAGGACTCCTCCTTCTCACATACAAAGTATACTAAGGAACAGAAGCAGAATGTCTCTACTTATTGTAAGAATCAACTGATGTCTTACTTGAATATACTGTATCTAATGATCCAACATCAGAGGAAAAAAAGCTCTTACAATACATACAGTTATACAGAAGCAGATATTTTAAACTCAGATTTAGTAGATACCAAATCTAAATGAGGATGCATCATCAGCCATTTAAAATCTGTTAAAATCTCCTTGTATTGGGCAGGGGTTGAGACCACAACTTTTCAAATAATGGAATCAATCCTTTGATATCATTTGTATTGGCTTCTGACTGTCCCCTGTAAGGGAGCAGCTTCAGACTGGCAGTGCCCAGTGTCTGTGTGCTGTCTGTAAAGCTACAGCTGGACAATGCACTCGGTGTTTTCATGATTTTACAGAAAAAAACGGTGAAGAATGAAATCGAGAAAGGCGTGAATTAACAAGGATCATGTTTAGCTCCTGATAAAGTTGTGACATAAGACTTGCCACGTGCCAGACACTTCCAGCACAGAACACTCAGCAGTCACTAAGAAGGAACTGAAGGCAGCAGGAAAAGCCTTTATCCATCCAAACCCCATCATTCATCGAAGGAAAAGCTTCGAAGGATGTAACTTCCACTAGAGTTCACTGGATTTGACACTTGAGATGTAAAGCACCTAGATAGAAGCAGAGTACTGAGGTTTGACTGCAATTACCTTATCTTTCCTATTTTTAGTGACAGAACCAGATTATTTTAAGTGCATTTTATAGAAAACCCTTCTTTACTGAAATATAAAGACTGTAATAAAGACAATACAATGTTTTGAAACTGTTTTAAATCCTTCACTCAGCTTTGCTTCTACAGATTTAACATGTAGGGGTTCTAATCTTACTGCTACTAATTAGAGCTTTAGTGTAATTGTGCCAACAGGGTGCTTGGCATAATAATTACTATTGAGAGATTCTGGTGGAGCAGTAACATGCCCACATAATACAGATATGTCTAATATTATACAGCAGTCACCTTTGTATGTTGACTCTTAAGTTGGATTTTAACCAAGTAAGGGGTTATTTTGCCTTTATTGTAGAGCTTAAAAGGCATATACATATGTATGATTTAGGGATTCATTTTTTTCCTCTTGATTCTTTTGAATAATAATTAGGCAAAAGAAAACTAGAAGGCACTTTTTATTTCACATCCTTCATAATTTAGTCTCGTTTGGCATGGGAAAATGAACAAAAATGCTTATGTTGGCAGGTCATACTTCTAATGTATTATTAGACTTTCTTAGGATAATGTCCTCAGCTGCAAAGTTTACCATAATATACAATAAATGGACCTAGAAACAGAGGATGAGTAAGACTTAAAAATGTGCATTTAGAAAGTGCCTGTGCTGCATTCCATTTCAGTCCTACTGGTTTTGAAACAAATCTTTATGTAGCTACTTGAATAAATCCATTCAGTGGAATACACAAGACAAACTTAAGGGACAGTGCAGGAACACTAACAAAGATATAGGAGAGCATTTTTGATCACTTAGTAACACTTACTATCTTACTGTCTAACAAGTTTCAGATAATGAAACTTTGTTAAAGATGGAAATCTATAGTGAAAGAACACTTACCAGCATTGAGATGTTTTGTATGGTTTGTGTTTTTTAACCTCGAGAAATATCAGCTTAGGTCATGGTATCATTAATAAAACAAAATCTTAATCGTGGCTATGACTACAGATATAAGAAGGACTTCATGAGCATTCAAACACATGAACCCTGCACAATATCATAAGTTAAAAAGTAATAAGCCTTTTCTGATTAATTGAAATATCTTCTCTAAAAAATACCAAAAGTAATCTCTTTAAAATAAAGAGCATGGAGCCTGAACCAGAGCTTCATCCAGAACAGACAGGCTTGTTTTTACTGCCCCTTAGTGCTTCCCTTTTAAAGTGACAGGAAACCAATTTCTGATTACAAATCAATAGGTGAGCACACTATCATCAGAGAGTAAATTCAGTTGTTGATATTAGATCACAGAAGAGGGTATCAGAAAAGAGCAGCTGTTGCCATTTTGATGCATACAAAACCCAGTAAACATCATTGCTTTTCTGTGACTCCATTTTTTTCAAGGAACAAATCTTACAGAATAAGTCACATGTGGCTTATTTATCATTTGTGGGTCAACATCAGGAAAAACAACTGTGACAAATGTACAATGTACATAAGGTGCATAAGTTTAAGTCTCAAAACTAAGAACCACTGAAATGTGCTGTATTAATTAATATAATGGAAACAAAAAGTATGTATGTGCCTGTCACACAGAATACCTTTTGATGAAGTCTCTTTTTTCTTTAAGCTTTTAAGATAATCTTAGAGAAATCATCAAACTATAAAAAGAAATCAATAAAACAGAAAAGGTTCCCATCACCCCTAAAAAAATCCATAACTTTTGCATTTTAATAGAGACACTACAAGACTATACCAGTTATTTTCTTTCTGATGTGTTCCTTTGATTTCACTCTTATCTCACAGGACTCTTGACTTTCCTGAGAAAGGGATTATTGAATTGTATGTCTCCCTCAGATGCTCTTGATCATTCAAGTAGTCTGTACTTAAGAACGTTACAGAGTCTGCTCAGCTGCTGGCTCCTTGGGAACTCATCAGGGACTGTCATCTTAATATTAATTGGGTTTTGTGCAGGAATCCAAGTCCCACAATGAGAGGGCTTCAAGAGAGAAGATTACGCCCAAAGCCAGATATAAAGACAAACATATTTAGCACAACAATTATGATAATTGCAGAAACACTCTGAGAAATAAGTAAATCTGATTAAGGGCACTTCTACATGATCAAATATTAATCTGATGTCTTCACTCTAACCTGGTTTGAACATAAGAGGCTTCTTATGGTTTTATGTATTAACAGATTTGTAGAAGCTGAACTCATAGTACCTAATAATATGGTACATCCAAGTCAATACAGTAAAAGGATCTTTACGGAATGTAATCCACTTAAATTAAAAATAGACACAGATTGAATCATAAAGCTTAAATTAAAATTGACATAGAGTCAATCAATAAAACATTTTATATAAAGTCTTGTATAAACTACTGTAACATTTTTCAGTCTCGCAGCACAATAACTTGTGTGTATTTATTTTTATTGAATAAAGACTGCATCACTGCAGAACAAAATTATCATAAATACCACTCCGACAAAGACTTAAAAGTTTCCAGACAGACTAGAAAATTAAATACACTTATATTTGCAAATGTGAAATTTATGTATCTTTAAAATATGTGGATTATTTGTAGAGATTTGAAGTATAGTTAAGTCATTTCTTCTTTAAAATCACTCTGATTTATAGGAACTGTGGACAAAACTATATTTTTATGATGAATAACACTGTGGCAGCAAAATAAGATTTTTTGGCATTGATTTCTCTATGTATACATGCATGCACATACTTGCATACAAATATATACAAGTAGATATTACTGAATTAAAAGTCCATGCAAAATCATATCTAATGTTCTGTACTCATTATTTTTAATACTACCATGACAAGTGTTTTCAGTTTGCTATGCACAGACCATTTTGAATAAATCTGAAATTAATATATACAATACACACTTGTTAATATAAATTTGCAGAGGTAGAAGCAATGCCTGAGAGCATCTACACTATATTTGCATAATCATTTAACTCAGATGAAAGCTTCCATGTCTAGCTAAATTTTCAAAATTGAACATAAAGCATCTGAGAGCGATTACAGTAATATATTCAGGGATAAAAAGGAGAAGGGAAAAAAGGAGAGTGTATCAAAAATTGTAATATAGAAATGAATTATGTCAACACAGGACAGAAACACACAGACATAGATGCCTATCTATCCATCTTTGTTTGTAAGTATTAACCACATACAGGCCTTATGTGAAAGGTAAATCTTGCCAGCACGGCTTACCTCCCATAGTAATTAGGCTTGTGTTTCTGCTTTATTAACTCTGATACAACAGTGTCCTGCCCTCTGTCACCACGGGTACTAATAGATGATAATCACGTAGATTTGGAAACCATACAAATTAAATGATGAAGTGAGATGAAGTGTAGTAATGCAACGAGTTCAAGGACAAGCAATTTAGTCATTTCAATATTCATTTCCAAGATACTGAATAGAAATACCTGAAGAAATTAGACTCTACCTCAAAATTAATAACTTACATTTACTAGCAAATGATACATTTTCCTGAAATTTTAGTGCTTCAAATATCATACTAAAAAGTTTTCCTTAAGTAAGGAAAAAAATATCTTACTTTCCTCTAAAAGAAACATTAGAAATATATCTCTCATTGGCAAATGTGATGGAATCTTTACAAGATCTAACACTCCCTATGGATAATTTTAATTTTGTGTAGGGAGGAAATATATTTTCACAACCCGGTGAATAGCAGGCCCATATTAGTAAACTGGAAATACATTTTGATCTGTATTATTACATTTTGATCTATATTACTGCAGTCTTGAAGACATGATACTGATTCTGAGTTCCTAACGACAATTTTTCACCCACTAATTCAAGAGCAATAATACTGCAAACCTACTGTTAATTTTAAAAATCATTAGTTATACAGAAATTATACAAAGATATAGCTGACAAAAGTAATTTAGCTACAAATAGTTGACAGCATTTCCTTTTAGAAGTTTTGAAATTGTTAAAACTTGAGACAAATATCACTATTTTAGAGTGACTTCACAGCCGCTTCAGATTCTGAAATGTCTGTTAAGATGATAGATTTTCCTAAAAAAAAAAATTAATCAGCTTCATAAGAGACAATTAAAGCCCTGACATGAAGGTACTAAGTCTAAACATTGTCACAGTGGTTAACTGTGTTTTCAAATTCAGCCTCATCTTTTATAATTTATCAATATTATATTTTTCTTATCACATTTATCTTTTTTAATGCACAAGGCATTTAGTTTCAATTTTTTATATGTTCAATGAAAATCTGAGACTACTAGATTTTTAGAAGGTAGAAATATATTTAATTATATCTTTTTCAAAAGCCAAATATACTTCAGCATAAACAAACATTCAGAAAAATAGGGGGAAAAAAATCTGTTAAAGAGGGTAATTTTGTTTATTGGCTGGTTGTTTATTTTTGTTTGTTTGTGGGTTTTTTGTTTTTGTTTTTGTTTTTTCTTTTAGTAAGTAAACAGGTGAATTTAGGCTCCTTAAGTATATTTCCCAGTTGTCGAAAATAACAAACCCTGGCTCTTGGGAAAGCAATATGTGTAATTCAAATCAGCTACATTTTGCCAATAGTTTTCGAAGATATTCACCTCAAACTTCTCACCCCAGCATTAACAGTTTTGAATTCTCTTAGATGCAAGTTTAAATAACCAGGATGCCTGTTAGAAACATGGTTTTGCTGGGCCTATATTGTGCATCTTGAAAGCAAATGCTCTGCATTCTTTTTCAAACTAAGCAACAACAGTACATTTTAAAACATTACTTATAACCAAAAAACATAAAATACTATTTGTATCTTATTCATGCATGTTGAAAAAAAATTACTTCATTCTTTTAAGTGTTGAGGTAAAAAGAAATATAATTTCTGAGCTTAAATTGAGTTTGTCTAAAAACCTATTTTAAATTATATCAAAACTTTTAGCAGTCCAACAATCTTTTAACCTACAAAGGATGCATTTTACAGCAGTGCCAGAAAATACATATAAACCACATAATATATTTTCATCTCATATTTAAAAGGTTCAAATGCTATGATTTTTAAGAGGTGTTTCAAAAATCATAGTTTCCATCTTTAAAGAGGAAAGGCTTAGCAGACAAAAGAAGTACAGCTATTTTGCAAACAATCATCCAGCTAGCTACTTTCTGTCTTCCGTTGTTTGCGTGTTTACATCCATTCAATTCTAGATGCAGATTATGGCAATTAGATATTTATCCTCCTTAATGTACACTGTTTTTATTTATGTTGAACTCGAATCCATTATCAGAAACAAAGCTGCATACATATAACCCGAACCAATGGCTGGAGATGCACACAGACTACTGCTTGTTTACTTTGGGTAGACTAATCTTATGGCATGCATTAAAAATGTTGTACTTGTCACTGACTAATACAACAAATTGAAACCTTGGAACAATCTTATTTACTATTCAAGTGTTCCGTATTTGATCCTTGCATCAGAATTTTCATTTAACCCTTTTGTTAAATAACTGAATCTTAGAGCAAGGCACAGCTACACTGCAATTTGAAGCTAAATACAAGACCATTTCATTTGTTACAAGTAGTTTTTAATCTAAAAGACACATCAAGGCTGCATTACCTTACTATATGCTTTTAGCCCCTCAGGATGCAGTATATAATTGAATATTTCAACTGGTTTGTTCTATTCACACAGCAAGGGTTATTGTTGAAAGAAGAAAAAAAAAAAACCAACCAAACTTTCCCTCATCTGTATTCCATAAATAAAATGCTAGCTGCTGTTTTTACTTACAGTTTCCAGAATTTTTCTCTTCTAAAATATTTTAGCTCTTAATATTAAAGTTTTATTAGTTATTCTGTCAGAAAATTCAAACCTTTACTAAGTGACATGAACAGTTATAGTTGCTTTAAGTGTGCTTGGGCACCCCTCATTCCACCAGGAAAAAACAATACAATATATGGCATATGTTAACATCTAATGACTGAAAACATACCCACTAAAATAGTCCCCCAGACTTAAAGGAAATCACTACTTAATTCCACAAACATTTGTTTCAGCTCAGGACTTGCACTAGAAACTTTTAAGTAGTTTTCTGGTTCAGAAATGACTCCGGCGGCTGCGAGGAGCCATTCGATGCTGCACAGCACCATCTGCTGGTTCCAGCCACGGCTTCGAGCCCGCCGCCCAGCTCCTCGGGCATCCCAAACCCGAAAAGATGCCGCGCACTCACCTCGGCTCCGCGGCATCCGGAGGGGTCTGCTCGGATGCACCGGGCAAGCTGAAAGAGAGAGAGAGAGACACGGACAGGGAGTCATGGTGCCCGTAAAGACATCTGAAAATCATACAGAGATGAACTCTGAGCAGATCTCTGGAAGAAAGATTGCTGAATTTCCTTTGTCCCAGTCCAGGAAAGTGATCATTTTAAACTATTCCATGGACACTATTTTCTTCTTCAATCTAGATATCTTCTCTTTTGGGAGGAAATTTAGAGAGTTGGATGCAGGAAGAATTTTTTACTTAAGAGAGAATGTCATAACAGCTTCTATCCTAGATTGGTGCTTACTTAATAAATGTTAAATACAGAAACAGTTATTTTATATTGGGTAATAATGAATCAAGACATTAAAAATTGTATAATTGTAACTGATGAAGAGTGTATTTTTATTTTGTTCAGACTACATGCTGATGAAAAGTGATGTTTGGAATGTTATCATTACAAATGTGGAATATAAAACAGCCTTAGGAATACTTTCTGAGAAATGACTGGTGAGCAAGTTTATTGTTTTAAACTTCTGTTGGTACTTAAAAGGAGACTACCACCAATCTCACTTTAACTGCAATTTTTCACTATATCAACACAAAAAAAAAACCTTTTCCCCATAAAATGGCATCATCCAGGCCTCTGAAATGATAGGTTTTTTTATGCAGTTTACCTGTGAGCAGTGGCCATTGATTTAAAACTTAAAGACAAACTGTGCAGCCTCAGCAGAGCTGTTTGAGTAAGCACCACCCTCCCACTGGGAGGGTGCAGGCGATAGGGCTGTGTCTGACAGTCCTTCCCTGGTGACACCATTTAAACAACAGCGGCAGAATTCTAGAGATGGGAAACCCAGATTCTGCTCACACCTCTGACCGCTCCCTGTAAATTAATTTGTTTACTTGATGCCTGTTTCATGAGGTGCGTAGAGGCCTTAGTTGGTACATGTGCATACCAAAAATGTCACACGTTCAGTACCCACTGTGGGGTCCTGGCCGCAGCCTGCTCTGTGACAGCCTGATGATAAACAGCTGCCCTGCTCAGGGAACAGGCACGGCACCCTGGGCAACACCAGCAAGCAACAGGTAAGCACTGTTAGGGGAACTCATATTTCAGAATAATAGGACAGGCTACTTTGGAAATCCTTTTTCTGAGCTGTCCGAGCCTGTGTAGTCAGAACTCAGTTTAATGCCTGGTGAAAGAGGCAGACACTTACCAATTTCAGCAAAAGCTAGCTCACATCTTCAGGGCCAAAGTCAAGATAGAAGAATCCCTCTCTTTCTTCCCCCCAAAAACTCACAGTCAAATGCCTTTGCTACATCTACAAGTAACTCCAATTAGTATACACCTTACCTTATATCTAAGCTAGTACAACTTTTGAGGTTAAAAAAATAAGTTCAGAGCAGTCTGCATTCCCAACAGTAAACTAGGAATCAAACCAGCATGCCCTCCTCCTGCAGGCAGCACAAGAGCCTCGTGAGATCTGCAAATCCAAAGCACAGCACATCACGTGTGTCTATACCACAGGACAGAAGGCATGGAGACAAAAAATAATCCTGGTTGGCACTGGTGTACATAGGAAAAGATCAAAGTAATTGATAAGAAAAAGTTTCAAACAGGCTTATCAGATTTCTTCAGAAGCAGTACCATTGGCCAGAACCTCAAAAAAAAAAAAAATCCTTTGGTTTAGAATACTCAGTATCCTATGAGTATTTTTATAAAGTTTTATTTGGCATTGTTGATCCCAAAATATGCTTCTATTTCAAATTGTATCAGAGAACTCTTGCAATATTTCAGTGGTTCAGTAGACGGTATGCACTAAGCATAATTTTATTTGTCATTGTAGTGATATGTAATCTCTTTAGTGTGATGACACATGAAAGTTTCTTGCACTAGCTTTAAGAAAACAGTTGTTAAACACAATCAACAGTGCCGGAACAAATAAACATATCCCCACAATAACAGTGAAAAAAAATATGAGAAAAAGGAATCCAAAGCGGTATCTTGAGCTGCACTATGCTGCCTGCCTGGTACAGCCAAAGATGAACTCCTGACAGCACCTTTATCATATCAACATCTAGCACAACTTTAATTCCTTCATAGCTTTGTAAAGGGATAAGTTTAGTGTATCGCAAAACTACAGAATAACTAATCACCAGTACCAAGAGATTTACAGCTGTTTCAAGCCTTACTTACAAACATTTGAATTTTGTTCTATCAAAATCACTAAATTCTTGCTAATTCCTAGTATTACAGACGTTATAAACTATGCAAAACTCACTGGATTAAAGCTGTAAGTATGCACCCCTACACATGTACCTTCTTTCAAATATATTAAATATCCATGTGCCAAGAATTCTATAACCCAGATGAAACCTCTCGGATCACAGATAACAGTACAGAGCTGGACATTTTCTCCTGAGTTTACTAAAGGCATAATTTTGTAGAGATGTTCACTTTCAATATATGCAGACTTCAAAATATAACATAAAATTAAAAAAAAAAAAATTGAAAAATTACCTCAACATCTGAAAATAACAGGAAAGTTGTTTTATAAATAATTCACCAGAAAAGACATTAATTTTCACAAATTTCAAGGGAATTTGGATTAGCCATTTCTTTTACAGTCTCTGTGGGACAGGAAATATTTCTTCCACGTTTGTGCCAAGTGCCCCTAACAAACAGAGCACTATAAAAAGAAAAAAAATCTGTTGCAGCCAAAACAAGACCTGTCAAAAACTGCATTTTAATTAAATACTATCTAGACCAAATCAGTAAGAAATCCCAGTTATTTAACAGCTTCACTGTGAACTTATATTGTTAGTGCTTAACATGTGTTATGAAAGGAAAAAATTCAGCAAAGTATCACTTTTAAGGAACTGAATATTATTTAATTGCACGAAAATGAGAAACATGCTTTGAACTAATGTGGAAGTACTTTTCCATAACATGGCATTTATCAAAGATTAACATCCTCCAACAGAGACATTTTCCTGCTACTGCCCATGGCCACAAGAAACTACAGTTAAAACTGGAGATGGCACAAACAATTCAAAACTCTGTTTCAAGCATATTACAGTGCAAGAATGATTACCCATGGAATGCTGAATATTTGAAGCCACTGCATCCTGATTTAGAATGATTGTGAATCATTGCTTGCTTATGGACAACTACAAATGTAAATATCTATGACAAATAAGCACAAACAGATCTTTGCTGTTTCAAAATAGTGACATGCAATTTTTCCACTAACACAGTACTATAAATACTAACTTCTGCAATCAATTAAAGAATTTGCAAGAACAAACTCGAGTAATAACATATATTGTGCCTGCTGCTTCAAAAGTTTTGGGAATGTACAAATTTAGCATATGAAAATTAAGACAATCATTATAAATGTAAACTTAGAGCCAATATACAGTGCTGTCATTTGATAAAATGGTGCAGAAGAAGAAAATCTAGAATTCAAAGCCCAAAAGTATTTCCACCACTGTGGGTTTTGCAGCCCTGAGTGGTTTCCAAAGCGCTCAGCACTGGTTACAGAAGTTAGAGGCTCTGATGGATTTGTTTTACTTTGAACACAGGATCACAGAATGCTTCGGGTCGCTTCTGCTGTTCCAAACTCCTGCTGTGGACAGGGCCACCTTCCACTAGCCCTGTCTCCACTCAACAGAACCTTAACCTTGCTTTGCTTAACCTTCTATCACTACTGAATTTTACTTTATTATTATTACTGTCATCTCTATTTCTATTACCATCTCTATTTCCATTGTCATCTCTATTTCACCAGCCTGGTTATTTCTATTCTGTGCCCTTGAGTTAACAGACACTTTGCTTGTTGGCAGGAGGAGCTGCCATTTCAGGCGGCAGACCCAGTAAAATTTGCCACAAAAGGATCCTGAAAGGATCAAGCCATGGGATTCATTACATTTCCATCTCTAAAAAAACCTGAACAAACAAAACATGCCCACCCTCAAGCCCCACACATTCACAAAACCAAAAACTCTCAAACTGAAAAATAAAATTACACCCTTCCAAATGGAAAATAAATTTACACAGGGAGCTAGAGAAATTGTCACAAATTTCTCTGAGCATATATTACAGATTGAAAAAAACTGGCAAGCAAAGTAACAAGGGTGGTACTGGGAGCCTTACTTAATGGTGTGCATCTAAGTAGGAGAAAATCCTATTTTTCAATATCCTAGTGTAGTATATTGATTTTTTGTATTACCACTGCCACAGTTCTGTAAAGGTTATATATGAACACTTGTTTAAGCATATTTGCAGTCTGACAAAATCTATGCAAAGAATCATAAGCAGGCATAAACTACAATATCTTATTAGGCATTCTAATGACATTTTTAGGATAAATGTATTATAATGTTTAGCCATTTGATGGAATGGTATCTTGAAGCAGGCATTCCTTGCCTATTTTAAGCTTTCACCTAATTTAAGATCATTACTGCCAGAGCTCTGAGAACACTATTTCATAAAAATAAGAGACTTAACAGTTCCATTTGAGTTACTGCCTCCAATGAGATTAAGCAGGTGCCTTTTCAAAATATTTTCTTAAAAGAAGAATCTGACAGTGTGCCAGAAAAAGGCCTTGATACAAACACAGAAAGAATAGTATGGTTTAAAATCTTTTTCTATTTTTAGATTAGCACACAAAAATAATTTTAGTACTAATAGTTCTCAAATATTGAGTATATTCACCTATGAAGGTGTAAGTGTGCTGCTGGATGAATTAACAAAAAAATCCCTCCTCTTGTGCTAAATTAATGATTCGGTATTTAAATCTGACCTGCATGAGAACATAAGAAAGAGGAAGGTAATTCCTTGCAAGCAGGTAGCAATGGAAACTATCAAATAATATACATCTCAAGGAATTTGCAAAATGTAAAAGAAAACATTAAAAAGAAAGAAACAAAGGAGAAAACAGAAGTTTTGAGTGATGGCTAAAATACATCTTTAAATTCCCCTAGATTTACTAAGTAGAAAAACAGCAAGTGGAAAGGACAATGGATAATGTTATGGGGGGTTTTTTGATGTATTATCTATGCTGTTGCATTTTCCTGAACAGATTTGAGTCGCAGTACTCAAGTAGTACGTGGGAGTTTACAGCAGAAAGCAAATTTATACCTTGTTTCTCTGAGCTGAATTTGCATTAATTCTTTGAATACATGTATGCTATGTCATACTTGGAAAAAACATGTTTCATCCCTTCTTCGAGGGCTGGCCTGTTTAAACCCAAATCCCTTCCCTGGCTTGAATTGATGAAGTAGAATGTGGTCAAATACACCCCTGCAACATCCTGGAGTCTGTTTTTGCTGCCTTCACCTCAAAAGCTCAGGTCCAAGAGAAAATTGTTTGATGTCCATAAAAAACTACTTTCCCTTTCATTAAGGACATGCATGACCCAGGGGCAGGAAGCCTTCAGGAAAAGAAATGGAGCCAGAAGATGTGTCTTTTGGAATATGAAAGGCCATATGTATTAGAGGTAGCAAATGAGTCTGATTCAGATTCAAAGCTTTCCAGATTATGTGTCAGCAGATACAGAAACCTTGAAGGTACACAATACCCTCTGTGCCAACCTGCAGATCCAAGTGCTAAATTGCAGTCAATCATGGCCACAGGAGATGATTCAGAGGCAGACTCGTGTTACCTCCCCAAAATTACTTTTACAGGTTCCTTGAATACAGATATTAACAGAACTCTATGGACAAACCACAATTACAATTTAGGTCTTTGCCAGGCTCCTTTACTAGAGTTGCTCTTCCCACCATAGAAACTTAGTAGGTCCTAGTGACTGATGCAATATTTACTTCAATTCAGACTATTTTTTTTTTTTATGTCCAAATGATAAATCCAAGTTGTATTTGACCAAGCAGCAATGCAACTTGGGCATCCTCCAGTTTGCAGATGATGCCAAATCGCTTGTGGATGGAAGAACTTCGTATTCAAAGGAATCTCCTCAAGCCAGAAAAATGGGACAACTGGATGCTCACAGAAAAGAACCACTTTTGGAATATCAGTTTCATGCAGTAATGCAGGTTAAGGGCTGATTTAGTAGGTAGCAGTTCTGCAGAAAATCCTGCAGGCCTTAGAAGACATAGGATTTTAATAATTAGAACAGACACGTAGAGAGATTATGTTATCTCCAGGTTCTGAGATTTACTGAATTCAGGCAGACAAATCATTAGGAACTCTGTCCAACTGGGAAGCCACTCTTGCTCAGAGCAGGAGGTTGGGCTAGGTAAACTTTCTCAGAAATAACCTAGTGGTACTAGCACAGGATTTGAGACAGTAAACTACTTTCTGAAAATATCAATGAGCAATTTACGTTCCAAAACTGCAGCTTGTTTGGGGAGAAACAGTTGTGAATGTACAGGCGAGAAAATGAAAGAATGAAAATATGTTGTCCAGCTTTTCTCCACAAGAGCATGCACATTTGACAGCATTGTTTATATTAAGTTTTCAAATCTAGCCAGTCAGTTTTTGTCCTGGTTGTGTGCTTTTCCCACAGTAATAGGGGTTTCTACTTCAGGTAAATGAAATGTGTTTCCAAACCAAGCAGATTCTGAAAGAGCAAAACTAATAAATCCTCCTTTT
This sequence comes from Donacobius atricapilla, assembly GCA_013397315.1. NCBI lineage: Eukaryota > Metazoa > Chordata > Aves > Passeriformes > Mimidae > Donacobius > Donacobius atricapilla. The sequence continues at coordinate 6,751 of WBMY01007377.1, read as the reverse complement.
CTGTAGAGTTTCCCCCCAAGGTTGATAGCTCATGTGGCTTCCCTGGCTTCTAATAAAGGCTGATGTTACATTATACTTTTCCCTCTCAGGGGAATAAGAAATTTCTCTTCTAACCACTGCTTATTTTCCTAGGGCTCACAGAACGGAAATATCTGTCAGATTTCTAGCTCTCCACAACATTTATTCTGAAATGACAAAATCAGGAAGTTTTTAGCAATAGATGCTCAGACGCCCCCACACACTGTCAGCACAACTGCTGTAAGAAGTCACTTCTGTGTCACCACCACTGTGAGCCACGAATCTGGAGGTTCTGTATGCATCCTCAGAGTTCTGCGTGCATTCCCAGCAATGTCGAATCCACAGTAGCAGCTGCTGTTGGTCAATATAAGTTCATCTAGATGTCTACAAAACTAGATTGACCTCCAAGGACGGCTTGTCATAATATTCTCGTCATGAAGCAGAAAAAAAGTCCTATTTTAAAGAGAACAAGGAGGTCATTCCTATGCAACTACTAGGTTTGAGGAAACTTCAAGAAAACAATCTTTTAATTTACTAACCTGGTCCAGAATCTGAATAAATGAAATTATTCACTATAGTGTCTTTCTTGATGGTATTTTAATTTCAAAATTAAACATCAATCCCACTTGATTTCCTCCCCCTCCTTGAGTTCCTATACATTCCTATCTTTTTCCCAATTTAATAACAGAGTATTTTATAGATTAAAAGCTAAATGTATGTTGCTAAACGGTTCTTCTTTTGGATTTAGAATACATCACAAATTTAAACATTAAATTATAGCCAGATGATCATCATGATATCCTGGGATGAGAACTTTACCTAAGCATAACTGTAATACAGGTTCCATGCAAGGTAGAACTCAATAATGACATGAGCATTAGGTGCTTAGGTATTGCCAAGGTAGTAATTTGAATTAATCCAGTTCAGAACCTCCTTCCTAAAGAAGCTTAAAAAAAATTACTGAATTTTAACGGCCTCAATTCATTGAATTTGGTTCCAAAATTTAAGGAACCACCTAGAAAAAGGCTTTTAAAAATCTGATCTCAAAACCCCAATATGAATAAAGTTTAAAAAGCTGTGAAAATCAGGATAAAACAGAAGAGCTTAACATTATTGTGGCCTGATATTCACACAAACACTGACTTCACACTGAGGTTTTGTTGTTTGAAGAACTTCCTTCTGTTTGATTGTTTAACTAATACATTGCTGCAGGTATTAAATTTTGGTTTACATTTAAAATGGTGTTCCTACAACGTGTATCCCCAGAAGAGTGGACATGGGTCATCTCAGTTATTAAAACTATTACAAATTAATTACATGATTCACTGCTTTGCTAATTCTTAGGAAGTTTTCTTCACCTTCAGAGCAACTTCCCAGTGTTCTCACAAATGCTCTCAAATCTGTAAAAAAAATTAAAATAACTCAGAAAGTATATAGGTAGAAATTCTCAGTTCTCAAATCTCATTTTTATCGCAACTGCTTGTGCATATTTTTTCAATCAAGCAAAATGTCATGCTTCATACCAGGCAAATATCAGACTAAGAAAATTGCTAAAGGTTTATGAAGTCAACTAGGTTGAAAAAAAAGTGAAAAAAAGAACCCACGCAGATACTTAAGTGCTATCAGTTACTGTGGATGTACAGGATTTGACTAGTCCCTGTTAAAGGGTGGAAAATTTGACTGTTCATGGTGTTTAGCACCATCGACTTCCAGAGATCTTGGGTAAGAGGAGGATTGGGTCCAAGAAACACAAGTCTGAATTCTCCAGGTGAAAACTCGTTTTATCTGAATCCAGAGCTTAAAACACCATGTAGCCAGTCCAGGTCATTATTATAAGAAAACCAATATTCTTCACCAGCAGAAAACTCAAGACACACATTTCTAAGGAAACCATATTCCTGAGGTCAACCTTCTCCCCCTCCACCATAGGTATCAAGGCAAGAACTGGCCAGCTCGAAGAATTTTCAGAATTTATATGCACCTTTCCATGTGTGAGAGTAATCTAGCAGAAGACTTACTTCAACATGAAAGGAATCTCTTATCAAAAAGGGAACATCAAGCAATGGACAAGGGCCAGCTCTACCCAAAGGGTACCTGAGGTGTCCAGCCTAAACAGAACTGAAATATAGCATGCAGAGAAGGAACCTGGAAGGAACATGCTTTTAAGATGTTATTTTTTTTTAATAATGTTGTCACAAGCCAACGAATTCTTTAATTCCTACATCTTCAACACTTTCTGCCATCAGTTAATGCTCAGGGTGCTGAAAGTCCATTGCCCACACCAGTAGTAGTGAACACAGTGATGCCAAGGGTTGTGCTTGCTGGTTTGTGCTCCAGTGAACAGGTTGCACTTTTTGTGCTAATTTTTTGCGCTTTTCAAAGGCAGTCACAAAATGAATATCAAAGCACATAAGTAATCCACATTGGGAAATCTGTCAGAAATTGTTGGGAAAATAAAGTGAATCAATAGTATGTCAAGGGACTCAAATGGAAAAAAAATATTGAATATTCATCTTCTTGGTTTCAGAGGAGCAGGGATTTAGTAGAAGTAGAGCAGTTGTAGGATTTTCGACTTTCTTGAAAACATTTAAATAATTTTTGTGGTGTGCTTTGAATTCAAAATGTAATTAGAGCCTCTAAAATTACGCTTGGCATCTTCATGCTGTGTAGTGGTATGTATTCAGCATCATTAGGAGAAGGAGCCTGAATGGCACAACTTTTAAGTATACTGTTGCAAGAAAAAACCTATAATAATAAGTATTCACACTTTCTTCTTACCATGCAGAAATACACAGGAAGAATCTATACATTTGAAAGTACTGCTACAAATGTTGCTAAGTTGAAGAAAATATAAAAAAATACCTGGATTCATTTCCGTGCTTTAATGAGATTTACAGCATATCAAATATATCTATTTTTATGTGTTTTACATCCCAGGAAATCTGATATGCTCACACAAGCAACTCTTAATGGAGGGCTATGTCTGTGCAGTTTGTTACTTGGCCTGCAAACTTCCTTCACCCATTTGCCAAACAGCTGTAAATATGGTTTTACACAGACCCGATTATGCAATTTCAATGAACAGAAGCACACTTCTATTTTTTTATCACTCTTTTTTGAAGAAAAAAGAGAAGATCAGGTCCCTTCATCTTACACATAATATAAGAGAAGAAATTTTGAAATAGGTCCCACAGAGTGAACTGGGGCAGGTAGAAGGGACAGTGCAATGCCAGAGTAATTTCCCTTGTGCTTATTTATTTATGCATTTATGCAAATACTCTTATGGGAAAGATTATTACACTATGATCCAATTGCCAGTCAGCACACTTTTCAAGATCATTCTACTTAGAAAATTGAAAGTCTGAGCCATTCAGGACACCATTAATCATGTATCACCTGGGAAAGCTTTGCAACTTTAGCAGCAAACACTGATCTGCCAATTTAATTTGCTCTCTTATTGTAAGAAACTCAGCTTTCATGATCTTAGGTTTCCTGAAGTTAATACAAGGAGGAAAACCCACAAAGCTGTAAGTCCTGTGAAGAAACCAGTAGAACTGGTAAAACAATGATGCTCAAACTATCTGAACGCAGCAACCTTTATATGAGCTTTACAAGAGACCATATGAAAACCAGAATGTACTGAAGCAAATGAAATTCTAAAACAAAATAATTACTTAATTACAGATCCATTTGATACAGACAAGCAAAAGGAATACTCCTGTAAAAATGTCAAATTAACATCTATGGAAACTGCAGTCTAATGTTTCACAATTCTTCCAACCCTCATGTACCTCATTAAACAGAAAGAGTCTTTGTGACCAGCTTCTAAGCAATCTTAACTCTGCATGTAAAACTCATAATAAATAAAAAAGTGGAAAGCTATTTCTTGTTGTTTTGATTTTTTTTTTTCCCTTGGGGGTGAGGGTTGTTTTTGTGCAGCTTCATCTTAGTAGAAAAGATACAACTTCAAGACCTATAGAGTCATAGATGGATAATGTAATAAGTAAAACTGTAGTAATCTAATCTTGCCTCCTATTTCACTACACTTACTATGAAGACATGGAATGTATGTAAACGAAACTTTTCTCTTTGACAAAAAAATAATTCCAGGAGACACATATCACTAAATAACAAAGGCACTTTGAAAAGTATCAATGATAACATTTAGAGTGATTTATCGGATATGATAAAGTAGGAATTACTCAATTCTTAATAACACTACCAAGGTATACTCATTGCCAAAATAAAGCATTCAAGATCCACAAAGTAGTTTTAAGTGAGATACCTGGTCATGTTAAATACCTTATGCATTAAATGTTACTTGACAATACAATTAAAATTATATCTAGACTATATTAAGCATTACAACTGTTTCAAAATTCTGTCTAAAACAAGGAAGTTACAGCAGTTGTAACATTGCCTTTTTTCACTTGAAATATCATTTAAACATAGGGCTGACTTGGTGCCAATAATCCTGATGCATAATATGTATTTGTTAATACAGCAAAAAATAACAGCTCTACCTTGCAGAAGTTTCCTATCCATGAAATTAGAAGTTTCTACTCCTGAAAATAATTTTTAAGAACAACAAGCAAACAAAAGTACAGTTCATCTTCATTCTGCTTCCCAATATCTAATAATAAAAACGAAGCTCCGCGAAGTTTGGTCTCTTAGATCCACATGCAGTCCCTGCTTCCTCCAAGAAATTTTGGCCACGGCTATGTCCATGAGCCTAGTGTGACAGCAAGTGCACCAGCAGCTGGCAAGAAGTGGAGCACTTCCTGCTGGTTCAGCCAGACGAGCAGCAGTGCCACAGCAACACACAACAGGTCTGCCAGCTGCAGAAACCTGGCAGACCTCCCAGATGGCATCTCACTGCGCCACTTAGAACTGATGGAAACGTTTACCAAAAAATACTTACTAACAAAATCATCGTGTGTCATGCAGATCCATCTTAATTCCAAATCCAGAAAGTAAATTGGTGTGTGCATGTGACTAATTCCAGCAAAGACTGCTGAATTTGAGGTACTTACCATGCAAATATAAACATAAATACAGTTCTAACAAGTCACGATGACTACTTCAGTGAGTTGGATCACAATGTGAAAATTGTTATTAACTTAAATATGAAATCTATCTCCTCCAAAATGTAAAGTTCAGGCACACTCATGTGAAATCATGAGGCAAAACATCATCCTTATTTAACAGAGCTACATATTCATTACCATTCAAGCGAAAGCACATAACATATCCATAAGGAAACCTTGGTACCTCTAAACAGCGATCATTTGGACTTTGTCCCTGGAGATGATTAGAGAGCTGAAGAGTCTCTCCTGTGAAGACGGGCTGAGAGAGTTGGGGTTGTTGAGACTGCAGGAAGGCAAGCTCCAGGGAACCCCCTCCAGGGAAACCTGAAGGGGACTTACAAGACAGGGACATTTTACAAGGGTGTATAGGGATGAGATAGAAGGGCTAATGGCTTCAAACTGAAATAAATTCAATCTAGATTAGCTATAACGAAAAGACTCTTCACACTGAGTGTGGTGAGGCATTGGCACAAGTTGCCCAGACAAGCTGTGGCTGCTTTATCCCTTTAAGTGTTCAAGGCAAGGTTGGATAGGGTTTTGAGAAACCTGCTGCAGTGGAAGGTGGCCCTGCCCATGGAAGGGGATCGGAACTACGTTCTTTGAGGCCCATTTCTACCCAAACCATACTATAAGTTTAATTTTAAAGAAAGAATGTTTCTAAAAGAACCAAAAAGGGTTTTCTCAAAAAAAAAAAAAAAAAAAAATTAACTCGCTTGAGAAACTACAGGAACACTAGAAAAGAGGCTAGTTGGTACTGTCTTCCCAAATCTTCTATAAGCAAATAAATCAAAATTTTCTAAGGCTCATAAGAAATAGTGAACTAAACCCTACACTAAAACAACAATAAGGCAAGGAAGCAGCAGCAACCTTTCTCTCCCCAGAACAGATTTGCTCTGCTTTTGTAACCTGGCTTTAGAGTAGTCAGCCACCAACCTCCACAGCTTCTGCTAAAGGCAATAGAAGCTATAAATACTGAGACTTCCAAGAAACTAGATCCTTATGCACATCATGCTTGTTGACCTTGGAGGGCATTTTGCCTCAAGAGACACAACTGAGACTAAATTCATCTGCATTTCCATTTTGTACTCAGTTGTAGATAGTAAATCTGGCTGCAGCTCTTTGTGTAACAATTCACCCTTGCCATCTTGTTCAACTATCAAATGCTACCCTTCACTGGGGTCACAGCCAGCCTTCACCAAAGCCTACAGCAAAACGTAGTGCTTCCATCAGTAGTGCTTTCATCATCTCTCATTTGTTTTTTTCAATATCATATTTCACACAGGTCTAACAAGGCTGTGGAGATAATGAACAAGAAAAAAAAAATGAAAAGGCGAAAAAATCATCTTTACATAACTTTCTGCTGTAACCAATTTGTAAAAAACACATTTAACTATTTTCACAGTTCTTCACACAATGATAGCTTGAACTGGCATCCAAGTAACCCAGTCTTCATCAAGACATTTCCAAAAAATAAAAGCCTGTAGACTGTTGATGAATTGTGCATAAAGCTGGGCTGCGCAGTTTATGTCAAAACTCTTTTAAAAACAGAAAATTATCTGGAGGAGTTTGAGGTTGTATAAACAGATCAAGTTTTAATATAGGGTTATCTCTCTTAATGTGTGTTTGGCCTGAAGGAGAAGCACCAA
>WBMY01007376.1:611678-721320 GCA_013397315.1 Donacobius atricapilla | reverse complement strand
GGAACTGCAGCCACGGGGGGAACCGGCTGGGATTGGGGTGTCCCAGGGCCGTGGCGGGACTGCGTCCGGAGCCCCGGTGGGGCCGCAGGTGGAGCAGGAGAGGCCGCGTCGGGCTGGGCCCCAGTGCCCGTCCCAGAGCGACTTCTCCCGCCCACGGCGAGCCCGGTCCCCATGCCAACCCCAATGCAGCCTGGCTCCTCTGGCCCGGGGACCCCCAGCGGACACTGGCACGACCCGGAGCCGACGGCCCGGTCCTAGCGCCGGGAGCAGCCCCCGCTCGGCCCAGGGGAGAGGGGCGGGGGCCGCGAGGATGGTCCCGCCCCCATCCAACAGGGCGGGGCGGGCTCGGGTCGGAGCCGGCGGCCCGTAGGGGGGCGTAGCCCGTGGGGGGGGGGCGTGGCCCCGTAGGGGGCGCGGCCCCGTAGGGGGCGCGGCTTCAGGGGCTAGGCCCGGGCCCAGCTAGAGTGCGCGGGGCCCCAGGGTGGCTGCACGCGGCGGTGCCGACGTGATTTAATCCCCGGAAATCGCCTCGCTGGCCATTTGCACATTCTGAGCACACTTTGGGCATGAGGGTTCTTGTCCGGCCTCCCGCCTAAGGAGCGGGGGGGGGGGCCTTTGGCTTCCTCTCCTGTCCCCGTCTCTACCCCTCCTTCCTTCTCCTCGTATTCCCTTCACATACAGTCTAAACACCAGCAAGTTTACATATTTCCTTCCAAGAGAACTGCAGAAAAGTTATACTCAGTGACACAGCCACGAGAGTGTCTTTCATGAGAAAAAAAGATCTAAGCTAAAAGAACTGCCTCAGTGTGGATCAAATAGCCCACTTAAACTCTGAACAGTAACCTGAACAAGCAGGCCAACTTGAAATTTGCAGGAGATATGTCCCTTTAAAAAGTTAAGGAAAAAAAATGGGGGAAGAGCTGAAGCAAATGAATTTAAAGGTCAGATCATATTTTGTAAGAGTCTCTGCATTTTTATTGGATATATCAGAACAGCCAGCACCACCACCACTGTGAAAAAGCACAGACAAAACCTGCATAAAATAATAAAAGAAACGGGAACTTGAGTGTAACCAGAAAAAAAAAACTTTTTAAAAACTAATCTATTTGAGATAGGCTATACCTACAGACTTGTCCAAGGAAAAAAACCTAACATTTATTGCATCAGACACAGATATATAGAACATTGCTCTAAACTGAGAAAAAAGTGAATTTTACATTTCAAATGTTTTGCAGGCAACATTAAAAGTTAATGTGTCACAAGACATTTTTTCAGCTACCCTCCCCTTCCACAAAAATCTTTTTAGCTGTAAGCCCTAGTAAATACATTCCCATGGTCCCTCCATTTAAGGGGGCATCTGTAAATTACTACAGTGTGATAAACAGAAGCAAACCAAGAAAAATGAGACACTAAGGCTGCTATATGTGGCTGTAGTACATAATCACAAATGTGATATAGTTCAGTGAAATAGTTCAGTAACTATTTATGATGCTTACTGATTACCCTGACTGCAGTAGTTCTAATCTTGCTAACTGGCCACTGCCACCTCTACCAATGCAAGCTTGCAAACAAATGGGTAACCTGGACCTTGACCATGTTTTATATTGGTCATTGCTGCCTGATAATAACTGGACTCCAAATACCACCTGCAACCCTTTTTTGGCCCTCAGGAAGAGGCCAACAGACCTTTATACAGCGCTAGCTTTCTCTTTGCACAGGCAACAAGAATTCAAGCCTCACAAAGCAAATGATTAGGCAAATTAGCATTCGGATGGCCTAAGTATACTCTAATATTAGTTTAATTTCCAAACCCATGTAAAAATACATTCTAAAATAACCTCTTTAAAGAGGATCTTCAAAGTTGAAGATTATAAATAAGCAAGAAACCAAGTCCCTGGAGACCCAAGCAGGGCTGTCAATTCCCAAGATGTTCTTAGTCCTCCATGATACATTTGATACAATTAGCACACAGTGGGAATATACTGATACATCACTACATTATTAAAAGTTGTAGGCACAGGTTTCTATCCATCTCCCCTTTCACAAACTTGCTGGCTGAGGTTGGTTACTTCCCATAAAATTTCTTATTCAGGAGAAAGATCAGAAGATTGACGTTCACTTTTGCTCTGTCGAACAACTTCATGACAGCAACACCTTCATACTGCAGCTGCAAGAGATCCTGCCAAAGAGAATATCTTAATGAGTGAGGAATCCTCAAGAGCTTACAGAGAATATAAAAGACCCAGTAGTACAGTAGGATCTTAAGGAATATCAACAAAAAGTATGCGGCACAAGATAGAAAAGCCAGAGACTCATTAAAGAGCCACTCTTACTGTGCAAAAAATAGTCATTCTAAGGCATTTAAGATCTTAATTACTTTAGGCAGTGGGTTTTTTAAAAAAAATTATGAAAGAGAGCAGAAATAGAAGACCATTCTAAGTAATTCAGATTTCAGATCTAGCCATCTCCAGCCTTGTCATTTGCACAGCAGCCATAAAGTTGCTGTAACATTTAGAACATTTACGTTTCCTATGTGCCTAAATCTATCATGTACCCGTGAAACATTACAACATTCCACAGTGTCCCTTTCTGAAAGCTTTAGTTGCCACAGACCTCAGGGAAGCGGCTTACAGCACTTCAATCTAGGGCGCAATAAGAAATGGCATCTCAGTGACTTTGCATATGATGTCAATTCAATCTCTGAGGTGTTTACATAGGCAGTATTTCTAGTTATACTTTGTTTTGTCAGCAATGCACCTGCACTGTTTTTATCTCACCAATTAAATTCTTTCAGCAATCCCACTCCTGCAGGTAACAAAGTGGGCATGTGGGTGGGACATGTGTGATGTTGTATCCCTTGTTGCTGTCCTCTGACAACTTTATCTGCAAAGCACTGCTACAAAGACATAGTGGCATAGTAAACCATGTGCCTGAGAAGCGAGTAACCTTGGGTAGCCCCCATGAACCAACACGTTCATGACCAGCTCTGACAGATTAGGACCAGAACAAACTAGGTGAGTCCTCAAAGCAAACGAAAGGTGTGAGGCAGCTGTCCATCCCAGCAGCCAGTTAGGTGGCATGAACTAACTGCAATGCAAGGTGCTCCTCCTGCACACAAGTCTGTTTCGAGAGGCCTGAGACTTCCACTAACAAACCTAATGAAGAACAAGATGGACAGGGGGTGAGCGTAGAAGTGGAAGAAAGGGACAGAGGCACCAGGCGTAACATTACTGGCATGAGAAAAAGAACAGGGAACTGTTTGGGAAAAGGTCAGTCAGAATGCCTGTTGTGGTGGCCTAAGTGAAGGCTGACACCTAAGAAGGACACCTAAGAACTGGGAAGAAAAGGGTAAGTAAGAGTAGCAGAAAGAATACTGATACATAATGACTGGCTGAAGCCATCACACACAAGCCTAGGTGACTGCTGCCACAGACTCCCAAGCTCTTTGCTGTAGCAGGAAATGGTTGAAAACACAAGTGTTTGTTTTGTGTGTATGTGTACACATAATTAAGAACACAGACTGACATCAGGCTTTCATTAGCGAAGAAACAAAAAGCATTTTGGATCCCCTGTATATGTTGCATCTGTTTTGCCTGCAACAAATGTGTTATTTTTGAGAGCATTTTTCGGGCTGTTTAGGCAAAAAACACATCATTGCTACTTTGATGAAGAGCTTGACAAGGGGAACTTACATGACACTACTAAATAGGACAGTTCTTACCTGATAATGTAACATAAAGGTTTCCATCTGTACACCCATGAATTTTGCTTTAACCTCAAAATCTCCCACTTCTTCTGTTGGACTGATTTCAAAAATCACGTTTTTAAACCTGTGAAATTTGAGAAATAAAAAATCACATGGAGGGAATGTATGAGTTGAAACATGAAGATGAATTTTTAAGAATTCTATTCGTAACACTTTATTCTATTATCCCCATTTGAAATGAGCCCGTAAAAGCCAACCAGACTCAATACAACAATGAACGGAAGCCAAACAGATTCTATGTCTGGTAAATCACATCTTCACACAAGCATAGCAGCAAACGGGGTAATTTAATTTAGCTTGTACAATCTAAGCAGTCTACTTTATGCTGCACATTCATGCCTCATTTAGTGCAGCAAGTACAAAGTATGATTCAGAGTTGAAAAAATTCTAGGAACAGCTAGCTTCTCTATATTCCACACAAGACATGCCAGCTTCTCAAGGCTAGCATACTATAGCTGGAGAAACGCAAGCCAGCATTAAGCTGATTTTTCAACACGGAAAGCTATTAACCATAGTAACAATTCACCCAAGGAGCTACCCTTCCATAACTGTGGGGGTGACAGAGAAGGGATTAGGGGAAAGCAGATGTCATGTTTAAATCACATTACACTTCTCAATCAAAGAATTGCTTTGCTACAACCAGAAAAATAGAACTGAAGAGTGATCACTACGCAAGGTTCCTTGGCCCTAGGGATGCCAGCATAGGTCATCAAAACAACTTTTTCAGCTTTAATAGCTAAGTCTACCAACAACATTAAAATTCCAAGAACGAAATTGCAAGACAACATGACACAACCTCAAATAGATCTCAAAATTTCTGGTCCTCATCTATCAGCACCTAGACTAGTTCTAAGAAAAAGACAAGTATTCAGCATACGTATTTTCCTTTTCCTCCAAAAAGCTTATTTAGATCTGAAGAGTTTTAAAAAGATACTCACTGGTTACCTTGCAGGTCCTCAATCTCTAAAAGAACTCCCTTCTCATGAAGTCGAGCTGCTGTGTATTTCAGAGAAATCTTTTTACTGTTTTTACCTTTTATCTCTCGAGGTTTCTTGGAGACTCTGGGGAAAAAAGACAAATCAAACAAATCAGAAGGTCACTCAAACAAGTAAAGACATTTTGAGCAGTAAATTTTCAGTCCTATTTGAAAGAGGGGATAGAATCAGTGCAGGTAATGAAATATGACTAATGATAGATAATAATGTATTTCTACTAGTCAGTTTACCAACAAAGCACTTGTAGCTCAGATCAGACCTTTGATTTTCTACTGTTTACCAACAGGAAAATTTTCTACTATTTAAACAGGGAAATAATAATAATAATAATAATAACAATAATAATAATAGTAGTAGTAGTAGTAATAAACAAAACTCAAACAAAATCCAAACAAATAACAACAAAATTAAACAAACAACAAAAAAAACCCCACCACAATTCCCACCCAAAACATAACCATATGGTAATTCATAAGAAGCAATACCATCTCTCATTAGGCAAAATGGGGTCTAATGACAACTGTCATGGGGAAAGCTGAGACTACTCAAAAACTTGGTTGTCTTCTCATTTTGCAAATGAAAAGGGTTCACATTCTCACATCTGACTGGAGAAGACAACAAATATTTTTTCCACCCTCAGAAAATATGAATTGTCTAGCACTATAACAACTGACTTCATTCAGCATAAAAATGAGGACAATTTGTGATCAAGGGTTTCCTTGCAGGTAACAATGTTTTTTTCATGTTCTGTTCCTAAGAAGGATGGCAGGACAGACTGACTGAGCAAGCAAGTGCATATGTGGACAACAAGCTTCATACCACTGGACTCAGCACTCTCTTCTCCCAAAGGGATCAAAAAGTCTTTCAAGTTTGTCTTTTTGACCCCATTCATGGCAAGGACGTTTTCCTGTATTTTCTTGCTGCTGCTGAGAACCTTTCACTAAAACTATCATTGTGGGCAAGTGCTTGGACGAGGAGCTCTGAGTACACAGCATTACAGCTCTTCTTAGCAACACACGCTTCCTTGTAAGAAGCACTTCTAGGGCCATGGAACCACCCGCTGCAGGTCATCGGGTTCAAGACCATTTAAGGAATCTGAAAGTTCATGGACCCTGATGAGATGTGTCTGTGGGTCCTCAGGGAAATAGTGAAGGAAGTGGCTAAGCCACTGTCCATCATATATGAGAAAATGTGTCAGTCCAGTGAAACTCCTACCAACTGGACAAGAAGGAAGATGTAGTCTGTCTCATCTCTGTGACTGTCAAGATCCTCCTGGAAACTATGTTAAGATACATGGAAAACAAGGAGGTAATTGGTGACAGCCAATATACCTTCACTCAGGTGCCTGGCCAATTTGGTGACCTGCTACAATGGTGTTAATACACCATTTCTGGATGAAGGAAAAGTGACTGACAATCATCTACCTTGTGTGTTGAATGCTTTGTGAAAAGTATTCAACAGTGTTCCACACAACATCCTTGTGTCTAAATTGAAGAGACATGGATTTGATAGATGGACCACTTGATGGATAAGGACTCAACTGGATGGTCACACTCAAAGAATTGCAGTCAACAGCTCCCCTGTGAGGGTGGTGAGGCCCCAGGACAAGTTGCCCTGGGAAGCTGTGGCTGCCCCATCCCAGAACTGTTCCAGCCCAGGCTGGATGGGGCTTGGAGCAACCCGGTCTAGTGGAAGGTATTCCTGCCCATGGCAGGACCATGGGAACTAGACAGTCATTAAAGGTCCCCTCAAACCCAAACCATTCTATGGTTCTATGGTTCCAAGATACTTACTTGCCCTTGCTGGCCAAGTTATCCAAGCAGGTCTTTATGTAACTTTTGTAGTAATCTACTTGTTCTCCATAAAAAGTAGCTTTGGAGTTCAAGGCACTGTATGTCTGCTGCAGCTTCACTAGCTCCGCCTTTCTTCTCTGACGGTATCTACGCTGATTTCTGATATCCTACACCGCAGAGAAAGGCAGAGACTTAACAGTCACTTGAGCTCTCCAGGTACTCAGTCCCAGAGCCACTGAGTACTTGAAACACACCATTTCATTTTGCTTAGTCTTGCTTCATGCTACAGGCTTAAGTACTCATTTGCACTTGCCCCAGTGTCACAGCTTATTCTCTGTAATGACTATTTGTGGAACTAACCAACTCTACAAGGCAGTACACTTGCACCTTTTGTGGCTTTCTCAAACTGCAATTCTGTTCTAGTTCCGATGACTAGAGTAGGCACCGAAAGCCCATGACATAAAAGCAGCAATTTTGCCAGCACTGCGTAGGGAAAGTATCTTAAAAATCAAGCACTACAACCATAGCACCACACAGACTTCATTATTTTTCTTTGTTAGTCAGCCTTTAAGCATCACTTGCCTTAATATCTAAACAAGAAAACACTGCATTAATTGACTGCTACTTTAATTTGTGACACATATTATTTATAGTATGATTAGTTATTATCAGATCCCTAGAGGCGATTATTTAGTTGGTTTTACTTACATAATATTTCCTGAATAGTTTTTCAGTAAACAATGTGATATAAAATACATTGTCACTGTAGCAATGTACAACAGTACTAGATCTCTTTTGTAAGTCTTTCACAGCCACCCCCCTTATCGTTTGGGTATTCTTTAACAGGCACATTTAAATAAAAATAACAGGATGTCTTAAGAGTTATGAACAAAGTTTCTTTGTGTGAATAGGCTTGTAGAGGCACTACTTAAATTAGTGAAATGGAGCATCACACATCAGGATTTCCCTTCCAAAGCTATTAAGTTTTTCTTAAAGTACCTGAGAACCTGGCAACGTGGTCATTTGAGAGAACAAAAAGGTTGTATAAAAATAAAAGACTTCTCCACATACCAAGAGGTGTAAATGCTGCAACAAAAGGTATGATTTTTCTCTATAAATTGGCTACTAAAAACATTACTCTCCTCCTGAAAACTCATGCCAGTTTTACAAAGCTGCAAATTGGGAAAACTCCACTATGATTACTAGGAAACCATCAAATGGTATACCTTCGCAATGTCATTGATTAGTTCCTGGTATTTATTTTTGGCATTCACTGGCCCCAGTTCTGTCAACTTCTTCAGGCCTGCCTTGATTTTTTCTTTTTTTTCTTGGAGATTCAAGTTGCCATCTTCCTTTACAGAGACAGATTTTTTCATCTTATCGGGAGTTTTAGCATCACGAATGGCTCGTTTCTGCATAGCTCTATGATGGTCTGCTTCCTAGAAGAGACAAAAAAACCCTGCAAGTTCACAAGAAGATCAATTTTAAGGTGACAAAAAGAGGCAGAAATAGATTGTCTGATCTCTGGCATAACACAGGATAAAGAGTTCTGCTTGGCGATTCCCATACTGACTAGAATGAATGTGTTTTGATGAACACATTCTACACATGAGAACTAGGAGAAGCCTACCTACCATCTAAAATAGTGTTCCATATAAACACTTTCTAGCACTACTGCAGGAATAAGATTCACACATACAGTTTACTTCCACTGTACACCCTCCTGATTATCATTACACCCTGCTCCATCATCACTGAAGACAGCTTCACTGAAATACATAAATGGACGGTTCCATATATACCCACATATATCTAGATAAGTGATGATTTCCTAGTCTAAAACCAGCACAGATAAACAGCATCATACTTGCGCTGAGGTAGCTGAAGTTTCCAAAATTTCAGTCAGCGTCTCCCCTGGCTGGAAGCGGATTACATCAACAATTAAACGCTTTGTGCTGCAAAGATATCAAGGAGAATAGAAGAAAAAAATGTTAAGCAGAAAGACCTTTAATACTCTTCTTTCTGCAATAATATCAATGTTAGTGATTTATTTAAAGTCAAATTATTACTGGATGAGCACCCAGGTAGTCACAGGCTAAACCAGAGCAGAACCCAGAGAAGCACTTTACTTTATGGACAGTGCATTATTGGAAACTGGTTCCCCAAAAAGTTCCTCTTTGTAATATGCACAACTTGCTCCCCAAAACTCCCTCGAACAGCAAGGATGCTGCCCCATATATTACAAGGTAGCCCCAGCACTGCCACCTGGACCACAGAAACTGCATTCAAGGTAAAAGATAAAGCAGGTAGTAGCCACAGCCCATGTGTGCAACCAGAAAAGCTCTATAATATTATCCATCCATAAGCATGCTTCAGTGATCTGTAACAGGTAAAAAAACTCCGAAGGATTATTTTCTTATGTGCATGGGAGACAAGGTAGATCTCAACTCCAGTCTGGTGATAGACAGGGTCATTCCTTGATTTGAGCTAAGATTTATCACAGTCGGCGTCCACTGTGAAGCACTTCTATCCTTAAGCCACACAATGAAACATGATGATAGCATCTCTGCAGTCAGGCTGGAATTATGTTTGGAATCACACAAACTGCTTAACATACGCATCTTCCTCATCATCCACAACTTAAACGACTACCAGTGCAGCTGGTAAATCTTTACGTTTGAAATAAATGTCACCTTAGTCTGGTGCATAGGAAAATACTGATGTATCTTTTAAGAAGTCGGGTTAAAGTTATTTTTGGAGATAAAATTTTCTTGTGGGGGATCACTTGACTGCCTAGGCCAAGTACATGCTGACCAAAGATTTTTCAATTAAACTATATAGCATCTGAGCAGGAATGCACCAGAGGAGGTAAACATGCATTTGAATGTCAGGTCACTGCTCTATATATCTCAGCAGTAGGGATTTGCTTAAAATTAGCCAAGAGTCATCTGTAAAAAGTTTTCAAGAATAAAGATTCTGGCAATAATAATATCCCTGACAGTCCATGGCTCTCTTTCCATTAGGGTAATAAGAACTTATGTTTCTCAAAAAGGCTATCAGTCTTCATCAACTAAAAGTCATGCCACAGCATGGAAAAGGACATGGCTACAATCTCAGTGTATCTGGAGTAACAGTCCTCACACATTTCTTTAAATTATGCTTTAGTTCTCTTATTTTCATGTGCAGATTAACTGTTAAAGCTCCAGTTGCTCCTTCTTTTGAGTAACGTACCAGGCAGTTACCCCCTACTTACTTTAACAGAATTGTCCTTGCATCCATCTCTGCATTCTCATCACCAGGAACGTCAAATTTATTAGTGAGTGTGAGAGAAACCTCAGTCTTTGCTAGCATTTCCCAGCTGGGGTCATTAACACTGCCAGAACCTTCCCCTGCCAAGCAGAGAGAGTTTATAGATTACATCACATTCTTTACCTTCTCGACTCTTAGGACTTGGTAATTGTTCCCTACATAACAGATCACAGAAAAACTAGACTGTTTTCTATACTGTCAAAAGGACACTTCAAAACCCAAACCAACTTTTAAAGACATCATCTTGAATATATTACAGACTTTTTCATAACAAATCTGAGGGAATGCACTGGCCAGAAAAGCACCACAAAATGACCACTTTGCATGCCTTGAAGATTTACGTGTATTTCACACTGTATCTCAGTATATGACTGAGAATAGTGGCTGAACTGCCAAAAGTACTTTAGAAACAAAAATGTGATGACGCCTGTATGTCCACATCCTCATCAAAATCAATGTGTCAAGCTAAGAGCAAAGCCTTTGTTAGCAACCAAGCTTGTCATCATTTCTCAAACAAAGTAAGCTATTCCATCAAAAAGAAATTTTCTTGCTCTAATTGCATACGAAGTTTCACCAGAACAATTGTTAGTACCTTTCCTCCCATTTTTATAGGGCTGCAGAAAGATTTAACTCTGACATATTAGCCGGAGTGACACAATGCACACAGGAGAAATGAAATAAGGAAGAAGGGCAAGTTCTAGCTAAATGCATGGTCCATGCTTGTTCAGATAATGCTTACATTCTGTTCTTTGCCAGCGCTTGGAAGAAAATGTGCTTGCAATCACTCCTTTAGAAGGTTCCAACCTTTCTCATCAAGCAACTTCAAGGTGCTTGCTGTCAGAGCATCCTGTCCAAAAACTGTGCCTGGTTTGCCTCCCTCCCCCCTGCTAGACTTGAAACTTCAAATAACTGCAACATAGAAACCAATGAAGGAGAAAAATTTGTGCATCTTTCTAGTATATGTTATATCCTGAAGCAGTAAACTGTGGCTCAGGTTTCCAGAAGAGTTTTACAGATTAGTAGTGTTAGTTCCTTCTTCCCCCAACCATAAGAGGATAAAATTCTATTTTTCTTATGGAAAAAAACTCTAAAGGAGAGGAAAAATATTACTTGTCCACATGCCAAAGACTCTTAAAGGAACACATGCTATTTAATACATTTATTACCACACTCTGAAAGAAACATCTACAGATCTCCAGAAAGGAGGACATATCTTGGCAAACAAGCTGGAACACAGACACAAGCACACAGAAATCGCTCCAGTGTAATGGAACAAAGAAAATACAATATCTGTCTGTCTTCTAGAAACTTATAGAGTGGGATGAGGTGAGGTGGCTGGGGAGAAGAGAAAGAACCCCTGTGTTTTTCAGGGCAGTAAATTATGCAGAGAAAATATACTGCAATGAATCTGCTACTGCTTTTTAGAGCACATCCTGCCAAACAACATGTGATGATTTCTTACTGTTCCTTTACTGCACTTTAGGTCTTTTAAGGTAATATCACATACTACTTTAGCAGAACAAACTAGACCACCTATTAAGGACTCAATTGTAGGAACCTCTCCGAGATCATCCAGCAGCTCATGAATTGGATCATTGTGTTCAGGAGCAATTGCATCTTGATGGTCTAAGAGCAACTAGATGAACAGAAAAAACAATTATGTTTTAACAGTACATCCTTTTATAGACAGTAAAATTTCATCACTTTAGGCTGGTATCTTATAGAAAAAAATCACTGAACTCCAAAGCAGCGAAGTCAACATTCAGAGCTGTGCCAATATCACATACTCAAATGCTTTCCAAAGAAACTTAGTGAAGCCATAACTAAATTACTTGATTCTATAAATCAACAAGCTGTCACAAACTCCAATCGTGACAATTTTCAGCCTTGTATTTGGCAACTTTCCATTTCAGACAGAAGCAGCATTTTCTTCACAAACATTGCTTATAAGGAGGAACTGTGACTAATGTATACTTACAGTGTGCGTATTGATGATTTCACCAATAGAAATATAAATTACTGGTTTAGTGAGAGTCACCAAGTCTGAATATTCATCAATATTAAATTTATCCTGCAATTCAGGAACCTCACAGGCAGCCTGAAAAAAACGTCTTCAGAACAAAGGAGAGAACAGTCAGTATACCTCTGAGAGTCATGTGATATGTCAAGAGTATTACCTCTGCATGACAATCTCAAGCATAGACTCTCCTCTTTAAACTATGGTACACTATGGCATACTACAGTTTGTCAGCTTTAGTTTAACACATCAGAAGCAATATAGTAAATTCAATCATTGATACTGGCCATGTTGACTTTTGCTCATTTTCAGAATTGACAGAACTGGCTTCAGTGACCTCACTCTCCTGCCCCTACTGCATTATCATCCTTTGCCCTCAACTGCCTCTAGATAGCTTTTTTCCAAAACACAGGGTAATGCCAATTCTTGAACAAAAGCTTACTTCAACTACAAGAATGGCTAAATGCCAACCTGCTTTATTCCTGATCACCACTAGATTTTCATGTGGAGCCAGGGTTCACACAGGATGGAAGAATATATGTCCATTCTGGTTGTCCACATACAAAGTACCATAATAAGTACATGCAAAAGCAACCTTTGTTCTGGACATTCAAAACTCTTGACTTTTCAATCTCATTAAATATACAGTGCACTGTTCATAAATTCCAGGAACACATTTTATCTGCCACTGTCACCGATGCTTGTGGCAGACTGGAGTGAAATCTCTTTTATTTTTAACAGACTGCATATTTGATGGAGATAGAATTTTCCATATTCTAAATTCACTATTTTCCCTTTTTACTTGCAGTGTTAGCCTCCGCCAAACTTTCCAGCTTGATTAGCTATGATCCTCTACCTGAACTTCTGGTATGACTGCAATAAGTATTCATTAATGATGCTTAGATGAGCATTGTCTCCCATGAACATCTTATTGGATGCAGCATGCTGTAACATCTTTGCAATGGAACCAAGGTTTCTGCGTTGATCTGTTGTCAGCTGACCTCCAGCTGAAAGGTCAATGATGTCAAATGCATCTGGTGCGACAATGGCTGGATTCATGTAGCGATAATAGAGTAAGTTGCCAACAATCTGGGAAAAAGAGAAGAAATGCATCAATAAACAACAGTACAGGATGCAACTGAATTTTACTGAAACTACTCCGTGTTTTGATAAATTATTTCCTTGTAAGCCTCTTTCCAAGACAAAGGTTCTGCTGTAGAGAAGCACATACCATCGCAAAAAATCTACAATATTAAAAAAAAAAAAAAAAAAGCAAACATCATAAAGATGCAATAGGGTGGTCAACAGAGGAAAGCCTGAGCACTTCCAGTCACAGGATGATACCCCAGCAGATATTCCTACACGTAAAGATTTAGAACTCCAACTTATAAAAATGTATGGACAGGAGATACAAGTTACCAGTGATCTATTGATATGAGCATGAGAGAGTCTGTCAGGAAAATTACATGCAATTGAATTAGTGTAACAGATGGCAGAATGACCACGGTATACAGGAATCTGATAATGATGTTTCAATATGGAACAAGAGCTGATTTTTAAAGAAGCATGCAGCACTGGCTGCCATCTCTGACAAACCAAAAATAGGGAGGAAGAATGGCACACCAGGAAGTTAAACTGAGGAAATTACTTTCCATTTCTTGCCCAAAGCCCTTTTTTCTTTCAGAATATATAAGCCAGCAACATATTTAGGCACAGATCCCTAGTTAGTGAGAAACCATTAAATCCAGAAGTAAGAAAATCAGAAGTACAGAAAACAAATGGCATTTGACACTTCAAAAATCCAATTTACCTAGTCAAATGTGAGCAGAAGTACATTTCAAAGAACTACCAATAAAAATTGTCACATTATCCATATGCTCACAATATTCTTCTACCCTGTATTGGATATTTTGCCAGAAGTAATTCTAGCACTGAAAAGATATTAACCCACTATGCTGATTTAAAGCAAAAGCTCTCTCACCACGAGCTCATTTGCAGAAGGCCAGGTGATGCATGGAAGAGATTGGGGTCTGAACAAACAGTTGAAAACACATAGAAAAAACCTGGTCATTGCTAAGCAGTCCCGGAAATTAATAACTGGTTTCAGTGAGGTCATGTTTTGACAAGTGCTTTATGCCAGCCTCTGCTGTACTCTCACAAATTATGCTGTGGGATGCTACCAGTCTGCTGACCATTAACAGTCAAAATATTTACTGCCAGTAAAAAGAAGAAAACATCCATGAAAGAAACTGAATCAATGACACTTGAACTTGCAGGGCAAAAAGAACAGTATATTATATGGATATCTTCGGTTGCTAAAAAAAACCATCTACAGGTAGCTATTGCATACAACTGTAGTTTTGACTTTTATGTGGATAGTTACATTGTTTCCATGAGGATTAACAAAACCTGCAGTTTTCCACCTAAATTTACAGATGGAAGAAATTAATTCACCTGCATAGAAAGAACCGATGTCTCAGAATGGGAAAGCACAGAACTAGAAGAGAGAAGAAAACAGCATTCAGATTGAGAATTATTTTGTAATGAAGCAGAGGCAGAGAAGCTTAAAGAGACGTTGTCAAGTATTCTAATAAACAAACCATATTGTATTAAAAAGTAAAGCATTCATGGGCATGAATTCACCATTTACCAAAAGCCACGGAACCAAAGAAATTTCAGTGAAAACCCCAACACTGTAGTCATCTAAATGCAACTAATATTAGGATCCTTTTAGTTCTCCAAACCAACTGAAATGCAAAATACAATAAAAGCTGACTAGGCATCACGGGAAGTGACTCTGCATATTGTGGTCAAAATATCCTAGTGTGTTACAGGTGGGGCAATAGGAATATCAGAATTTTGCACACAGACTTTTATACCTGTCTCTTTAAGTAAGGAGCAGTGGGCTGTGATCACACTAGTTAACCCAAGGTTCACTTTCTAGGAGCAACAGTAAACCCCAGGTCAAGAAACCTAAAGGTCCAAATGCCCAAGATACTAAGAGCAAAACAGTAGCATCAAGATACCTCCCCCTAAACTATGTATGACATCTCAAGTGATGCCTATGAAGCTAACAGCATAGCCTGATGTGAAACATTTTCTATCTGTAGAAGTAAATGAATAAGTTTACATGCACTCCTCTCCACATATACACCTAACGAGGGAAGTATGAGATGTGCTTGCCACAGCCCATTTGGCTGATACTATTCACAAAAGTGTATAGATCCTCACCTTCAGAAGCTCATCCTCACCAGCATCAGGAAACTTGTCATGCAGGGAGTCTTTTAGGACCTTGGCAATGAAACGCATTCCATAGCTGAGAGAAAGAAAAGGTCAAATGAGACTGCTGCAAGCATGAAGACATCAGCAACTTCTCAGGGATAACACAGGTGCATCAGACTCACGGGATTTTGTCCACTGAACTAATAATGGCAGACAGGAACTTGTCTGTCACTGTCCTCATGTTTCTGATTGAGGCATCCAGGCGCTTCCTCACCTCTTCATGACTCAGTGCTTGCTCAGGTGTAACATCATACGGCAGTTTGCTATTAGAAAAAGTCAGACATATAAAGGAGAATATTACTCAAACTAGTGCACTTCAAGAACATATAGCTTGACACAGAAACATGCTCATATTCACTTCACTGCTGAAAGCTATGCACTGCCTTTAATTAACCTGTTTGGCACCATCAGAGCTGAAATTCTTTTGCTTTTATTTCCTTTACTTTCCCTTGCAGTGGCCACTGAGAGAAAGACTCAGCTAACTTAAAATTGAATCTTTTTTACACCATGTACACTAGGGAAAAAAGCATCATCTGTAACACACAGTGGTACTTCAGACCGCAAATTGGTGAAAACGAAAGTTTGCATTTGGGTATTAAGACGATGAAAACTCAGACGCAAGCAGACACTAGAGTAGCACTCATAAAATCAATATAACATGCTGCTGAAGGAATAGTTATTTTTTTTCAGTCAGCTGAAACTATTGCATAGTATTCCAGTGAACACAAAAAGATGAAGCTGGTAATCCATAAAGGTGTATCCTAAATCTCATATACAGAGAATAATCTGAACACATATCTTCACTTGCATTTTTAAGATGCCCAGAATTTTGCATGAAGTGTGCAAAGGTATATGACTGCAGATTGCTTTACATATGGAGGAACTCATTCATCTCTAAGACTTTTCCTTTTTTTTTTTAAGTAGGTTAAAAAACCGCAATAACACAGCAGAATCAAGTTCTAGCAAAACCACAACCACTGAAGAAAATGAAACCAGAATGACATAAAATCACATAGCTCAATACAATTGTCATCAGTTGCTGATATTAATTAGAAAGATGTTAGGACCAAGAGAACTGCAATGTGATGCTTTCTGCCAGCAAGAGCAACTTTGTGTGCTTGACGAATAGTACCTGTTAGCACAGGCCATGCATGACATGAACATGGACTGACATGGAAGTGATTTCCAAATACATTTTCTTACAATACATTCTTTTAGGTTAGAGGGGCATCTCATAGCTAACTATCAAGTTACCATAGGAAAAAAACAAAGAGCATTTTTTCTTCCATCACCTAAATAGGAAAACACCAAAGAGCATTTCTTCTTCCATCACCTAATGACATTCCTGTTCAATACTCTCAGCACCATAACCAGAATATGAACTTTAGAACTCTCAGATGAAAGCTCTCTTGACGAGACAATCAGTTGGACAGATGCATGCAGTGCAGCCAAGGATGGTTTTGAATGATTAACTGAGAAATGCAAAGCAGCTAAGCAATGTTTAGAAAAATACAGTATTAACAGGTCCCATACCTGGCCTCTCCCGTTTGAGATTCCATCTGGTTAACCCAAGACTTGTAAATATCCACAGGATCAGTTTTGATATTAAGTGACTTGTCATCAATGATTTCCTTCACAACCGGTGCAAGAATTTGCCTCAGGGCATTCTGACCACGGGCACCGCGATTGAAACTTACAACCATTTTAATAACAGTAGGATTCCCAGTCACAATTTCATGTATCTGGTCTACTTTTGATCTGAAGAAGAAAGAATCTATATGAAATTTGAGGTATGCATAACTCTGTCACTGCCTACACTTCCCTGGACTACTGTTCCAAGCATGACTCTTGGGGCAGGGGGTGCAGGGAGGGGAAACACGTTTCTTAGAAGTTATTTGTTTCAGGGCATGTATCATCTTCATGCTTAAAAAGCATTCCCAAAAATGCTTAAGGAAAGTTCCTCAAAAATTTCATTGCATATTCTTCCTCACAGCAGGTTGTGCCACTCTGCACTGTAAAGAACTGAAGTCATGTAACACCGAGCTCCTAAGGCCTAACCAATCCAACAAAACATGTTTGAGGACAGCCAGTTTCTAACACCGACAGGAAATAGAAATGCCAAACAACAGAGATTTCAGACCCTCATCAGCTTTTGGAAATCCAGAGAACTTAGATTTAGCTCTCTTCCTGGCTTGTAAAGCCTGAGTTTGCAGCTTGTTGGACATATGTATAATCAGACACTGGAGAATTGAGAGTAGACTGAATATTATCATGACTTTGTATCAGATCAAAAGTAGCTGCCATGTTGAGCAGTGAAATCTTGATTGAAGTGAAAAGCCCTCATCTTCAATGGACATATATTTGATTCTTTTATAAACTACATTAACAGATATGAAAGGGGAAGAGGACAATGAATGACAGATCAGCATTATCTGCATATAAGCACTAGACTTAACACGAAAAGCACTAGACTTAACATGAAAATGGCCTCAATTTTACAAACTGCCAAAACTGATTCAACAGCAAGAATGTGCCGTATGCTACTACATACTTGATCTCTTCCTGCAGTGCTGTTTGGAAAAGTCGCAACAACAGGTATTCCTCTCTCTGATTGGATGCATAGTTATACAGCGTGAAGATGACAGAATCCATGAATTTTGTGGATTTGTTTTGAGGCATCTGAAAAATCAGCTTGGCCAAGTAGGTTGGGTTAGTCTACAACAACAAGAAAAATTACTTAGTGTGCATGTCTCCGCTGGTGTCGCTGAAAACTAAGGTGGCTCAAAACAGTTGCTGGTTGGACTTGGTCTTAAAGGTCTTTTCCAACCTTACTGCTTGTATGACAACAACAGTGCATAAGCAAACACTGTGCTAAGACATATAACCTTCTATGACAAAAGGTTACCGAGCAATGTAAGAAGCTGCTTACCTGAAGCAGGTAGAACAAATGCTGATAGGCTTCCAACTTTTCTCTCTTTTCTTTGCTCAGTGCTTTCAAACCTCCCCTTTGTTTGTTCAGCATCATCATGTCAGAGAGCTGTTCCTTGTTCTTCTTGGTAAGTTTTTTGCTATGAGAAACAACATCCTGGAAACAAAGAACAGGTGCAGATTTCACTCTGAGAAGTTTCTAACAAGCAGTACTGGAAAACAGTTACATGTGAGCCACTTCTCTTGGATGTGGAAATGCAGTGTCAAGGAATGCCTGCGGCTATCAAAGTGAAGCATTATTTGCTATGGCAGCTGTTTCTCCTACTGGAAGTACATGTTATGCTTTGTTCCTAACTGTGAATTTGTCTGAAACCCTAGAAGAGTTAGTCACTCTTGGCAGCAATTACTATCAGAGCTGGTAGCATTCTGAAGACACTTGGAAATGTTTTCCTTTTTAAAATAGGGCTTACAGTTCAAAATACTGTTCCATATTCAGCTAGCTCACTACCTCCACATACTCTGACAGCAACGGCACTTTTCACTGCAAGCATCAGCCCAACCACTGCAGCTTCCTTCTAAGACAAATTTCACTACATCGACTGAGATTTTGCACTCAGAGCAGCCTAGTATAATGAATCCAGGACCACATGAAAAGCTGACCAGTATTTCAGCTTGAAGAAGAGACAATGATGTATCAGCAAGAGCCTTTTTTAGAGAGGGCGGGGGAGGGAAATTATTCACACCCACCAAGCTTATACAGAGGGGGCTTCCTTTAACCAATAAGCAACCAAGCAGCACAAGCACGTCTCCTGCCTCCAAAATCACCCCACTGACTGCAAGCTTGTGGCATGCAACTTGTTTAACCACAAAGGAGCAACAAAAAACAGTCTCAAAGCCTTTAAATACAAAACCTGCTGCATTCGTTAGATCAAGATAGTCTTGTTGCCTTTCTAGGGATACATACTGAATTAGTGGAATGGACTAAGAACATACTGGGAGTAAAAGCTTAGTCTGGGGAAACATTTTCCACTGGGCCTGAGCAACTGACGTCTGGCACCAGGAGCTCTCCACGCTATCTACCACTAGGCTCAATTCAATGTGTAGCTCGTCTCACAACAACACATTTCTTACCTGCAGTGTAATTTTGTTTTTCACTAGCAAACCAATTTTGATGTCCATGAGATTGAGGTCATTTTCTAGTTGCTGATTGGATCGGATCAAGGTTACAACTTCTTCACGCAGTTTCATTAGCTCAAGCTCCTCCTGAAAATCTTGGTCACTCTGATCGAGCAAGTGGACAAATTTCCGAACCACAGCCATAGGTGGGTTTTCAGCATTAACTAAAAATAGTCAAGAAGATAGATAACACTAGGGGATGGCAAACAGAAGTAAATGTATGCCATATCTATGTTTAAACAGCACATCAAGGAGCACCCAGAGTCAAATTAGTACCATCATGTCTAAACACCTTCAGACATTTTGATTTTCCTGTTTTGAGAAAATATTAAGAGAAGTAAATCAAGAACAAAATCAGCAGTAGCATAGGGTAGTCCACACTGTCAGAGCTAACTGCAAAGCTGTAGTTCTATTTTTCAGCAGAAAAAAAAAAAAGAACAAAAACAAAACAGACAGCTAGAATCAAGTTCTCCTTCCGCCTCAAGAACTACCTACTCCCTGCACTGCCCTATCAACTTCGTCCCAATTGCTCCTCAAACCTGTCTTGATGTTATAGATCACACAGCCAACATCATATTGGTTGACAAGGAGATTGACATGACCCAACAATGTGCACTTCCAGCACAGAAAGACAACTGCATCTTGGGCTGCATCAAAACCAATGTGGTCAGGAGGTCAAGGCAGGTAATTCTCCTATGCCACTCCACTCTCATGAGACCCCACCTGGAGTACTGTATTCAATTCTGGGGCCCCCAACTTAATAAGAAGGATGTGGAGCTGCAGGACCAAGTCCAGAGGAGGGCTACAAAGATGATCGGGGGCTGAAGCATCTCTCCTATGGAGGCAGGCAGAGAGAGTTGGGGGAATCTCTTCTATGAATCCATGATCCCTCACAAACAGAGATTTGAGGCACATCAGTTTTATCCTCTTGGCAATACTTACTGAGGGTTTTGTAGTCTTCTCGTGCTTTGTTTGCTCGGATAAAGGCTTGAATTTTTACAACATCATTTATCTAGGATTTAAGAAACAAAAAAGCACTTGACATGATTCTGGAAAGAGTACCAGAGTCAGGTATAGAACACATTTAACAATATAGCCTCTTACGTGGTTTCTGAAATACTGCAGACGATCTCTGTAACGTCTCCTGGCTTGATACATCCTGGTCATTGATTGAATCTATTGAAGGGTAACCAAAACACTCAGATAGAAATCTTACCTACAAAGTTCACTACCCCAAAGGTTTACCAAAAAAGTCAGCAGGGAACCTGCACTACCTTTACTACTTGGTCCTTTTGTGCACGTAGGTAATCCAAACGAATTTGATATGCCTTCCTTTGCTTGTAGCCACGCCATTGAGACTGAAAACGAAATAGGCACACTCACTTTACTTTTCTAATTAAACAGGAGTAATTACAAATCTGAGCTTGTGTTCCTCAGCTTTCAACTGCCCTTTGGGCTAAATGAAACATGAAGGAGACATGCTTGTCTTATCAAGAGATACACTGTGGGAAGCATTAACTATTTGCCAACTGTAATCATGAGAGACTTGAAGTCATCCCGTGAAGAGCCTGGGCCTTCTGAAGCACAATTAGGGGTCAAGGATACAGTGAAACAGTCAAGATGGCAGAGACTGCTCTACATGAGGATCATGTGTTAGCTGCTGCTGCTGGTGAGAACAATGATGTAACTTTTTACGCGTTCCCAGTGGACCCCTGCCATTGACACTTGGGAAGAGAAGTCAGGCAAGGGGTTGGACCACTCTTTAAGGGAAAGAGTGTTATTTTAATGAGCTGGGAGTGGGCGTAGAGGTTTTGTTAAATATACAGGCAGAGTATGTGCTACTTAGGCAGAAATAAATAGACATATACTGCTGAAATAATAAAATGATAATAGGGTGCAAAGCAGCTATTTCATTTGCACACATTTCAGTTACAACACCACAGAAAAACATTTTGGTGCTGTCCTGTAAATGCACCCAGTTTCATGATGGATTATCCTACCGTCTCTTTCATGTCCTCAATCCTCCAAATCCCTGGACAAATTTGAAGATAAGCATTTTACTCAAGAATATTGAAAACCATGTTGTTTCTCTTGAGTTCATGATGAATCATAGCAGCAATGCATCTCATGGTATTACCACCATCAACACATACAACACACTTCATATAGCTTTATTCCCAAAACATTGAAACGTCTAAAAAATAATTGGTAAAGCTTCCTCCGATAAGCTTTTCTCTCTCCAATTCTATATGATAATTGGATTGATTATATATGACACCTAAAAGCCAGTAAAATACCAAAACTCATTGGGAAAAGAAAATGTTTTTAGATAGTTCATAATACGGGCAACAACAATTGTGTCCTCTAACTACCTGAATTGAACAAAAACTGTCAATAAGCTTGTGTACAGAAAACAACTGCAGAGTACAAGTTCCAAACAGAATTGAAGGGTATCACTACCTGAATGCAAGTGATTGCTGGGACTTGCTTCTTCAAAAAATTCATTCTTGAGTTGAATTCCTGGCGAACAAGATACCCTCGACAGCAAGCCTGAAGTCTCATAATCAGGTTCTCATTTGCAAGCCACAGCTGCTCTCGGTTGTATGCTGCAGTGACTCCAGATATGGTGCTCTGATTTAATGTTATGGTAGGAAGAGGGGCCAGAAAAAGAAAATGGAAATACAAGAAAAAGGATGTTACATCAGCTTTCCACATTGTGCTTACAAGAAACTCCAAAGTTGTCTTTCAAAAAACAGCAACATCATGGTTCTGTACTCTTTTAGTGACAGGATAAATTTTTCTGAAATAGGACAAGGAGTTGTGACACACACAATCTGATGATGCCTTGCAGATCAAATGAGTTACTAAGCTTGTTAACATGACTATGGCATTGAAGCATTCTATCTTAGAGCTGCATTAAGGGTGGTAATGGTACAAACATCAACTTTTGAAAGAAAGAGCATGTGTTAATCCACTCTACCTGTATTACTTCCCGAGACAGCTGAGTGTCATTTTGCACAAATTCTGCTGGTTCATCCCATCCTCCCTCTTTGGTCCGCAGGTTATGATAATAATGATAGCCTCCTCTCACCCAGTGTTTCACCCACTCACTGCCATTGTCCCCTAAGAGCAGAAACTGCAGTTAGAAGTCTGAAAACCTGACAAGTGTCTTATCTTTCACACATACAAATGTTACAAGCAGGAAATGTACTTTACAGATTCTTCTTCCTCTAAGCAAGGAAAGGAATGTTTCTGAGTCCCTAATGACCCCATATGAGAGCTACGTAAACACAACACATTCTACAAGTGGAGGACATTATACTATTCACACACTTTCTTTTAAAAAACAAATCCCTTATTTCACAAAGCCATCTACAACACAAGATTTCTTCTCAAGGGCTTTTTTACCTCTGGTTCCAATTCCACGTACAATAATTTTGCATTTATTTCACTAACAGTTAGCTACTTAAGGTGTACCTGCTGCCCTTTTCTTGACTTCTGACAGTTCTTGCTGGTATGTCTCAGCACATTCTGGAGTGACTCCATATAGCCCAACATCAGGGGAACGCAAGGCACTCAGGGTTTGGCTAACATCACCATGATCTACTGCTTCATTAATGGCCAGAATTCCTAAAGAGACTGGCGTAACACCAAGAAGCAGGTTAGCTCAGCGGCTCAGTAGCAAGCACAGAATGGCAGAACAGAGCAAGGCAACAAGAACACACCCTTATAGGTGGGGTGCAGGTAAGATATGCAAATTTTAAGTGTACATAAACATGTAATACAAATAAAAAAACAACTAGACAACTTGCAGTATAGAGGCCTCTTCAGTACAGAGTGTTCAACCATGTGTGGAACTGCACCTGACAGCATGTAATTTGTGTGCTGGAAGTCCCAGTATGGTGCTGATTTACTACCAGAACTTTTCAACGCACAAAGTTACAGCTCTCCTCTGACATCTCCTTCAGTTAACACAGTTTCTTCTGGCAGAGCTGGTCACAATTCAGAAGAGCCGTTTTCAACAACCAGAGCAATAATTACTTAATTGTTTCTGCAGACAGAAACAACATCGTTATAAAGACTGGGATGCAACAAGGGGTGGACCAGTCCACCTGCAAACTGCATTAAGGAGCAAAGGTGAGTATCACTAATGTGTAGTACCCTCTGTATCTGAAAAAACATGTGTTTGTCTGCTAATACCTGTCTGCTAATACCTAAGAGAACCAAGACAAGACAACAGTAAATAAAAGGTAATGTTCACCAGAAAACACCATTTCAATTGCGCATGTGAACACTCTCACTTCTCACTAACCACCCAAAGACACGCGCAATAAGTCGCAAACGATAAACAATTTGATAGAGATTTGTCCAATGAGGTAATGTGGTCTAATGGTCACATGCAAAACTGGAAAAAATGTTATGTCCCCCTACAATAGAAGAAACTTAGTATTTGAAGAATTTGACATTCACTCCTCAAAAAAACACACCTGCACTAGATGCCAGTAGGCTCATTAGGTTTCCTCTGCCACATGTGCATAACATTTCTAGCTCCCAACTTTTCCTTAAATAACTGGTATTTGGCTGTTATGTGTGGATTAATTGCAATACTGTGTGATCATACTTACATCTCCAAGACTCCTCTGTGTCTTTGTTAGCCTTATGAATCCCATCCTGAATTTCATCTAGCCAAAGTACAGCTGTTTCATCCTGTGTATCCTGAAGAGAATACAAGAAAAACATACAGTATCAGGAGAAAAGAATCACTCTTTTTGCAAAGATAATCTATATTCAGAAATAGCCAATAGAGTAGTTTTCCATATCGGAGGGAATAAGAAGTATTTCAGTGTTCCTGACTCCAACACAAGGACATCGTGTGGATTTGTGACAAGCAGAGACTACTATGGCATTACCACACTCAATACTTTCTCTCAGACAAAAAAATCTTTTCAGGAAACAGAACAAACACGTAATTCTATCAGTGGGAATCAGTCTCTTAAGCTGATGGAACACAAGGCCAGGGACTTAGTACCAGTTAGTCCTAAAGCCATACTAGCTAAGAGGATATGATTTCCCAGGAAGTTAGTCCTTCAACAGAAGATGACTACACAGAGCTGCCGACGCATATCTGTGTGCAGAAACAAACAAATCTTTAGGTAACTACTGTCACATCAGGTTGTTCATTTCTGTGCCCAGAAAACTTCACAAACCTGTACAAACTACCAAACTAAAAAGCATCATATGTATTGTGGATGGGATGTACAAACACAGCAGTCAAAGCCATGTTTTAAATCTTTGTTTTAACAGATTGCTTGTCAAGGAGCAGTAATCACACAGTATTCTGTATTTTGGCTGGGAAATCCAGCCAAATGAGCTAATGTTACATGCAGAAATTTGAGGGGAGGAAAGGGACAAGTCCCGAAATATACGTAAAGAACAATGACACAGCAGCTGCCAAGCACAAGCTTCTCCCCACCCACTGATGCTTCCTGGAGGTTAACTACAGAAAGAAATGCTAAGATGCAACTCCTGTCCCTCTGACAGCTTTCCTCATACAAACAGAACACAGGAAATGTTTAGTTCTGGAATGGAATAATAATCCTACTCTACAAAAGAACCACTATTTACAAGATTCAAGAGCTTTAAGGTCAGACTTAAAATGAACATTTCCTTACATGCTTTCCATATTTTCCCACTGTTTTGGCAGATCTAAAACTACCTGGCTAAATTATACTTCATTCAAGAGCTTAATGTGACCTTCCACAGGCAGATTTCATCTGAAAGCCAGACAGTCCCACTAGAGTACCAGCAACAGCAAAATTCCTGTCCAGGGTGTGGGGGAGAATCATCACTGTAACGCTACTGTAACTACCTACCGCCGGAAGTCAACCTGAAGACTACCAAAACCATCTTGTGCTTCTTTACAGTTTTACTGCTGCAAGGCTTTCTGCAAGATACATATAGTTTAACACTCTACAGAGTTTATTGTTTTTTTCTCTCCCACCTCATCACATCAGAAACATGCATGATACACCACTCCCCATTCAAGTAAGCATTTGAATAACTTACTCTTCAGGTGAACTACAATCCCTCTCAGCCCCAAGGTACAGAAATCACTAGTTCATAACAGTTGACTTCAAATTGTGCTTACTTTCCCACATTGTTACCTTATAATATGATTTTTCTATTTCTGGAATTACTCCCATGCTGCTGGTTGATCTTATGCCTAAATAAGGTGATTTCATAACGATTCAGAAGTTACCAGCACAGTCTGGCACAAGTTTAAGCACAGGATAAAAAGATTTCATTGTTTCATTCTGACTCAGCGAGAGGAAATGCTTCAGCACAAAATGGATCCTGAAGAACATTAACCCTGTCAAGACTCTTGGGAAACCTGCTTAATGATTTTCATCAGAATTCCATGCAGTTTTCAGCCATTGTCATCCCACTGGTTTATCTTTAGTCAAAAACAAAGTGTTCAACACAATCTAGACCTTAGCCTCTATACAAAATTGTGCATTGTTATTAGAGCAATGAGCTTCACAGCAGAAAAAAGAAAACAAAACACTCTCAAGCCACTGAAAGCAGACATCTGCTACTTCTCTGTAAATAGATCAGGGGAAAAAAAAATCAGTGTCCTATCCCTACTACCTAAAAATCACTTGTGTACACACACGTGCACTTGTCAACCTTTCTTATACCTGCAAGATGAAACTTGCTCTTCCTCTCTTCATCTTCACTTTTCACTTAGTGAAAGCTGCAACTATGTACAAGTAGGTAGAAGTCCTTGGCTAATGACAACTTCTGCTCAAAAAAGTCATAAGCTATGAAAGTGTCATCAGGTGAACAACAGCATATATATTGCTGGTAGCAGGTATGTTGCTTCACACCTTTTTTCTAATTTACCCCTTTACAAATTTTTCCGCTTTCAGCAACTTTCTTTTTGCCATATATAACTATACCTAAGACTACAGTTAATGAAGAACATTAGAACAAAATACTCAAGCTTGCAGAAAACTTGCAATCAGAATTTCAGTACTCCTGGAATGAACATGGTCTCCTTGCAAAAACAGATGATGAATATTATTTCCCCACAAAAAAGATACGTATCTCACTTGGGACTCAAGTTCAGCTGTAGCAAGCCACCACGTGCACTTAATATCCTTATACCCATCTCCACAGTTCATGGATTCATAGTTAGCTGAAACCTCTCTCTCTAGTACAGAAAGACCCAAACTGATTGGTTAAGATCAGTTGAAGGTATACAGAATGGCCACCTCTCCGTTGCCAATTTGATTCCTGACTTTCAAGACAAGTAGGAATCCAGTAACACTAATGCAAAAGTCTTTCAAGAGGTGCATTTAACTGCACTCACCTGTGCTTTCTCCCTCTTGGCTCGAAGTAGTGTGTCCTGGTAATGCTGTGCTACCTTTGGGGCTACACCCTCCAATTTTGCTGCAGGAGTCTGTAAGGCTTGAAGAGTCTTCTTGGTGTCCCCTTCATCCAGAGCTTCATTAATAAGACCAATTGCCAAAATCCCTAGGGAGGAATGCAAAGGGGGAGAAAGACAAAGTTCCATTCTTGGTCAGCAATAATCACAAGCATTGCTTTAGAAGAAAAGTGCAGTTAGTCCTTCTTAAATCAAGTAACAGCTCAGAACCACAGTATTTTTAACAGAAAACATTATTTACTAGTAAAGAAACCAAGGCTATTTCTCCTCCCCGCAAAATAGTAGTAATTCTTGAGCATTACAATTTGAAAAATAAAGCTTAAAAGAGAAAACAAACAAACACACAAAAAACCCCAAACAAACACATACAACAAGCAAACAAAAATCCCAAACCAAAACAAAACTGAGGCAGGGAGATTACATGCAGGGACAAAACTGAATCCTCAGACACCCAGCTCAGAGCTTTGAGAAGAGAATTATCAAAGCCCAAATAGCCAGAGTTCACAATATTCCAAGATTCTGGCTTCTCCAAAAAGAAATCTCCACATAAAACCAAAGACTTGAACAGAACACCATTTAAAAATACTGTAACTTTGTATTTTAGAAAACTCTTTTATTAAGGAGATACCTAGTAGCAGCTGTATTATCAGAGAAGTGGATACTATTCAAGTACAGTAAAATTTACCATTCAGCAAAATAAAGACCTTACAGTTAGCTAAATGCAGACAGAGTCTACATCTATAGCAACTGTGTCCTGAAAATCACTAAATAATTCAGGTTGAGATGAATCCCAGAGTTCATCCAATTCAATTCCCTGCTTAAAGAAGGATCCAACCACTGTTTGTTCAGCGCAGAATAAAGATGTCTTTTAGATAAAAAAAAGGAGCTCGGTGTGAGAATCTCCAACTTTGGTTATTGTATTCAAAGACTGTGACTCTTCAGCACAAGACTCACAAAACAGAAGTCCATATCAAAAACAGAACATCTTGGGGAAGAGATTACATTTGGATGGAGTAGAGATCAGGGAAAAATATATGTTGAAAACATTGCAAGAACTGGATCACTAAAATGATGGCATGGTTTCTATCAAAAACCCAACACAACAACTTAAGAAAGGGCACTGCAAAAACACAAACACAAATACAACTGTAACTATAAATATAGCCACAAAGCTTGAGGACCTTCTCTGACTAATTTAACTTATTCATAGAGAGAAGATAAAACATATATTTGCATAAGAGCATATATGAAGCAGACCAAAGAATTAGGAAAATCCCCATGAGAACACTTTACCTCATTACAGGATTTTCTGCACCTTTTCTTATAGGCTAAAGAGCATTAAAAGAAACAGGATGTTAGGGCTAAACAGACTGTTAGAATTCGACTGTGACCTCTTACATAGAAAAGATACTATAAAACTAGCACCGCTGTGCGCATCCCCAGTGCGGCACTCTGTGCAGTTTCAATAAATCTACTTATGTGACCCAAACAGGAAACAGTGTCTATTTGGAGAGGCAGGAAACAAGTTAACTAAGATAGCAAGCTTTAAATTTAAGGTTAACCCTCTCTAGAGTGTAAGTTTTGCAAGGGGAAACACAATACACCAAGTACGCAACAAGGCGTGGCAGAAGACACCTGCTTGTCTCAGAGTACAACATAAACTTTAGCATCACCTTCACACTTGTGACAAATTTCTCTCACTTTATGATGCAAGGCTTTCAGCCTTGCTGAGATATTAAATATTACAAAATTATAAATATTAGAAAGATGGCTTCAAAGTTAGTGTCAAACCCAGGAGGCTTTCAGTATTGGTCAAACAAAAATTAGGAACCCTCAATGAAAATGAGAAGAAAAAAAAAAAAATCTGAAGCAGAACCTCACAAAGGTCTACTGAAGAATAAGTTTGTTTAATTGTACTATTTTCAAGGACTCCTCTTTCTCCACTCTGGATTTTAAGTCAACTAATACTGTCTTAGCACAAGAAGAATTACTCCAGTTTTCTGTTCTGATGAAGTTTCCATAATTACACTCAGGCCAAGTCTTTTATCACTGCTAAAAGACTGTTATTAACATAAATACTACTGAGGAATAGAAAGTAGAAAACATGTAGGGGCTAGAAGCACAGAAATTATGTTAACATTCACTCACCATTTTCAGCTTGCATCAGTAATTTTTTCCTTCATGAGTATTTAATTTTCAGTACTCACACTTGCTGCATAGTGGCTTGGGTTGGAAGGACACTAAAGATGACCTAGCTCCAAGCCTCCCTGCCATGGGCACTCCTTCCACTATGCCAAGACTATAGACCAGGCTGCTCCAAGCCCTGTTGAACCTGGCACTGTATATGTATGTATATACTACACCTCTTCCTGTTCTCTTCAATATAGGACTACTGACCAAATGCCTGTAAGTGAGTGCAGTGTATTAGTGGTGATTCCTCGATCACACATTTTACATAAATGCAAAGAAACAGGTTTCCATGCTCCAGGTCAATAAGCCCTCCAGGGAGGGCTCACACTGAGCCCCTCACACTGAGCAGTGAGATTGCAGGGCAATAGACACACAGTACAGTTGAAGGATTAACTTCAGAAGCATGGTCATGGTGAGAGCTCAAATATCAGGGTCCCTGCACCCAGGGAGCTGGAGTCTCACCAGTGATCTGTGCTAGACACTTGTAACTTCAAAGGGTTTTTGCACATCTTCCAATTAGGGAGCTAAATACTGGGAACTAACCTGGGGAATGAAATACTGGGAAAGTAAAAAGACCAATGCAGTTTAAAAAAAAAAAAAAAAAAAAAAGAAAAAANAAAAAAAAAAAAAAAAGAGGAATAAAACGAATGAAAGGAAGAAGAGGAAAACCTGAACAGGGAAAAAGTTGCCATCAAAGAAAGGATAAGGCTTCAAGAATATCGTCTTCTACTGAATGCAGCAAATCAGGAAGAAGGATGGAGCACTACAAGACACGGCTACAACTAGCTAAAATTTGGGGGATTAAAGCAAAATGAGAAGATTCTAGACTAATCCTAGACACTGACACCAGACAATGCATTTTCAATCCAAAAAGGGGTGAAATTTACACTGGAAGGATTAATAAACAGCTTTGTAATACTAATGTCAATACCAAAACCACAACAGACTGCCTGATGTCTTCATCAAGAAACAGCCCTGCAAGCAAGACTTTCATATTACAGATCACCAAGTCTTGTTCACAGCTAAGATCTTCCCAGATATCTAACATACAAGTCAATCAATAACTTTTTGTATTGACACACACTTGATTTTAGCACTCCTTATAAGCTACAGTCTAGCATGAATTGAACAGAAAAACTTACTTTCATGTTCTTCAGACACAACTTTATTCACATGATCAACACATGATTGGATATCATTCCATGTGATAAATTCATTTCCTTTTGCATTTCTTTCAGCTTTCAGCTTCACCAAATCATCAATGTATCTGGCAGAAAACAAAACCCAAACCCACTAAACACATTGCAACAAGCTGCTCAGGGAGCACACAACCCAGCACTGAGAATTGCACACAAAGTGGGAGAGGTAAAATGAGGGTTGAAACTGAAAATGGGCAGAAAGAGAAATGCTTGTGTGTGTGGAGGATATCAGCACAAATGCAAAGTAGGTTCAAACAGACAAAATTGCCAAACAGAAAAAAGCACTGAAACACTGAGTAAGGGTCCAGGGAAAAGAAAATCGCAGGTGAGCTGGTGTAAGTACTAATGACAACCTAATATTGTATTATAGCATGGCTTAAATGTGAAATCCATGAGAAACCATTGAGATACAGTATGGGAATCAGACCAGTAAGAAACAGTAATCGCAAAAACAAGATGCAAGAGACAGCAAAGATTAAATTCGTACTGTAACAAATAATGTAGAAATAATGTGAAATTTAAGAAGAGGAAAAGAAAATTCATGAAGTCACAGAACATAAGTAACATCAAGGACAGGTACAATTCCTTGAATGACTCACCTCTGCGAGTTCTCATCCTCAATGCTTGTAATGCCTGTGACAGGACTGCTCAGTTGTTTCCACACTGTACTCATATCCCCTGAATCCAAAGCCCTGTTAATCAGGGCCACAGAAGACAGCATCTCTACAGCAACTGATAGTTCTGGGTGGGTGAGGTGACCCTGCATACAAAGAAGACAACAAATTAATTCTATTAACTCTATACGAACTATTGCTGCACATAGAAAACAATGGAGTAGCTGTCAGATGAAAATCTAACAAGGCAAAGGACAGCCTTCAAGACAACAAGTAGAAAGGTGAGTATCAAACAAAGCTAGAGCACCAAGTAAGAGATTGACGTACAGTCTTACAAGGCCAAGCAGATCAAGATTTAAGGATTAAACCACATCAGAACAGACTGAACACCAAAGCAGTTCTGTGAAGACTCAAGACAGCTTTGTTCCAGAGAATGTGTTGAAGAAAACAGACAAGGTAGACCTAGTGACCCATGCCAACTTCCAGAAATAACAGAGAAGGTGATACTTACTTCGGGACTCTGTTGCTGTAAGGTGGCCAGCTCCCTTTGGTAAAGATCTGCAGCAAATGCATAAACCTCTGGTAACTGGGCCTCTGGAATCATAATTTCTGCCACAGTCTTCTCAGCATCACCCATTCGAATCGCTGAATTAATTTTGGCTACCGCTGCCAGTCCTAGAAATTCAAAGCAGACAGTTGAGACTCCCATAATAACAGCACTTTTATTTTACTCAAATACTTAACTAGAAAAAGAATACCCAACCTGCAGGGAAGGAGCCAAACTCTCCGATCCATACACCCCCAGTTAGTTTGTCTTTCATTACTGAAGACAATTAAAACACACAATGTTCATATTTAATACTAGTTCACCTTTTTGTCTGGTTATCAAGGGACTGTTTTACCATTTCAGTATTCTGATAGCAAGTAGTGTCATTGCAAATTTTTGGATGGGTGAATCATACCAATTTTCTCTTCCTTTCTACCTCTATCCTGCTCAAGGCAGTAACACGGCATTCCATAGTGGGTACATGCTGGCTAACTTAAAACACTGCAAGTAGGTAAACAAAGGTGGACCTCCATGCATAACAAATAAGATACTTCGCACATAGCTGCCTACTCAATTCAGCATTCACTATTTTCTTCTTCTATTCTACATCCTCTCTCCTCAAATATCCAGTAGTCTCCTTTCTACCTATCACAAAGTAAATTGCGCCTGCACAGTCAGAGAGCTCTGAGTGGTCTCAGAAGCATCCGTCAAAAACCAACCAGGAAATGATCTGCATTTTATTTGCTACCTGATATTCAGAAACAGTAACAGTTCTGTAGCTCAGTGTGAATGATCAGCAGATAAAGCTATCCTTCACATCTCTTGGAGCAATCCAGATTTTCTTCACAGATCCACAGCACAAAACTTCATAAAAGTATTCTATAAAAAGAGGCTATTTAAGGTGGATGCAAAATTTCTATGTTTCTTAATTCAAATTATATGCTGTTACCTTCAGCCATGTTTTAAGAGCTGGATAAAAGACACTGCAAATAATTAGGGCAATCAACCCTCTTTGATGTTCTTAGCAGCTGCAAAGTACTTAAAGAACATTCAGCGACCATGCATAATAGACCCAAATACTGTGCTGCCTCATTTTCTTGATCACATCCATGGTGACTTTGCTGCAATAAGTTCTGCTGATCCTTACTTTGCTGGTACTGTTGTGCTGCCCTGTTAGCAGCATCCACTCCCAACTGCAACTCTTCCTTCTGCAGAGGACCCGTAAGGCCAGCCTAAAGAAAAAACAGAAATTGTAAGGGTGAAACAATGCCAAGTTATTAATTTCAATTACCTCAATAAAAAATTCCACTTGAATTTAAAACAGAAAGAATGCCATATACATAAGGAAAAGAGAAATTATTCACCAGATTCTCAGTTCAGGTGCTGAAAGACCGTATGTGTACACTTTTATTTTACTCAAATACTTAACTAGAGAAGAATAATATCTGACCTACAGGGAAACTGCAGTCCCATTAACATAGCAATTAAAGGCAAGACTGCTTCCAAAAATATAAAATATTTAAGATAAAAGGCACAATTCTGTGGGAAAGGACTCCCTGTTCATGAGCTGCATGGTGGATGGAGATTAGCAATTGTGCAGCTTGGCATGAAACAATTCATTAGGTAATCTTGCATTTTACCACTAAGCAACTATAAAGTTAGCAGAACAACAAACTGTCCGACATGCAGTTTTGGCTTATACATACACATTTCTTGGACTATGTGATACTACACAAACACAAATAGAAAACGAGACTGAGTAACTAGGGAGGCAGGAGGGCTTTAGTAACTTGGGTAGCATCACAAAATCATTGAAGCTGAAAAAGACCCTTAGGATCATTGAGTCCAACCATACACCTAATACTGCCAAGTCCACCACTAAATTATGTCCCTATGCACCATGCCTGCAAGTGGTGTATGACGGTATTCTCCACAGTGAGAGTAGCTCCCGCTTATCTGACAGGTGTTTATAAAACACATATATTCACATTATTTGGACACTGAGAATAGTAAAATGAGGGAGTACACACCTCAGTTTTAATAGTTCTATACACATACAAGTTGACAGTTTAAGGTGTGGTCAATTATATATACACCTATGTACAAACATTATGCTGGCCTTTCATATGCAGAGATAAAACCTAAATAACGGACAGCCTTACTGAATACTTCCATCTCTTAATATTAACTTTTTGTACTCAACACTAAACTGTAATGCAGATATATACCAAGTGATTAGTACACAGTTGTATGGTGAAAGGCGGGACCAGGGGAAAAACCTCACAAATCGATGTAATCTACACTTTTCCATACCTCCTGTTTCTGTTGCCTATCACTCAAAAACTGCTTGAAATACCAGTCACAATTTTCTCGTAGTAATCCTCGAAGTCCCAGGGCTGGTGTTGCCAAAGCTTCATACAGCGCTAATGTATCTCCTTGTTCCAAAGCCAGGTCAATCTTTGATATGGCTGCATGTGCTAGCAACAGTGAAACAGAGTTTTGAGAAAGTCCCATGGTTTACACAACCTACCACTCAAAGAAATACTCTGAGACTTGACAGATAGCAAGTTAAGTCTGTAATCCAAAAGGAACACTTCCAGAGCCAATTATGAAGTCAATTATGAATTACTAGCCTGAAAAACAGGCTAATGGTTGGAAATGGCATGCACTATTCAAGATAAAGAATTGAAGGGCCCAGAAACAAGGACAATCCATTTCCAAAAGGAAGGGTAACAGAAGTCATAGTGAATCAAGCTTACAACTATGTACTAATAATGACTAAAAAACCAAAACAAGACCAAAACCAACTAACAACAAAAAACCACACAACTGAAGAAAACCGAAACACCACACCACTAAAACAACCCACAAAAACAGGGGAGCTGCCTTTAAATTTTGTCAGCATTACAGAAAATGAGGAGAACAGGTATCATTTTGAAGTACTCTTTTAATTAAGACTATTACTATAACATGATACTTACTATTCACTTTATTGATGTTTCCCTGAATCTCAGCTTGAGTCAGAAGTTCTTCATACACATCTCTCTCTCTGTCTAAACTTTCTGAGGCAATCTGAAGATGAAATAAAACTAATCAGGGTTTCTACAGCTTCCTTCTCCCTTACAGACCTTCTAACGGAAAAGGTCAGGAAGGGTAACTGTTTACCCATATAGAGCTGCGATAGATCATACATACACTACCTCTACACATGCAAAAAGAAGCCCTAGACATAAATACATTTAAAGTAACTATAGTCAAACTCTGATACAGACAGCTTAGAAACATCTTATCTCAATGTAATGGCTCTACCGAACACACAGTAGAGCTCCAGAATATAGAAAGCAGTACACAGAGCTAGGCATGTGTTATACAGTGTTCTGAAGCAACGTGGACCACTTCCAGCATCAGTCAGTTTTGCTCATCATTTCATTGTTAAGAAAACATATCTATGAAAACAGAAGGATGTATTCCCAACAAAAAAATGCTGACATGAATTCTGTATCTATGTGGTCCATATTTCAGACAGCTAAACAGACTAATGCAGCTAACTATTGCCTGTTTTCTGCAAGAAGATAGGTTACTGGGGAACATAATAGAATGTCACAAGGAGTAAATCCACCTAAGACTACACATACAGGACCTTAACATACATTTGGCGAATTCCCCACAGTTTACATTGCAATACAAAACAGCAATGCATGCAAATGGTTTGAAAGAAGAACTGAGCTACCCTATTTCTAGCATTCTCCATCTTGTCTTGCTTTGCTCTGTAGAGTGTGGCTTGGTAAGTGGATTCCAGTTGATCATCCAGGTTTATTAGCATGGCATTAGGGTTCCTCATTGCTGTAAGAGTGTCAGCTGGAACCTGACGGTCAATTGCTTCATTAATGGCAATGACAGCAGCATGCACTGAAAAACAAGCCGCAGTCTGCCAGTTAGTCCCAGACAAAACAGCACTGTTAAAAATCAAGAAATCAAGAATCCCTTATTTGAAAAGAACAGAAAAATTATCTGAAAATGAACTGGAAAGAAGAAGAATTATCAAAGTATCTCTCATTCCATCATGGCTTTGTGTTGTTAAAGAAAATAGCAGCCTACTTTCTAGTAACAATATTTTAAGTAGTTGAATCATTATGCTCCAAAAAAAAAGAAAAATACACAAGGGAAAGAATACAGTCTTCCAGAAGCCCTACCAGAAAGACTTTACTAGGCCTAAAACATGCAGCATTAAAACCAACACTCAACTGATCTGCTGATTTGAATAAACAAACAAAATGTCCTTT
Source organism: Donacobius atricapilla (assembly GCA_013397315.1). NCBI lineage: Eukaryota > Metazoa > Chordata > Aves > Passeriformes > Mimidae > Donacobius > Donacobius atricapilla. The sequence continues at coordinate 685,774 of WBMY01007376.1, read as the reverse complement.
TTCCTTACATGCAGCTTCATCCACAGAAAGTTCATTCGCAAGAATTCCTCCAATCTTGCTGAAGGCAGGCATCTGAATACCGTACTTCTCCAGTTCAAGCCTCATATTACTGATTTCCTCCTCTGAAATATACATTAAAATAGTGTGACATGGGTTTAAATGCATTAGCACTAATGCTAAAAAAAGACAGCAACAACAGATGACAATTAGTATTTAAATAATACTCTCAATGTAACTCAGTAAGTGAAACAAAAGAAATGAAAACATCAAGACACTTTGCACACTTTCCTAAAATCTACATTTCTCTCAGAAACTTGTATGGGAGTATTCTATAGGTTTTTTACTAGGAAACAATGCAAGAACTCTCATGAGGAGCTGGAAACAGACTCCATTCTGAGGTACCTCAACTGTGGTTGCCAAGCAATCAGGAAAATGCACGGGCAGTAGTTTAAGATTTTCTTTTTCCCCACAAACAGACTACACTGAGAGAAGCAAATGGAGTGCATCAACACAAGCAGTTGCTAAATACCATACAGCTCTAAAAGAGAGTTAATATTTTAGCATTTTATAAATATAACCAACAACCAATTTGCAGGGAAATAAAGTTTATACATCTTTTAAACCAGATGCACGCCCTCGGGCAAGAGCCTCACTAATGCAAAACACAGACTTTGACACTTTGGCAAAATTAAGGAAGTGAAACTTTGAGGAGGTGTGTGGACACACGACTTTGACCTGGCATCTCCTGCACCAGATCAGCTGTCAAACCCTTCTTCAGCCGATGGTACCTCTAAACTGTCACAGGAGGTCAGAACCATGTACTAAGTTCCAAATGTAAAACTCTCACAAGGAGATGTGGATGCAAGGCTTAAACATCTTACAACAGTGACAAAAGAGTTACGACATAGTTATTCGTGAAAGTAAATGATTAGTGAACTGATAACTGTCTCACTGCCTGGCTCAGAAGCTAGCAAATGAAGTCTCTTTTTCTTAAATTACTAAAATTCCTCACAGCCATTCATTTATAATTTTATTTGCATTTAGGATATTGACAGTAACAATCCTTTAACTGACCTAAACAAGTGTTCAACAACTGATGTAGAAGTGTATAAGATAAACACAGCATACATGAGTTGTTGGAAGTTTTTTTACCTGTGAAGTCCACCTTGCCATATAAATCCTGAATCTGGGGGGCAAGACCCAGTTTAAAAAGGTACAGGCTAGAAAAGAAAATAAGCAAATAATTAGAACTAGTAATTTTTCCTTTTGGTTCTGACAATGATACAATTTTAGGAGATACAGATTCAAGGACAGGTAAACCAATATAATAGCCAATAATCACCAAGAGAGTGAGCCAACTCCTCCCCCCTTAGCTGAACTTAACTGGTCCACTACTATGAAATCTTCAGAGAACTACAGAATGGTTGAGGCTAGAAGGACACGCTCAAGTTTGTCTTGTTCAAGCTCCCTTTTCAAACCAGGTCACATAGGATCAAATTCCCCAGGACCGTGTCCAGATGGCTTTTGAGGATCAGAACAGTGGAGACCCCTAATTGCACAGCAACCTGTGCCACTTCTTGGTCACTCTCACAGGTAAATGAAGCATTTCCTGATGTTAAGAGGGATCCTCCTGTGGTTCAGATTATGCCATTTGCCTCTTGTCACATCACAGGACATCACTGAGAAGAGCCTGGTTTCACATCTCCTTTGCAGGCTCCCTTCAGATCATGTATTGTTGAGATTCCCATGGCATTATATGTTATATAGGCTGAATAGTTCCAACTGTCTCAGCCTGCCCTCATAGGAGAGATCCTCTAGTCCATTAATCATCTTTGTGACCCTTCCTTCAATTCTCTCCAGCATGTTTGTGTCTCTCTAACGCTGGAGAGCCCAGAACTGGACGCAGGACTGCAAGTGTGTCATCTCCAGTGGTGAAGTAAGTATTCACTAGGCTGATTTCGCTTACTAAAATGGGGTTAACGTATTCACCTGTGACCTGATGAGAAATAGAATCGGTACAAAGGAAGGATGAACTCATACAACTGATGGGTCTGGGAAAAGAAAACAACTCCTACTTTTTGCCTGTCATGCTAGCTCAACACAGATCACAGAATCACAGAAAGGCATGGGTTGGAAGGGACCCTAAAGATCATCTAGTTTCAACTCACCCCACTGCCAGGGACACCTTCCACTATCCCAGGCTGCTCCAAGCTCCATACAAACTGGCCTTGAACACTTCCAGGGATGAGACAGCCAAAGCTTCTCTGGGCAATCTGTGCCAGTGCCTTAATATCTCCTTGGTTAAAGAATGTCTAGCTCTGCCTCAGACAGCAGAGCGTGTGGGAATTGGAATGAAAAGGTAAGTAATCTCAACATACTTAACTGGTTTTTTCCTTCAGAATTTGATTTGGCCACTGCCCAAGGCAAAATACTGGCTTCATGGGCCTTTGCTGGATGAGATTGTTGTGCTAGAAAATTCGCCCTCATCCAGCCTTCAGTTCAGCTCTCTCTCCGGTCACCTTTCAGCTTTGCAGAAAGATTTCAGAAGCAATCAGATTTCTGTCTAATATTCCTTACCTGAGTGCATGAATACAATAGATACAGCGTGGCATGTTCTTGCGATCATAGATATCTGTTGTTTCTGGGTAGAATATCTAAAGATAAGATTATCAGTCTGAATTATATTCACTCTATATAGCCAAATCATATCAGCTCAATTCTTCCACATTACACTAGAGAAACAGCTCATGGAACAAAACTCTTCAAGCTTCTTTGCCCTAGACCATTGTTTCTCCTACTTGAAGTGTCAATGCTTCCTTTTGTTTCTAATACCCAAATCAGATCTCCCCTTTCCCTGATAAGTTCTACACATGTGAATGGGTAGAACCCTTCTTTTGTGTGTACACCAAGATAATGGGTCATGAGGTATTAGCGGGGACTTTGGAGAAAGCCAAAGGATGAATATAAGACTTACAGGAGAAGAGAAAAAAGACAATTTTGTTTGGATTAAATGCAGTTGAGAAACAAGAGGAGAGACAGTTTCAAGGGGAAACCCAGACCAGCACTGAGGTGCTCTGCATACTGTATTTTCAGTTAGCTGGACCCAAAAGCTTTCAGATCGTCTCAAACACAAAGCTCTTCAAAGTTTAACAAAAGGGGTTGATATTGAAGTTTCAACTATTTCAGCAGTCCTGACTTACTATAACATAATAAACGATGTTATTTTCCAGTTATCTGAAGGTTCCTTGCTGTTGCCTATGAGCACAAAATAGCACTGCTCTTTCTGTGAAGGCAAGAGCAACTGAATGACCCTCAATTCCACAGCATCAGTTCCTTGGCTGTTCTGCATGGGAAAATACTTAAAGCACTAGTATCTCTTGTAAATGTACTGAACCCCAGCCCAGTTTCTTCAATGTCTTGTCACACATTTACTTCCACCCAAAGCCTACTTGCATCTGAAAATCTTACCTCATACCTGGCACTTAACGTCTCTGTCTAAATCCATCCTCATTTCTTTTCACCTACTATCCTAACAGCACATTTCAGTATTTCCTAATCCCAAATGTGTTTCTGTAAGATCATCATAGATCCCAGGAAAGCTCAACTAATAAATCACAAGTGACTTAAAAATCTTTGCCGAAACTGAAGTGTTCAATTTGCAAGCACATATTCAAAGAAAACATACATCAGATTAAACTACACAATGCCAGCTTTGGTGAGACTATGCATAATATGGTGACAAAAAAACTTGACTATCAGCCCAATGCTACCACAGTTCCATATATTTTCAGGCAACTGTGTTTATTAGCTCCGAGAAGTTTAACAGGCCATTTCTCGAGTCAAGTCAATCATTTATATTTGATTAAGCTACACCAGGAACATTTCAACTCGATATGAAAATCTGAAGAAACAGAACATAATGTTTTCTGTAGTGCTGCTACGTTTAGCATTGATTTTTAAAAAAACTTCCACAATCAAACTGTAGCCTGGATACTGCTCAAAAGAATGCATGGCAAGAATGATGCAATACAGATATTGTGCAAGATAAATAGTATCAGGGATATGGTACACAAAGATAAATTATTTTGCTCCTAGTCATTCTCATACATGTAGAAGAATGAAATCTTTCAGCAAGTTTTTAGGAGAGAGTTTATATAGGGACACAAATCGAGAAATTTAAGAATTAACTAGAGTAAGTGTGCTGATTTTTCATAACAGCAAATGCTTCCACAGAATGCAAAGCTTTTCTGAGATTATTTATTTATTTGGATGTGCAAGACAGAAGTTACCTTGGGGAGACCAATCTCAGACATGGCATTCAGCCACTGGATTACATTATCTGTGTGTCGGAAGTGGAGACCAGTTGCCTGAAATAAAAATCAAAAAAGCAGAAACAAGAGGGAGGGCAGTAAGAAACAAAATATCACAGCTGTCAAGAACAGCAGTGAGTTTCAGTAACACAGTGTAGTGGTTTCACATTCGCTGAATTTGTTTTGTTAAGTGTAGTGTAGTGGTCTATCTTTCCACTGTGGAATAGGATTAGAAGAAAGGCAGAACAGGTTTAACTTAAAGATAGAAACAGTTAGATTTATTAACACACATTAAAGGGCGATCAAAAAAACCCATGAAACCTTTTTAAAAGCACTTCCCTCCCCCCTACCAACAGTTTGCTTTTCCACAAAAACAATGTAAAGAGACAGAAAATCAGAACTCCAAGTCAGTACCACTTACAAAATAGTCTTTCATCCAGTCTTTGAGAGAGACAAGTCCCTCCTGATTTTGTTCTGGTAACTTTCCACAAGAGACACAGTCTGTTGGTGGCTTCCAGCTCCCCCAAAAGCAGCCCGCCCGAGAATCTGCATTTGTGAGCTTCCCAAAACATAGCCTTTCCCACGACTACATATGGGCCATGGACTTACACATGGGGTTTCACCTTTTAAAGATGCACAGCTCCACAACAAAGGATTTCTCATTCTTCACTGGTGATGAGGCTTCAAACATCTCATAAGATCACTAGCTTACAGTTTCTAATTCAATATCCACTCAGAAAAATCAGAGATTACAGTTTCTAATTCAATATCCACTTAGTAAAATCAGACACCTTTGCTTGAATCCAGAAAATCATCTCCCCATTCTTAGTCCACGATTTAAAGGAAATATTACAGTCCATTACCATAAATCAAGGAGATTTAGAGCCTAGAACTAAGGCAACTTGTCATCTCTTCCACTTAAGAAGTCACTCTTCCTTTCCTGACTTTGATATCTTCATATTATCCCTTTGCGTACCTCCAATTTGGCCTTTCCTCTCTCTTTGAGAAGGGTTAGAGTTTAAAAAAAAGTCTTCATCTGTGTTAGGAAAGAGTTAATATTTTCCTGCCTGGGCCGCGGATGGCCACATGATCTCTACCAGGGCGGCAGCTGTGAAAGCCTCAAATCCTTGAGGTGCAGAAAAGCTCAGAAATGGCAGCCCAGATCTTCTCTCTCCCCTCCACCCCTCGGTCTCATGGGGTGGGCTTGGCCCAGCCTGGGCTCGGTGCTGCATTCTGGGGACCCGGGGGCTGGCAGGGGGTCATCTCCCTTGGCCCGGCCGGCGGTGTGGGGCAGGCCGTAGCATCAGTTGGATGTCAGCAGCCGTGATTTCCCTGGCCCGGCCACCCCAGCCCAGCCCCGGGGGGCAGCGAGGCCTAAGCCAGCCCTCTCGACGTTACTTCATGGCAGGCCTGCAGCAAAGAGGACTTTCCCAAAATCCCAACTGTATTTAAGCCCTGTGTCCCAGAGGTGTACACTTGTATCTAATTGACCAACCTGGCTGTCAGTTTTAAAGAAGATCACTAATTGGTTTTTACCATTCATGCCAAACCAATACACACAGATAGTGAAAACAGAACTTTTGCAGGAAAGAAGTCTCAAGTCTGTATACGCTTATGTTGACTGTTTATGACTAGGTATTTCACCTAAGTGCAAGCTTAGATATAAAGCTAAGAGTCCACCCACCCCCTCATTTAACCATTGTTCTAGAGTGAAGGCAGAGTTTCTCAGGCAAGATTAATATAAATTAACTTTCTGCTTCTTTTCTCACACTACCTCCATGTGTACATGTTCCTATTTTAGATGTCTACCTAAAGAAGCATCCATGGTCAACAGCACTCACCTTATACCTAGTCTGCTCCCTGTCATAGATTTTCTTCACAGAAACCACTTTAGGGGAGAAAAAGTTTCCAAGTTTTGCCAGGTAGACTCCATTTCTCAATCCTTCTTCCAGCTCTGTTGTGGCAGGCAGCTCCTCATTCAAACAGGCCTCCATCCATCTGGAAGTGCAAGAACAACAAAGTTGGTCATAAGTATATTTCCAGTTTGTGAACCCCATGCCAAATAAGTCTCATGCTGCTGCAGCTGTCATACTCAAGCTTAGCACTAGGGGTTGAAAATGGATATAATACTAACACAGGGTCTGCATCATTAAAATGCTAGTTGGTAACATTTCAGACAAAATATTACGAAGTACAGAATTGATCAGCCAGAGTTTCAAAAGTAATTAAGATACCATTTCATCTTTATGTTTCTCCTTCAGCCCATGACCTAGTCTGTACTGGTCTACACACAGTGGCCATCCTGTCCTTTTAATGAGCTTAAATCTTCCCCTTGTACAGGTTTATCTCAGAAGCATTTCTTCACTTTCATTAAGTATTTGCTAGTTATTTCATGACTTTGTGCCACCTAAGTTCTTTTAGATTATCTCAGAGAGGCCCTATGATGTTCACAGAATCATAGAATGGTTTGAATCAGAAAGGACCTCAAAGCCTATCTCATTCCAACCCTCTGCCATGAGCAGAGACACCTTCCACTAGACCAAGTTGCTCAGAACTCCATCCAAGACTGGTCCTGAACACTTATAGGGATAGGGGAAGCCACAGTTTCTCTGAGCAGGCTGTTCCAGGTGGCTTAACACCCCCACAGTAAAGAATTTTCCCTTAATACCTAATCTAAACCTACCCTCTTTCAGTTTGATGATGATATTCTCAAGTCTATCTTCCTGTGTATCTCCTCCCACCCTGCTATACATTTCAAGGACAGGGGAGAAAACATGGAACAGGCATTCCTCTCCTCATAACTCATTTTCCCTTATATTGCTGCCTTCCATCTCATTTAATGGTATCACAGATCTCGTGACAAAAATAAGACTACAGGAAAACATTTTGAAAAATCACTGTTCTCCAAACAGAGGTGCACCTTGATATTTCTTCTGTACAAGCTACTGGAGGCTGTAAACTGCAAGCTCAGCTACAGTTTCTCCTAAAGTTGACATGCTACCTGACTGCTCTGGTCTCTTAAAAAGGGACCTGCACAACCACAGGCCACTTTCTAAAGTGTCTTTCTTAGATCATGCCTCACTTGCAGCTGAACTCTATAGCTCTTACATGACAGATGAGCCTTGGACCAGTTAATATCACAGAAAGGTGGCTCTCAAGACAACAGAGGTCCAAAATAGCAACAGTCCATACTATAAAATGGAGCTAACAGTACAATGTAAACAAGGTTAATAATTTGGTTCACAGGGATGATAAGCCCACATTACTGGCACTGATCTGAAAAATAAGCAAGTTCAACCTAGAGCACTTTAAATCCCAAATAAGACACCATTTCACTGTGGACTGCAGCCTGAGCCCAAGAAAAAGAAAGGAGGGGGGGGGGGGCTTGCATCCCAAGCAAGACCTGGAAAAGCAACAAGTAGTAGTGTTTACCAGGAAGAAAAGGTTTCTGGGAACACCTGGACAACATCTGTACATAAGCTACAAAAAGAAACTCAGTTCCTCTTAAAAGTACTGTTTTCCCAGGTTTTGCCGGTTTCCTCTCAAAACTTACTCGCTCTTCAATATTAAGTCCCAGAAAAATGCACATACTAACTGAATATGTGATAAACATGACATAAGTTTAAAAATTCTGGACCATTATCAAAAAGATACTGTCACTTGCATGCCACAGACCATTACAACCAAAGACTCCTGAGAGGGCACAGAGCTACTCACACACTGGAAGAGTCCAAATCATAGCAACAGTTTTCACAATACCTTCCCAACTACCATACTGGGGAAACAAAAAAAAAACCACCAAAAAACACCCACTTCCTTCAGAGTAGAAGACCTAAAATGGAAGTAGAAGGGACATGTGACAAACCCATTTAATTAGTACCTTACAGAAGGACACAGAGGCAGTGAGTCTTGTCTGTCTCAATAACGAAAGATAAATGGCCCATAATTAGAACACAAGCCATCTCAATGTACTCATACCTGTTTCAACAGGTTCCAAAGTGGGTGTTAATACAACTACAAAACTAGAACAATTTACATACAGTAATGCTCCTGCTTGGTGTAGCATTGCTTAACTATCTGCTAAGCCAGAGGACAAAGCTATGTTTTCACAAAACATCATCCAGCACCTTTTATATTTAAAAGCTCACATACTTGTATTAAAATTAACACCTGTCATCCTTAAAGGGCAGAAATACATGTGGAATTTCCAGATGAACAAGACAAATACATTTCTCAATGAGCAGTGAACCTGGGTGATGGGCAACAGCCTCTACTCCTTTTTAACACTAGGCATTACAACAATATGTCATCAATAAGCTTTTTGCAGAAACTTTCAATTCTTTTCTGCTATTGCGGTTCTTTCCACTATCCTCCCTCCCTCTCACCAGTATAGAAAACAATGTTTAACCCAGAATTATTTTTTCAATCAAGTTTCATCACATGACTGCATAGATAACATTGGATTTGGAATTTTACTGAAGCTAGTTCTCATTAAAGTTGTAAGTGCACCTTTCTAATCAGTTAGTCATACTGTTACAAAATCCCCCTCCTAGAAAAAGATTCTTGATTACCTACATAAAGCTACTACCATCACCTGCAATTTAGAGCCAGGCTTTCCTGACAAGACATGACAATAAAAATGTAACATCAGGCATTGTAACATCAGCCAGTCTCTCAAGCAACATTATCTTCAAGCTTTTAAAGGAAACATTGCTCCATTACCAAGGACTCGAAAAAAATAACATCAGTCATCTCAACTAACAACTCTTTTATTCTCCAACAACATGGGATTATTGAAGGTTGTGACAAGTTACACAAACGTGTCCTATGTCTGAAAAGTATCATAGGCATATTTCAACCAGAACTGGAGTTTAGACACAGCAAAAACTTAACGCTGATGATATGGCATATTTTTTGCTCTTTAACTTGTGAAAATGTTGAGTCTGGCTAACCCTGAGACAATGGAAATAGTGAAGAAAAGAAACAAAAAGTCACTCTTTTCCTCTCAGACTGATTACAGACCAGCCTGAAGAACTAGCAAACCACGTCTCCAGAAACTGTTGCAAGAATATCAAATTGAATAAACAAAAATCCTAGAACAGAAAATTTTAAAAATGGACAAAACCTCTAAGGAAGGCTGCTCATTTCATAACCGGACGACTGTGCAGTATGTTCCAGCACAAAAAGAAATCAGAGTATGGCATACAAAATACAGAAGGCATCAACAGCTGGAAGAAATGATAAAATGATTTTATCCACCAATGAGAAAAGCTCACTTCTTGGTCATCTTTAAGTAGCAATAATTTCCAAGTAAAACTAATAATTTGAAGGGGCTGGAAATATAAAAACATTTTCTAATCTTCCATTGTCCTACAGTTCCAAAACAATGGACTTTCCTTTTTCACACAGACATAACCAGTGACATTTTTCAACTCTGAGATGACACAGCGGCCCAACACACCATCTAAGTCAGCACCTGGTGGTAACTTCCACTGTGCAGGCCTCAAGAGTGACATTACAACACTTCTAGCAAAGAACTCTAGGATAAGGTATGTAACCTTGACCCATCACACTGAAGAATAACTGGTACAATTTGTATCTGGCCCTGGTACCAACACCATTGGTTGAAGCTCGGTTCCACATCACATTCTGCTTACTGCACACCTCACCAGTTTCATTTAGCAGGAGAGCTGCTAACAGAACCGCCATGTAAACGTCTGAGCCACTAGTTTGAGAGCACTGGCCACAGAGTTCTTGATCATCAGTCAGAATCATGCAAGTCTTCTCTTAGTAAGCATGTCAGTGCCACAGCAGTGCTTCTTTGCTTCCAGCGTTCCCCTACCAACTACATTTCAGAAGACTGCTGTCTTCTTCAAGAAGCATATGCTCCATTTCCTCCTGAATAAAGCCTGGAGGTAGACTGAAGGGGCATAGAGCTTAACTCTCTTTCCATGTGCATATGTCTGTTAGTCTCTAATCTTTGTAACACTGTCTGTATACCATACCAATGTATTTTAACTAGGAAAACAAGCCTACCTAAATGTGCGCTTTACCAACATAGTTAGACTGCCTTAAACATCTCCTTCTCACATCCATGAAATAGGTAGGCTGTTTGCTCAAAATCCCATTCTTCAAACACATCTTCAGCATGTGATTTCCATGTGTGTGCTCACACTGTGGGTACAAATTCCTGAAACTAGGTAATTTTTGTGCACTTTTAAAGTGCCCGGAGCATCAAGAAAATCAACACTGGATACCTTTGCGGTGTAACTCTGTCAAATATCACCATGCTGATGCAAAATTTCCTAAAGCTGTCTAGTCTGGGCTTGGGGAAAAAAAAAAAAAGGCAAAACATATAATAATAATTTTGCTTGCAAGAAAATAAATGGAAAATTTGCTGTTGATCTGCCAAAGTCAGTATGAAAACCTGCGCAGTAAAGACCCAAAAATATTCACATTCTTCAGTTTCACAATTCCAGGAAAACTACATTTTGAACAAGAAGGGCCTGTAATATGATCAACCTGTCCCTGTGTTGAAACTACATTTATTTAGGTGGAAAGTTTGTTTCACAGGATTTCTCACATACAGTAATGAATATAAACCTCCTTAAGTAATAGTTTGTGATAGCATTTTATTCATGTGGCTGCTGTAACAGGAGAATTTGGCTAGTCTTACAGATGGCAGAAAACACACAAGAGGTGAGAAACGGAGTTTCAGCGATCACAGGATAACCATCAGTCAGAAGCCAGAAATGAGACAGTGAATAATGCTATCCTGCCATTTAATTCCTACTACAAAAATGACAAATTATGTCACGCAATGACTTACAGAATACTAAGCATTCTACTCAGAACAACAAAACCTCAAGAAAGAAAAACCGTCTCCCTTTCCCCAATGGATTTGCTCACCCCCAGGGTCCTTATTTGCGTAACACATCAAATTTTTTTGCCCATCTTGTCTAGCACCCGGCAATGACACAACTTAAAGTGCTATTATCTTTTGCCTGAAAACTCATTCTACAGAAACAAGGCTCACAGAAGAAGACTAAGGGACACCAGCATGTTCCAGACACCAGGTGTCCAATCTAAAGGAAAGTACCAACAATACTTATTTAAAATTCCACTCTTCAAAGATCATAATCACATCCCAGGGAAGGGTGGGGGAAAGAGGAGCACAGGAAGGCTTTCACAGTGGTGTAACAAACAACATCCTGGGAAAGGAGATCATCATCAAGACATAAAATGTTCAAGATCAGTCCCCTGAAGTCCTCCAAAGTAGATAAATCTGAAATCACATCTGTTAACACTTAGGACTTTGCTCATATCAATATGACACGTTGTCAGGTACCTTTACAACCATTAAAATTACACCAGTAATTGCCATAAAACTATGAGGATTGTAATTTAAATGTTTCTATTGAGCAAGATGTGTTCACTAAAACACATTTTGACTGCTCGTTGGTCCATAACCCTCTATTTCTCTACCAAAAGTATAATTCTTAATTTCACTTTCAACTCTAATAGTTTTGAAAAATCTAACAAGCTGAAATAGAAATTTAAATCTTTATCACTTGCCCCCGAAAAGAAAAGCTCTTGCCTTCAACTTAGGTCTAAAGCCAATATCTATTGAACCTATGTGGCAAACAGTCAGGAAATGTAGTTACACTCATATATCAACACCACAGAAAAATCTACCAGACTCTGTCAAAGACGGAAGCTGATTTGCATTTGGACGTAAAAACTGAAATACCCACCCCAAGGTTTCACTCGACCTTATACTCAAAAGCATCAGAAAGTAGCTGGCGCCCACAAAGTCTGTCCTGCAATCAGTCAATCAGGAAAAGGATGTTCAAGCTACCCACCCAAGAGAGGACCCTTACACCTGGCCCAACAAGCATCAAGGAAGTGCAGGACCTGTTGTCCTGACACGGAGGGTGACAAGTCACCAAGTCCTCCTCACACCTTCACGGCACTTTCTCAGCTAGCAACCACTTGCAGAATTTACAGGTTACAGATAAGAATAAGCCTTTCCATACCGTTTGATATTAAACAGCGATGACTACCTCTATCTGCTACCATCTCTATGATTCACCTGCATTTGTTCACTGCGGTCTGCCTCCAAAGGGGGTCTGGTGAAACCAAATGCAAACATCCTGGGATCTGGATGACTAGCAGCTAATCCAGCTAATTTTTAAAGACAAGTCATTCCAACTGCTGCACGTGGTGCCTCCACATCTAGATGCTTCTGTTCATGATCCTTTAGCCCTTCTAGTGCAATTCCCCAGAGGTGTACCAAGGAAAAGATGCACGGCCGCTGCAGCACCACAGCAGAGGAAAAAGTGGTGAGAGCAGAAGTAGAGCAGCTTCCCCCCCCGCCATGTCTGCATAAACCATCTGAAGGAATGTATGAAACTATGGCTTAAAAGCTTTTTCACTGCTCATTACTGCTGACACTATAGGTATGGCATTTGGACTAACCATATAATTCATTTTATTGAGAGATGAGGATTCCCATACTCCAGCAGCTCATTCATATGTAGAGGCAATCTCAAATATTTTTAGTGCAGTTACAAATGTAGATTTGGCAGGCATTCTCACAGACAGTTAAGAAGAGAAAACTTGCAAGACAGCCTCAGCTCTTCAACCAGTTCACCTGAACAAGGGCATTAAAAAGCCATGGAAAAAAACCCAAGAAAAACTTCTCTTCAAAATCCCTCAGTCTACCCACTCTAAACAAATCAAGGAATCACCTCAGAAGAGAAAGATCTCTCAGAGAGTTAATAACAGCAAAATAAATTTATCACATCAGGAGTGTTCTCCTCTAGAAAAGTAGGTGGATATTTAATTGCCTCAGTAAGGTTTGTACAGATGGAAAGCTGGGAAAACAAGTACTGCCCACAGCTAAAAGGTCTCAGAACATTCTCATTATCCCCACAGGCATTTTCAGTTCAAAGATACAAATAGCAAGAAATTAATGAGTAACATAGGCCAGATTTTTCCTAGTTATTGATGTACTCTTCCTGGCAACTGAAGACAGCAGCTGAACCAAAGACAATACTGATACTCTGGCATTAAAATCTTTCCCTCTACCCCTCCCCGCCCCCTTAAAAGTAAATATGAGGTTCCTCTTTGCTCCCTTGCAAACACTGCCATCAACCTGTAAAAATTCCCTTAGCTGCTCTTGCTGATGAGGATACTACTGCATTTGCCATGTTTGCCGAAAGGATTTGTCACTTGTCCTGGAGAGCTTTCAGATGAGTACCAAGCCCACAGTCAAGAGGAATGTAATTATCAAATACAAGGAAATCCTTTTCAAGCTAATTGCCTTGATCACTTAGCATTAGAAATTAAATAGGCCTAAATGCTTAGAAGTTACTACATCACTGAAGTTATCACACCTCAAGACCAACTTGATTTCTCATAAATAAGGGTTATTAAGAAGCACTCCTCAGCACTCAATAGCCAGGAACTGTTAGTGACATCTATTTGCTTTAGTTATTTTGGGCTGCTCTCTGCTTACATTACACATGGTATTCCTTCAGAAAACACTGTCCAAAAAGAAAAATCTTGGTCTCTGAACAAACAGTTGTTTCTTTAGTCCTGGCCTGCCTTTCATGACTGTTTCCAGTGAGTCATAAAAGAAGTATCCAAAGTGAGGCAGAGATGGTGGTGCTCCACCACTGTCCTTTCCCTTCCTCTCTCCACCCACTTCTCAGAAAAATACAGTTCTGAATGTGCATTCCAAACCACTTCCAGTCCAGACAGCCACTCCCTGCCAACTACATGAGGTCATACAAAACAGTACAGAATCTGTAGAGAAATATCTCAAGTCCAAAGAGGAGCTGATAAAAGCCCGAATAAAGTGATAAGAACTAAATAGAAGCTACTTCAGCTTACAGTTACTGATAATAAAATACTATCTATGAATACTCCTGGATTACAATCTAACATGGCACCTGCATTGTATCTGAGAGAAGCAGAAAACAAACAAAAAAACTCACCACAAAACAACATGTACGAAAAACCAATCCAACCAACCAACCCAAAACCAGTACCTGGCCCAATCTGCAAGTGGAAACACTGATATTATAGTAAAACACCCTGACTTCTAGATAAGGACCATAAAAATCAGGTCTCAGGCTGCTTCTATTCCAGATAAATATACTCCTACCCTTCTGTGAGCATGAGCTGCCAAGAGAATAGAGTACATTCTTACAGTTTTATCTGCACGGCCACAGCTTTTCTATCAGACTACCGTGATCTGGAGACAGGGAAAAAAAAAAAAAGCAAAGCAATCCAAACAAACAAAAAAGAGAACACGGAAAAGAAATATTAAACAACACTTATTAATAAAGCCATTTTTCTGCAAGAATGAGACATCTGGTCCACACATAGTAGAGGAATCCCTCTATTCACAATCTTTATTTTAACTCCAAATCTCATTTCAGTCTTTCAAAATCTTGAACAACTCAGTTACACTCTGCTTCCCTTTCTCCAACTAGCAAGAATTAGTTCCTGTTTCACAAGACAGTTGCACATTATTAACTGAAATAAAAAGCTACGAAATAACAACAGAACAACAGTGACAGTGAAAAAAAAAACCAATCAAGCAACATGCTGGAATACAATTAAATAAGTGCAAATTATTCCTCTAATAATACTTCTGATGTATACTCATTAGCAGACAGTCCTGCTAACAGCTATAAATTGCCATAAATTGAGTACAGAAATACCCAAAGTTACTGCCCATGGGCTGTCACATCAGACAGTTCAGAAATTGAAACTTCTCTAAATTTTTTATTTTAGTACAAAATTAGGTGCTGGCCAATTTTCATCATACTTTCTTCTAGCACTTAAAAAAACCCCTCTTTGCTTCTAGATCCCGTATCTGTTGCTTGGTTAAAGTGACAGCAAGCCTCTGACAATGCTGACGCAATGCAAACCAGCATGTTGTTAATCACATGATTTTAGGTGCCTTTATGTTGTAGAAAAAAGTTTAATACAAACTACAGCGTTTGAATGCAATATTATACTGTAATAATATAATGTGATTACAGGGAAGAGGAGAGGAGTCACCAAGTGTTGTTCTTCTGCTGCCTCCCACCCTGTTGGCTCCCATCAACTTTACAATGTTCACCTTCTCAGCTTCTGAGTGACACAGAGTACACCAGCTACCTTCCTCTGCTCCTAGGTCCTCCTCTTCTCCTTTGAGATATAACTTCCAATCTGACATTCTCTCACCATGAAGAAAGATTATTAGCCCTCTTAGAGCTCAGAGGGACTGTAATCAATAGCACAAGCAAAATGCCACAGTATCTTATTCAGATGCTACGCCTCAGTTACTCTACCGGCAAAGAAGTCAAATATAGAAAATCTTAGACCAAGGGGATTAATTTCAAACACACTGATCTCTTATAGTTCTTGTTTAATTGTTTCTGTTAAATAAACTCCTTACCAACAAAGCAGCCAAGAGCCCCCATCAAGACTGTACTAGTAGTAATAAATAAAACTCGAAGGGCAATTTACAAAATAACTTCTCAGGAAGGAAGAAAAAATCCTGGAAGCAGACAGTGAGCTCAAGCCTTTGCTCTCCCTTGCATATCTTAATTATTAAACTTAGAAGTCTGCTCCCCTCCTGGTCATTTAATCTTTGCCTCTTATGTTACGTGATATGGCCTTAACTATCAGAATCAGGAACTCCCACTCACATATATGTGAATAGCCTGTATGCCACTAAGCAAACATGGGTTATGGGCTGGATAAGGGTTGACGCTCTCCAAGCAGACCTTCCACTTGAAAAATAAGTGCTCCAACTGCCAAGATGGATACAGGAAGGCTGTACACCCCTACTTGCATTTTGAGCAACACAGCTGTTGCTTCATTCTTTACAAAACACACTGGCTACCACTAGGCATTATTTGAAACATCTCAAGGCTCACCCTGAGACAAGAGTGAAAACAACTTTTTTTCTGACAAGGTGTGGCAAAAATTAAAATGCCCAGCTGCTCAAACTCATCAATATCAAGACAACATTCAGAAGCAGACAAGATCACTAAGAACTTCAGAGTCGAAGCTGATTTATTTAAAGAGGAAGTTCCCATGATTAAGCTAGAGCTAGATGAAAATACTAAAGCTGTTACTGTGGAACATATTTTTGCCCGAGGTTTGTTTTTTTTGCAGATCTGGGCATGGAATTCCAGAGAATCAGCACCTCCTCAAGCATTTACTCCAAGACTGATGACAGAAAGAGTCCACAAGTGAAGGATCTGGGGCTCCTTCAAGCTTGGGCAGTTACTACAGTGCAACTCGTCTCTCCCTGTTTGCCCAGCATTTGCTGCTAAAGACTTTAGATTCAAAGGGACAGAGTTATTTTGAAACACAGTCAGATCTTACTTACTACTTCAAACTTCATTCAAGTCTGTATATGGAAGGAAAATTATTATCAACTAATAACTAAGTAGTCTCTGTGAACTTACAGTAGTGATAATTCTCATAAAGCACCTAAAGGACTACAGCATAATCTGCATGCTCCACGGCCCTTCAGAAATATACTATACATTCTTGGTAAAATGAAAGTCCTGGAATTAAATCCTTTATATTCTGCCAGCACTGAACTTGTACAAACTCAATACTTCCTCCTCAATAAAGTCACTACAGCTGAACATGTCTGCCTTGCTAAGGAAGAATTACACAGATTTGTACAAAATTTATCATCCAGCCAGGGAAAATTTTCTGGTTCTTAACCCATATCATCTTTTGAAGGACAAAGGGAAACTTAAGTGTTCAGTGAGCCATGACAAAACATGCTCTCGGCTATGTTGAACATATGTCACATTCCTATTCTTCACACACAGCATATAGAATTTAATGTTTGCAAAATATTTTTTTAAATAGCAACAATAGGACTTCATGCATTCATTTTTAATACCAGCCCTTTTTCCTTCACGGCATCTAATGTGTTCTGATCATAATTTCAATGAATTGTCTGAAAGAACATATACAGTATGTTTATATGCTTATTAAACATGGAGATTACACACATGCTGGAAGACAAGAATAAGAGGCAAGTTATTTCAATATTTTAAACAAAAATCAGGAAAGATCTAATTCAGCAGGTTTAAGCAAAAGGTAACACAGGAAAACATGATAGACCATATAAACACAAGATGAGAAACAAATTTCAGCAGTACAACTTCAAGGTGACAACTCAGCGAAACTCTACTATACCATAACATCATGAAAAAGCAGATAACATGAAAAAATGTATGATACTATCAAATCTATTGGGGTATACAAAATAATTGTTACACTTTTTATAAGTATGCCCACTAACACCCTGTTGGAAAAGTTTTCTCTCTTATGGCAGTGGACTTGCAGAAAGACATTGAACGCCTGGAGAGAAATCCAAGTAACCCAGGGAAAAGTACTACAGATCTATTAAACAGATGGATGCATGGAGAAATACACAAGAATTGAGTTATCACCGTGCAAGGGATATATTTTGCTACAATTTAAATTTGCAAAAGGTTTCAGCTAAGAGGAAGGGAATAACTGTTTTTCATGTGCACTGCTAAGCCTGGAAGCAATATTGCACCAGATGTATACCAAATAGAGAATGGGGAGTGATGCCTTTTCTGGGGTTTAGAATTAAGAGTTAGACACAGTTAAGGGATAAAGGGGTTTTTATCTTGGTATCTAATATGGATTTTTATGATGCAGTAATTCGCCAAGGTGGAATACGCCAAAACGTACACACACAGCAGATCTGGTATACAATTTATGGACTTTGTAAATTAGTATATTTAACAATGATGCTCCAAGGGGAGGCTAAAATGAACAGTGTGAAGTTTTCTTATCTTAAAGTATTTTTCCCCAGATGGGTCTAATTTTAGTTTACAGGATATGTTTTAGAGGGGGTGTCTTGGTTTTTCAAGACAGTGTAAGGTTTTTCAGCCTCCAACTGCAAGGCCTTTAGGATGTTTGATCTTCTGGCTTAATACAACACCAGGAGAATGTATGCTAGGATATTAGACTTAAAAAATTACAAGTATGCACGTTAGGGGCATTGAGAATATATAAGAGGTATTTTAAAAAAAAGGTAAAATCATGGCATCAGGAGAACCCATCCAGTGCTAGGAATAACGGAGCAATACAGCTACAGAGTTCTTGTCGTGAAGTCTTTGAGAACGTTAGACACACACATTAGAGGTCAGTTGGTTTTTTGGGGGAGGGAGTTTCTTTGGATTTTTTTGGTTGCTTGTTTTTTCTAGTGAAACCATACAACCACTAAGAAACCGAGACAAGAGGTAAGATGCATCCAAATTATTCCCCGTACCAAAGGTCACATCTTTTTTTAAAGCACTAGCAGTTTCAAGATCAATTATTCTCACCTCTTTGCTTCCTCCAGATGACAAAGGTATTCATAGGCTACATTCTGGCGTCGCCTTTCATCCATTTCCTCTGCTGTTAATCTCTCATTATCCAAGACAGCTGAAAATAAACAAAACACGGCCCTCAGATGGTTGAAGACAAATGTAACAGAACAGGCACATCAAAAATCAGATCTATCCTCTCCCACAACAACTCATCAGTTTTTTGATTCAGAAAACTAAGGATCTGATTACTTGATCTTTACTAACAACAGAAAATGCTCATTTCCTTATCCTTGTCACATAAATTTGCCAGCTTCCTTCTTCCTGATTTCTCAAACTGACTGCATCCCTCTTACAACTTCTTAGTAACAATCCTTCCTTATTCTCTTCTAGCTTTGCCTTGGTCTTCCTCAAAAGCACGTCAGTGACCACCTGTCCGCTCACCTATCTTCTGATTTTGATAGCAAAAGATTAAGGAAGGACACAAATATATATTCACATAATATAATCCCTTCTATATCTTTATAGTCCACCTCTAAAACAAGGTGGAAATGCCGGTCACACTCCCTATATGGAAGGGAATCATTCAGATTCACAACGTGCATGCAATCTTCGGATCATGCTGAAGACCTACATAGGGGTAATATGCCTAAATCTTCCAGATTCTGTGTGTTCAAAGCCTCAAAGAAAAAGTCTTCTCTTCCCATACTTACAGCTAAATACATCTCATGTCAAAAAAAAGAGAAAAACCGACAGCTTTTTTAGATTTTATGGACCAATTTTACAAATAAGTAATGTCTCATACTGTTATTAAGCAAAGGATAGCTTATACCTAAAATGCCTTCAACAACAATCTACTGTGCGCTTGTGAGACCCCAGTAGGAACACTGCATGCAGGTCTGGCATGCTCAGCACAAAACCTGCTAAAGCACGTCCAGAGGAGGGCAACAAAGATGCTCCGGGGGCTGGAACACCTCTCCCACAAAGGTAGGCTGAAACAGCTGGAATTGTTCAGTCTGGAGAAGAGAAGGCTCCAGGGATACTCCATTGTGGCCTTTCAGTACTTAAAAAGGGGCTTATAAAAAGAAGAGGGAGATACTGATGGGACAAAGGGGAACAGTTTTAAACCAGAAGTGGTGAGATTTAGCCCAGGTGATAGAAATTCTTGAACCAAGAAGACAGTGAGGCATTGGCATGGGTTGCCCAGAGAAGCTGGAGTAGCCCCATCCCTGGAAGTGTTAAAGGCCAGGTCGGACTGACTGCCGCTTACAACATCGCCCCTCCACAGCATCCCGTTTTCCTCCACCGTTGGTAATTTTTGACGCGGTATCGCAGCACGGGCGACTGCGCGTCGGCCGCCAAGATCCAAAGCCACCCCCTCCACAGCAGGCCTATGAGGAGGCAGTGAAGGTGTCCGACGGGAGCGGTGTTTCGCCCGGCAAATCGGGTGTGGTCTCCAAAATCGGCGGGAAGGCGGAAGGCAGGGCAGCCCCCGCCCCGCCCGCGGCGGACATCTTGGGCGAGGCGCGGGGGCCGCCCGTGGCAGACGACGGCGGCTCGGCCATGGAATGCCCCGTCGCTGCCAATCCAACTGCCTTCTCCCAGCACCAATGTCCAGCACTCAGGAGGACCGTCGTGCTTCGACGAGTTCCTGCGTGGCACGGCGCCCACCTCGCGGGAGGTGCGGCTCGCCGGGGGCCCGTGAGGAGAGCCGGTGGGGCGCACCGCGCCCGCGGGGCAGTCCCGAAGCCTGGACACCGCTGTTCCCCCCATGCCTGCGGCGGCCCAGCCTCCCCTCCCAGCGCTGGACCCTGGAAGGCACAGGCATCTCGGGCTGGGCGTCGCTTGGCGACCGCGCGTATTTCCGAACCCCCGGTACTCACAGCCATAGTGGGGCCGGGACACGGCCAGCCCGTCCACGTCCTCCGCCGCCATGGCGCTGCGCCGGGCCAGGGCTAGCGGGAGCTGGGCGCGGCTGTTCCTCTTCCTGCCGCACCGGGTGTGGCGGGGGAGGAGTCGCCCCTCCGCGCTCTCTCTCCCCGCCCCGGCCGCACCCTGGCCGCCCCCGCCACCTTCGGCCGCCGCTGGAGAGAAAGGACGAGTTGCGCAGCCCCCCTCCGGCAGGACCCAGCCCCCAGTCTAGCTCGGGCCGTCCTGTAGACCTGAAGGACCCGGCTGGGCAGCCCTGTTTCTCCCCAGGGTCCCTGCAGCCGTACCTTTCCTTCTAAACAGCTCTGCTGATCAAACCGCAGTAACTCACCTGAAATGTCAGCCACAGGTTGAAGCAGGGTACCCCAAAACAATCGCTACGTCCAGCAGCACCGCCACAGGAGAATAATGCCCTGAAAGTTTCCTTCCCCTCAGTATGTATTACTGTTGCTTTGCCTATTTCTTGTTCAAGGGTCAGAGCACTGACAATGCCAGCCACGTGTCCATTTTAATTAGTCCCATGAATTTCACTGCCAGGGCATAAATTTACTACTGAAGCACAAATTAAGTAATTTGGAAGACCAATAGCCTCTGTTAGGAAAAGCATCACCAGCAGGTAAGGGAGTCAATCAATCATTCTCATCTTCCCAGCAGTGGATTCAGTTTCAGCTTCTCCAAGTACATGGACATAATGGAACAAGTACAGTGAAATTGATTAAGGGCTTGGAGCATCTGACATATGAGGAGAGCATGAGAGAACATGCCAAGAAGCAGTGGGCAAAGGACTGAAAAACATAACAATCCCACTTCAACAAAATAAGAAATATTTGTATTCTGAAGGTGATCCAACACTAGAACAAGTTCCCTGGAGAAGTTGTGGAGTCTCTGTCCTTGGAGATAGTTCAAGCCTAACTAGGCATAGTCCTGGGCAAACCTGCTCAAGTTCACCTGGCATTGAGGAAACAAGGTTGGACTAGAGACTTCCAGAGGTCACTTCCAAACTCAATGACTCCATAAGCCCATCAAAAAGTATATTTATGTACCATATATACATAGGTAACGTGCAATAGGACAAGAACACACAGTCTTAAGCTGTGCTAGGGCAGGTTTAGGTTGGACATTAGGAAGAATTTCTTCACGGGATAGGTGATTAGACATTGGAACGGGCTGCCCAGGAATGTGGTGGAAACATCATCCCTGGAAGTGTTTAAGGAGAGACTGGACATGGCACTTAGTGCTTTGGTCTAGTTCACAAGGTGGTGTTTGGTCATTGGTTGGACTCAACAATCTTAGAGAACCTAATTGATTAAATGAAGACAAAATTCAGTGGTTACAGAAATAACCACACTGAGGAACGCCAGATATAAATTACAAAACAAAAGGTTTTATAATGCGGTTAGGGTTCTAATTATTAACGTTCACATTACTTCACATGTGGCCATTTGGAAGTTACACAGTAAGAAGACATTTAAAATTATGTTTATATGTAGACTGTAGAGTGCAGAACTAATTTTGTTCCCCCAAAAAATCTCATAACATTTTTTGCACAGTGCCACAATCCTCCTCAAAAAGATCTCATTCTGATAAGAAAAATAAAACACAATTATTGCCTATCATCAAAGAACCTATCTTAACCTATTCAAGGTTGTATTCAACGATACCTGTAACAGCTCCTCTGATTTAAGATTTCTGATGTTTACTGACTCTGCAAAATGTTTTTGTTAGTTGTTTATCTATGTGTCTAATTTATTGCCTTTCCTGTTCCTTGTCTTTTTTACCTTAATGTTGAATGAGCACTAGTCAGATGGCCTTGCAAATATTATAGAAATACCTATTTTTCTCTCGTTTCAAAATTTGAGCTATCAATTCTGTAAAAAAAAAAATCTTCGAAGTTTTTGGCCTTAATTACTAATCACAAGGCTTCCTGGAGAAAATAAGCACCAAAATCCTTTAAATAAACTACTGTTATCTATTCTTTTGCAGGGGGTTCCCAACAAAATGTATACTGTGATATTTATGTGAAGGATGCATAACAAATGCCTAGCCGAACTCCTCAGTCCTTATTATGATGCTAGAAGTTTTGTCAATAGAAAGAGGATAGTTTTATTATACTCGTACATGATAAACAATAATGATGGGGCTTCCGAGTTACACATAAAACTGTATAGCTATAGATAGTACACGCCCATATTCTTCCTACATTTCAGACCTTATTCTGACAAGCTGAACCAAATACTTATTAGATGACCCTTAACACGAAACACAGTTTTCTTCTAAATAGAGAAGAGTAAAAATGCACATAGAGAAAAACACTGTCAAAAAAGGCGGGGGAGAGGGGGGGATGAAAAAGAGGCTGCTAAAAACCACTTTATTAACGAACTTCATAGTTTTCAAACTAGAAACTAGTTTTGATTAAAAGACTACCCGGATTACGATAGGAAGTGAAGGAAAGCAATACACAGATAACATGAGAAACCGATAAAGAAACCTAGTGAAGCATACCGAAACCAAGTCTACCTAGAAGGCTGCGCATTTTCTGTTGTCCTGGATGGGACCTCCCGAACCGGCACTTGCCATCACAGCCACTCACGTTACTGCCCCATCCTCCTCCTGCCGCGAGCCAAGGCCAGCGCGCGTCTGCAGCGGTCGGGACGCGAGCGGGGGCCACGGCACCTCACGCCGCGCTCCGCTAAGCCGCTGCCTCTTCCGTCTCACGCGGCCCTCGCCGCTGGCCGCNACCCCGGCCCCCGCCCCGCCCGGTCCCCGCCCTACGCGGCGCGTCTCTTCGTCCGTCCGTCCGTCACTGCTGTTTCCCCTTCCAGGTGTCTCAGGAGCTGCCGTTTCTGCACCCCAGCGAGACCAGCGTCCTGAACCGACTGTGCCGCCTCGGCACCGACTACATCCGCTTCGCCGAATTCGTGGAGCAGTACACGGGACACGTACAGCAGCAGGTGGGGCCGCCGGGCCGTGGTATTTCCCGGGAAGAGGGCGGCAGATGCCAGTAAGGCCAAGGTGCCCGGGACACAGAAGTGGCCCGTGGCCGGTGGTCCATACCCGCGCTCACGCTAGCACCGACCAGAGCTCCAGAAAGCTCTCTGCATGCATGTCGGGGAGGGTAGAGAGCAGTGAAGGATGACTCAAATGTAAAATCTTATTCTTGGGGAAGTCCTCTAATTCCTGACCACAGCAGACCGGCCAGGGTTTGTGAACTGAGCGGGATGCTCATGACTATCTATCCTCATGAGGCATGCGTGCTCTGCGAAGAGCCTTGAGATCCAAGAGGCATGCTTAAGTGAGAAGAAGCACGGGTGCCAGTGGCTCCAGCACTTGCATAGGTCCATAAAAGAGCTAAATATAAATCTGTTCAAGTAACTCCCATGGTGACAAGGTTAATGGTGAGCTGAGGTGCATTTCAACATGTTTGGAGCACTGACTACTGCTGTGACACTGCACAGATAATGACATTGCTCTTTAGACTTGCACTAAGATACTGATGCAAATGTTATTGTTTGGTTTCAGGATCACCATCCATCTCAGCAAAACCAGGGTGGATTGCATGGCATTTATTTGAGAGCCTTCTGCACAGGTCTTGATTCAGTGCTGCAGCCTTATCGACAGGCACTACTTGACCTAGAACAAGAGGTAAAGGAGAGAGATACAGAACAAAAAGCTGTAGTGCTGCTGACAGATTGTGGAAGCTTGTTATTTCTGTAATAAACATGCTAGTAGTAGTTTCTAAGATGAAACAAGATATTTTCCTTTCCACATTAGCGATGCATTCCAATTTATTCCAGTGAGATGCCACTATAACTTACTTTTCATCCTAGTAAGTGTTGTCCCCTCTTCCTTCCGTTCAGTAAGGACTCCATCTTTGTCAGAGCACAGTGCTGTCTCAGACTACTGTGGCTTCTGTTTTCGGTTTTAGAGGTTTTGATTAATCTCTGCTAGACTAGTAGCTGTCATATCTTGGGTAGTGTCACCATCCAGTGGTTGCGATAATTAATCTTCATTAATTGCTTTATCTTTATAGTTTTTGGCTGACCCACATCTTTCCATCTCACATGTTAATTACTCCTTGGACCAGGTATGTCATGTTATTAAAGAGGTAGGGTTCTTTGTTTGCTCTTATCCCTCATTGAGTCTAATAAGAAAGCGGGTGGGATAAACAAGGCCTACTCCATCATGTCATGCCATTTCTATCTAATGCCTCTACATGTGTAGTCCCTTAATCATGCTCAGAGGATCACCTGCACTTCCACACAAAGCTAAGGTCCTCCAGTCTTGACCCTCACACATTTCTCACTGACTGTGTTTAGCATGAACTACTGCTGGAACATAGTAACTTTGTGCATCTCAGTCCAGCGAAGGGACGACATACTTCCTAGAGATTTGCATGTCATGTTTCTAATTTGTGTGGAAAGACAGATATTAGTTTCATTAAATTATTGTGTTCAGCTGCTGTCCATGGTTACTCTAGTTTTTTTCTCTCTTCCTTACATAACAACCAAAATCAGTACTTCATTTCTTGTTCTGCAGTTTCAGTTACTCTTCCCCTCTGTGATGGTCATGGTGGAACAGATCAAAACTCAGAAGGTACAGTAAAATTGCAGCTAGTTTCTCTTAACAGGTTTCCTCTTTAACCGATAAAGTAATTTCTGCCCCCATCCCAGACTTCTAATACTAGAAAATAATGTCATTTCATTAATGGATGTCCTATTACTAGTTCTGCTGTAAGTATTGAGACTATTTTACATATTCATTTACACTCTATTTGACTTTTTCCCTTATCCCATAATCTTTGATGTCTTGAATTTTATAGGACAGGATGCTGGTGGTTGGATTTTTGTCTTTTCTGAGTCTCTTTTCTCTGACTGTTGCCTGAAATAAAAAAGGCAGAGGCTAATGTTTTCAGAATCCAGAGATGCTTACATTTTTTTAAGGAAAATATTGAGAGAAGCTTGAGTGTAGGGCCACACATAGAAGGCTTTTTTCATCACTGCATGGAGCACGTTACACCTTTCTTTCTGTAAGACTTGTTCAGTTTATGAAGGCACTTGTTTGTTAGCTGAAAGTGTAATGTTTAAATGTATAAAAAGGTCAATACAGGTCCAAATAACAGACCTAGTCTAACCTTTTCTTTCTGCAGATTCATGGATGCCAGATTTTGGAGGCAGTCCACAAACATAGCTGTGGGGGGTTACCTCCTGTTCGCAGTGCTCTTGAAAAGTATGTAGATACAGTAAAACTATTACTTCATTTTTCTGGAGTTAGTGTCAAAGTGTTTCTTACTTGTTGAAACAGTACATGCAACACAGCCTTGCATGGTATAAAAGCAGGAATACCATGCAGAGGAAAACTGTCACCATCCCCATTATTTATCTAAAGCAGGCTTGTGGTGGGAATTAAGGCTTTCCCTGTACTTTGGATTAAGGGCTTAGAAAACTTCAGACCCAGGGTTTTTTTCTTCTTTTGAATTCATGTTTTGCATATGGTAGACCTGTTACTGATCTTTGATCCTTCAAAATGATAAATGTGACTGTGTGAGTGTTGTGACGTTTGTGTGTCGTTGTGGAGAAAGTCAAACTGAAAGTCATCTGAGTAGAAACAGCAGCCATTGCTGACTAATATACCTCTGGTATACTAGCAGATTTCCGTGGAGAAGCCACGTGTTCAGAGGATAGGTTGGCTTAGTTTTGCACCTTCTAGTTTTATCCACCTTTCTCTGTTAAAAAAAAAATAAATAACACATTAGCCATTTAGTACTTGCCACACTGCCTGGCTGACCAACTGGACCTTCTGGAATGACATACAATGAGGTTTTGATTATTGTGTGCCACAGCCTGACTGACTATTTCTCTTGACCTCAGGATTCTGGCTGTGTGTCATGGGGTCATGTATAAGCAGCTCTCTGCCTGGATGCTGCATGGATTGCTACTAGACCAACATGAAGAGTTCTTTATCAAACAGGGCCCCTCTTCTGGAAATGTCCCTAGCCAACCTGAAGAAGATGACGATGACTTAGGAATTGGGGGACTTACAGGAAAACAGCTACGAGAACTGCAGGACCTGGTAAGGTCTACAAGTCATAACTTGGCATCTTTGGTCCTTAGGGAACTAAAGAAGTTCATTGTATTCTGCTTCAGTGCGAGCTATGCTAGACTAGACATATATTGAAACCTGCTAGGATGGTAAATTGAAATAATACTCTAATAAGTTGCTGCTAGGCATAAGGAACAGAGACCTATTATTGGACACAGTTGGATAACCCCAGGGCAGAAAGCCCTATGGATGGAATCTGTGTAGACGCTGATGTCAAGTAATGGGAACTGCTGCATGCCCACTGCTCTTGACTGACTGGTTTCTCATTCTTTGTGATCTGTTTAACATAGCCATTGGTGGTAGTGTGAGCAGTTGCAAGGAAGAGGGTGTGAGGAACTTGGCTGTTGACTTGATTTGCACACTTTCTATGGACAGCTGGGTCAGGTGCCTTTCTTGCACAACCATTAGTTGTGCAAATGTTACCTAACAGGTTAATGCTACTGACATTACTGGTAAAAAATGTGTTGTGAGAGTCAAGGGACTGCTAAGCAAGGGAACAACCTGCCAGCACACTGGTGAAATGTGATAACTCCTCCTGTAGATGCCATATACCATTAGAGGGCCCTTTTGCCAAACAGCTTTCTCAGTGGAGTAGTCTTCCAAACTGAGCATTTGAATAAGGTCTGAACAGAGAACAGTGTGGAGCAAGTTCAACTCTAAATTCACCCTCTAGTTTATGGTGAGAAAAAGTTTCATGGGCACTTATGGAGGCAGTGTGGTGAATGTAGCTTGGCTGTGAACACACAGAAACTGTGTTGCATATTAATTAAGTGCCCCGTGCCAACAGTCTCTGCTGAAAACAGACTACACCCAGAGAAAAACAGGAAAACTTTAAAAAGCAGTTAGTGGAAAAAGGTGTTAATTCACTATATCAGATAAAGAAAGTGAAAATTGTTGAGTCTTCTAGGTCCATGGTGGAAATTGTAGACTAAGCAACTTCTTTCTTCAGTATTATCAACTAACAGTGTTGGCAATTCTTCAGTCAAAGAGTACATAAGAACTCTTGAGTTTTAGAGGGATGGACCAATAAAAGACTTGGGTATTGCCTCCTCTAAAAGTGTCGCTAGAATCTTAAGAAAAGAGTTGCCAACCTGTTAACATCAGTATACAAATTTGTACTGAACTCTTCTATTGAAGTAATGAATTTTGTAGATGGTAAACATTCTCAAAACTTTGACTGATTTTTTCTGGATTATGGACCACTGAAACTAACTCTCCAGTAACAAGAAAGCCAGATGAAATTATCAGTATTGTGTTCCTGAAGGAAGATCTTGCCACCATACTTGGAGTTCCTTATTAACATTCAGAAAAAAAATTAATAACTTACTGTGTTGTTCTAAAACAGTTGTCACAGGAAATGAGAAATTTGCCTTATGTTTGCTAGCAAGCCTTTGGATCTTTATCCTATTTGCTCACTAGTGGAAGTGTTTATATTTGGCCTGTATCAAAAGTGTTCTAAGAGTGTTAAAATGGGTGTAGGGGAGGATTATTTTTGGTAATGCTAGCTAACATTGTTATGGCAGCAAAAGAATGATATAATGCATTTTCAATAAAACTCCTTTTGCTTATGTAACATAATCCTTTAATACAGCCAGTTTGTTGCTGTTCCACAAAGGTTTAGCTTCTTTTTCTCCTCCTGCTCCACTCTGATGGAAGCAATATCTCTAGGGAGATCTGCTAGCATACCAGAAGCATAAGAACGTTTACTGGCTTACTTAAATGATACAAATCAGTTCTGCTACCTTTCTGCTTACTTCCAATGTTCTTAGATGCTCCCTCACACACACCCCCCTTTATACACTTTTTCTATCTGGTTTTCTGACACTGTTTTGCACTTAATTTCTTTTGCCCGGTGTCTCTGGCAGCGCTTGATTGAGGAGGAGAACATGTTAGCTCCGTCTCTAAAGCAGTTTTCTTTGAGAATAGAAATGCTGCCTTCATACATTCCTGTACGGGTTGCTGAGAAAATCCTCTTTGTGGGAGAATCTGTTCAGATGTTTGAGAATCAGAATGTTAACCTAACCAGAAAAGGTAAGGAACATCTTTCTTGCAACCTTTGCTCAGTTATGAGTGACTAACACATAGTTTCCAAAATGCCACATTAACGAATTCAACAGTCACTGACTATTGGCTATTATTCTTCAGACCATATGGATACTTGTGCCAGCACAAAGCAGTAGTCTCAGTGTTCTGCTTCTGATTGATTCCAAGGGAGAAGTGTAAGAACAGCATGAGTAAATAACACTTTCCAAACATAGTCTCCAAGTTTCCAGCAGCAAGTCACCATGTGATTTCCTCTGCATAAAGCGATTGCAAAAGCCTTGGGTTTTTTTCATCCCTCTCCCTAAAGGCTGCAGACAGACACAAAGGCACGTCTTGCTCCGAGAGTGTATGTTCCAGAATGGTGTAAGGGGATTAACTTGCATCCACAAACATGAGAGATTCACTTGCAAAGTGGTCCCAAACTGATTATAAAAGAGAAATTATATGGAGCCTTAAAGACAGCAAAGGAGAGAAAATTCTAGCTGATGGTTCACTTTGAGAGCTTGAAAAGTTTATGTTGGGGTGGTTTGGGAAATATGTTCCTACACCAATGGGGGAGGACTGCTGTGGTGGCTCTACCTTGAGCATGTCTCTGCAAAAGTACTTAAATTGCTTGAGCGATATTACAGAGACAAAGGACCAATTCAGTTGGACTGTTTTCTTGTAGTAGTAGAAGCAAGGGGAAAAGAAATTGGTCTTCTAGCTCTGTTAGTTAAAACAAACAGTCCCCAAGTTCAAACCGTAGGATAGATTTGAAAGGGGCAGAGGTATGGAGAAACCCAAACCAACTGGTTAATGTGGCAGAAAAGTCTCTGGGTTCAAAGATCTAGTTCAGTCCTAGAAAAAGGGCTTTTAGCGGCAACCATTTATGTAGAAAATATTTGGGTGTTTTACTGATACCACAGCACTGTCGTGGCAAGTATCTATACTGCAACTGTACACGCAGTAGAAGTCTTGTACCTTGGTACTTGTACTTTGAAGCCTCCTTTTCGCATTCCTTGCCAGATCTGAGACAGTGCTTCCGGGACAGCCTTTCTGGTTCCACTGTCCTGGAAGGGGTCTGCTTGTCTCCAAATGGCATCCCTTTTTACTCTGAAACTTTTCTCATTGCTGCACAGGCTCCATCCTAAAAAACCAAGAAGACACTTTTGCAGCAGAGCTACATCGACTCAAGCAGCAACCACTTTTCAGTTTGGTGGATTTTGAATCGGTGGTTGACTGGATACGGAGCACTGTTGCTGAGGTGAGCGTCCTAGGAAGGGTAACTACTATGCAGGCTGAGAAAGCTCTTAAGTTTTGTGAAGGACTTGGAAGAAAGGGGTTTGTCAGTGCCAGTGATTGACCAAACATGCGAATGGTGCAGCTCTAAGCGGTCTCAGAGCTTCATGTAAACCCAACTTCTAATGACAAAAGGACACTAACA
The DNA here is from genome assembly GCA_013397315.1 of Donacobius atricapilla. Lineage (NCBI taxonomy): Eukaryota > Metazoa > Chordata > Aves > Passeriformes > Mimidae > Donacobius > Donacobius atricapilla. The sequence goes on along the minus strand of WBMY01007376.1, from coordinate 655,598 downwards.
AATACTATGCTCTTTCATGAGGGAAAGAAGGGAATTTTTGTATTTTTTTTTCTTTCATTTGAAATGAATTCAGAACTTTTCATTTGCTTTCAGCATAATAGATGGCATCTCACTGAGCACATGCTTTGGCAATTTTTAATCTTCTTTTCGCTTGGGGCAGGGAGCAGAACCTAAGAAAATGAGGAGGTTACAGAAGGAAGAACAAAGCTGGGGTAGAACTGATTTCATAGGAATTTGCACTTTTTTTTGTCACAGGTCTTCAGGTTTCTTAGGCAGAGTTTTTTGCCAGTTTGTAGCAAGAATTTTAACTGGTATCATGGGCTGCCACACACTGTGTTCTCTTGTACTTTATATAGCATTTTGTATAGGTGCGTCACACGTGCTTTAAGATAGCAGCTTATCTTCTCTCTCAATGGGTGAAATAATTCTGAGGGGAAGTTTCTGTTTTTTCATTTGATTTTTGTTTCCTCACTAGCATCTTTGGAAACTGATGGTAGAGGAATCGGATCTACTAGGACAACTGAAGGTAATGCAAGTGCTAGTTTGTTTTTGCTAAAGCAGCTCTTTCTACCCTTCTTTCTTCTCTTCTTTGTTTCTGTTAAATACTTTACTGCCTTACACTCTGGGCTTTCTTCATTTAGGTAAAGCTGTTTTCATTTTTCAGTCTCAAGAATAAGTATACACTGATAGAACTTGGTCAGAGACAGAGTTAGAGGGGTATGTGTATGTGGTTTTGTAGTTGGCATCTTGAAGCAAAGGCAGTGTAGATTTTTTGGTCAGTGAATGAAATTCTGGGCTCTCCAGCTGTATTTAGAAACAGCAGTTGTCCAAATTATAAAAATGGGTGCTATCAGCTAGGATGCTTAAAATTTCTGCTCAGTTTTTGATATGTTAGGTACAAAAAATTTATCTCCACAGATAATAAAAGACTTTTACCTTTTGGGAAGAGGTGAGCTGTTTCAGGCCTTCATTGACACTGCACAGCACATGTTAAAGACACCACCTACGGCTGTAACTGAACATGGTGAGTGTTGTTTATTTGCTTACCAAACTGTCCTCATTGTGGTGTATCAGGAGAGTGGTAAGCCATGTCTGGTACAGAAGAGTTCTATATTAACTCTCTGCATGTCATTAGTTTGAAACGACAGCACTTGGAACTAGAATGTCTCACAGAGTGAGTAGAAACTATCTCTCAGAAACCTTCTGATGGCAGGTATTTGCAACTGGAATTAAAAGAAAAGAGTGTCTATAGTGCATCAGTATTGTCTTTTAGGACCAAGAGTAAATAATTAATGGGTGCAAAATTAGCACTAGCTGCATCATCTTGTGCTGATATGTGTTCTCTTGTTGTCAGATGTCAACATTGCATTTCAGCAGTCTGCTCATAAGGTGCTGTTAGATGATGACAACCTTCTTCCTCTTCTTCACTTAACCATTGAGTATCATGGAAAGGAACATAAAGGTATCCACTTGCATTTTTAGAAGTAAATTAAGAGGGGAGATGATGAACTTGTTTTCAATTCTATTACTTACCCTTCTCTCAAGTTAAAGAAACCCTAATTTTGTTCCCTTTACTGTCCTATGTGATGGCCAAAACTCCATTGGCTCTTCTTAATTCTGTTCTTTCCCTTTTTCTTTCTTGCCATGGTTGCGCTGACTGGGAAGATAACATAATTCAGCACCTTACTTGTTTTTAGATACTTCTCAGACTCGTGAAGGGCCTTCCCGGGAATTATCTCCACGTGAAGCCCCCACATCTGGATGGGCAGCTCTGGGCCTTTCTTACAAAGTTCAATGGCCACTGCACATTCTTTTCACTCCTGCTGTTCTTGAGAAGTAAGTACTAGGTATGGTCCTTCTGTATTCATCTGTATGTTCCCTAGTGTGAGGCATTCTCGGATGTGCTGGGGTTTTTTTCCTCTATGGAGAGAAAGGTAGAGCTATTGCTCCCTGAACCTTAAAATGGCTCATTCCACTTACTCATATTGAAAGTACTTGTAATGACAGTAAGACCTGCAAGATGCTGACAGATCTGCACTGATTTACAAACAGCGCTACTTCAACAGCGTTTTCATTGACAGCTCCCCTCCTTACACTGAAATTAACTTCATATTTTCTACATCAGTAATCAATACAAGCAGAAATCCTACTCTGCAACATGTGCCATGGGCCATTACCTGATTGGCCCTAACAATGGGCAGTCACCTCCTGTTTCTTTTTCCAGCCTTGCATTGTTACATGCTCCAGTAACTGCAGCAGCAGATTTTAGTCTTAAAACAACTTTGTATTTTTTGATTGTAGGTACAATGTTGTGTTCAAATACCTCCTGAGTGTGCGACGAGTCCAGGCTGAGCTACAGCACTGCTGGGCTCTCCAGATGCAACGCAAACACCTGAAATCTAACCGAACAGATGCCATCAAGTGGCGTCTGAGGGATCACATGGCTTTCCTTGTGGACAATCTTCAGTATTATCTGCAGGTCAGTATTACAGAGAAAGATAAACTGTATCAGTTAATCAGAAACCGGCAGAAATGCCTGGAGGGAGCACTGAAGACCTATCTCAGGTTTCTGACTCATTGTACTTTAAGGAAATCAGGATTTCCTTCACAAGTCTAGAGCTTTCTCCAAGTTCCCAGACTACTGCTACAATTACAAAGTTTTCGGACTTGTGAATCAGTGACAGGAGTTCTTTAGTAGCTCTCTAATGCTACTCAATGTTTGTAAGAAACTACTCATCTCTGAAGGAACATCATTAAGATACCATCCTGATTCTTTTTCTGGCCTCTTAAGGTGAAATCTACTTTGAGTTAAGTTTTGGGCTTTTTTGTTTGGTTGGTTTGGTTTTTAAAGAATTGAGAGAGGGGCCTGGATTTCTAAATTCTCCACAGTAATAGCTTTTGAATTGCAGTCTTTAGCCTAAGATTCCAAATAGTGTCTCCCATTATAAAATTCAGAAATTACTACAATCAAATACCTTTGTTTACATGCATGCTAGCTATATACCTTTTCATAGTTAAAGAAAATGACCATTTCCCTTTCTATTTAGATACTACTTAGACATCAAAAATTGTTGTGTACCCCACATTATATACTGCTCTTTTATATAATTCCCCATTCATCAGCCACAGAGAAGGGGATCCTCAGCCTCTAACATAAGAGTAGCAATAAGGAAAATAAGATTCTTATTCAAAACTTCTGGCTAGGCTGAAGCACTCCCAGTTCCTTAAATCACTAATGAGGTATCTTCACATATTCATCAGGTAGATGTACTGGAGTCTCAGTTCTCACAGCTTCTGCAGCAGATAAACGCCACAAGAGATTTTGAGAGTATACGATTGGCTCATGATCATTTCCTAAGTAATTTGTTGGCTCAGTCCTTCATCCTCCTAAAACCTGTAAGTAGGTCTTGTTTTCACCTTTTTCTACCAATTCTGCAAGTGCCCTAAGAAACACACCTTTTTGAACAGATATGACAAATCACATCTTTTAAAACAGATCAGTGATAATCTCCTGCAGACTCCAGACTACAATTCTAGGAGTAAGGTATAAACTATAACTGATAATTGAATTAAGATCATCTAATTTACTGTTGGTAAGTGGGAATGCTGTATTCCTGGCAATTCCAAGTCAGGCTTATTTCACTGTTCAGTTAACCTTAATAAGTTGTATTTTATCACTATATTTTTATCACAGGCTATTTTAAAGAAGAACTAATGAGCACAGTGCTGGGAACTGTATTCCTGAGGGACTCACACTGATATGCATTAGACTAGGAAAAATTCCCTCTTCTACTTAAGAGAAAAGAAATAGTTGAGATGTTCCCTAGTGGACTTGGGGTATTTTTAATTTCGTTAATAAAATAAAATTTAAAAAAAGAAAAAGTTAGAGGTATTTTTATAAACAATTCACAAAAATATTTGCAAAGGTTAGTTTCAATGAAACACAGTGTCTCTGTGCTCATCTATGAGGTTATTGTAGAATAAAGGTGTCAGAATAGTAATTAGCCAGTCAGAACAACCGATAAAAAAGAAATTCCAAGTTTAGTGAACAGTGAAACCAAAGCCTTGAACCATAGCTCTTGTTAGTCATTATCCTGCCTTCATAATCCCAAAGCTGCAGTGATGCCTGCTGGTTGGATATAGAAGCCAGTGTGCAACTCCTGTGCCTATCTGGATGGTTCATGCCAATTGCTGTTGTCCCAGAAATGTCTGCAAAAGGTTGTAGGAGGGGCAGAGGGTAGATGCAGTATAACATTTAAATCCTTTTTCCACAGAAAACCTTTTAAAAATCCTATATCAATATCTCTTTTCTGACTAAAAAATACAGTATCAGCAACATCTTTGTTAAGAATGCTACAACTTTCCAGGTGCCTGCTTTCTCTCTGTATTTGAACTCTGTTTCAACTACTAATTTATACTTTTTATCTCATGTAGGTTTTCCACTGCTTAAATGAAATTCTGGATCTTTGTCATAGTTTTTGTTCTCTGGTCAGTCAGAATCTGGGCCCATTAGATGAACGGGGAGCTGCACAACTCAGCATTTTGGTGAAGGTGAATCTATGTTTCTGTGAATCTGTTCTCCAATGCAAACATTTGCCTAAGCAGTTATTTTGGTTTTAACAGCTATAGAACAACAGTGAGTGTAAGCCAAGACCTTCTAGGTAAGCACTTGTAATTATTTTAACTAATCAACTCTTCTTGAGTTGGAAATTCTGTGTGTACAGAGAGGTGGAACAGGGGTAGATCCTGGAATAGAAAGGAGGCAGAGGTTGGTACCTCTACCCCTCCTTTTGGATAACTAACATCTAGGAGTTCTTGTGGCTCACAGCTTACCTTATCCTGGACCACAAGCATGACATCTCTTGCAGTGATTCTTTTCTTCAGGCTGTTAAAGGACTGGGTAGGCAGAAACAGAGATGAGATGCTTGCTTTCCTTCTCTTCTGAGAAGGCACAGAACTGACATCTTCAAATTTGTAGGGATTCAGTCGTCAGTCATCACTTCTCTTCAAGATTCTCTCCAGTGTTCGCAATCATCAGATAAACTCTGACTTAGCTCAACTGCTGCTACGCTTGGATTATAACAAATACTACACCCAGGCTGGAGGAACCTTGGGCAGGTAGGAATACCTTGAGGGCTGCTTGTGGCATTATCCTGAAGTACTTTAAGTACAAAGCCATTTTTTATTGATTGCTTCTAATTATTTTGGCTTACACGAAGTGTTGATAAATACTTTGACAGAAAAGTAACAAATCAGCATACAGTAATTTTGGGGTTTCATATGCTTTCTCCCCATTGAGTTTCTTTTGGCAGAAAGTTGAACAAGCTGCTAGCTCATATTTGGCAAAAAGTGCTAGTGTGGGTTGGTAAAGGGAGTTACTTTCAACATGTAGTTAATATTGTACCTTTCTCTTGCAGTTTTGGTGTTTAAGCACTTAAAGGTGTTTCCTTCAGGCTGTGGCTAGTGATGCATCAAGCACTGGAGACTGATGCTCTTGGACAGTTGGAGAGTTTGCACTCAAATGAATTTTTCTTTGTAGTTGGCTTTTGCCTGGTGAACTACTGTTTCAGAGGGAACTGGTGGGAATTGCCACTTACATGAGGCTCCCCAGCAATTACAGAAAGCTATTCCATTTCTTCTGAACTCATAAAAATATGCTTTCTGCAGCCCTGCATATACTTAAAAAGTGCTTCCAGAGAGGCAATCTCAACCTGTTCAGAAAGTGAAAAAAACAGAATTATGATGTCTGGACTCTTCAGCAGGACTACAATGTCTTCACTCTTCAGCTGGACTATGCTCCACTTCAGGTTCGAGTATGGAGGAAGTAATCTTTTCTTGACTATTAATGAAGTTTTGGCTGTATTCAGAAGTTCCACTTATGTAGTAAGCTGATTTACAGTACACAATATCTGCTAATCAAATACCACCAGGTAAATGAAACAGCAGTAGCAATTTTCAATTGAGGTCAAGGGGGAGGGAAGAAGAAATAGACTTTTTAATTCTCTCCTCATGCAGTGCACTAGTCTAGTGTATGTGTATAGGTCATGGAGACACTGTTGGTATCACACGCTTTCTTTATTCAATTTAATACAGTTTATGTGCTAAAATTACACTTGCCAAGACAGGAGCTTTGCCCTATTCAAGTAGAGAGTGCCCTCTGCCAGCAGAAAAATGGTAAGGAGATGCTTACCTGGGATGTTCACCTGTGCTATTCACATTCCAGACTAGAATGCTACTAGTGACTACCCTACTGAACCCAAATAAAAATATCTTGTCATGCAATTATATGGAATACTGTCAATGTCTGCACCCCAGTGCAAAGGGAATAGCATGGCATGGCCTTGTCTGTCATTGAAAAGTAGTATCTGGCAGGAACTTCTTGCCTGTTAGATTTCCTAGCCTTGCTATAACAAACAGACCATCTTGATGCAAGTCCATTTGAATGACTGGCAAAAGAGAACCCTCCAGTCTATCACTAGGGTGTTGTATCAGGTTTCCCAATTTGAACACAAATGCTGCCAGGAAAACAGCCTTCCCCTCAAAGGGTTGGTATTTGCACACAGCTGCAGCTCACACTGAAGTTACATGTCCTTGGGGGAAAAAAATCCTCTCTGCTCACTCACTCACACAGTAACAACAGCCAGCAAATACAAGACCTGGCACTTCCATGCATTACAGCTGTTTAAGGTAGGACTGCACCTGATGCAAAGTTTAAAAGCCTTTGACCGTGGAAAAAGCTAGAAAGCTAGAGAAAGTGTTGAAGTTCAGATGTGAGGTTTACAGACCAACACAGTCAAATGTCTGAGCCATGAAATAATGGAGGAAAAAATACACATTGAGAAAAACTTTACACTTGTGAAGCAAGGGACTAAAGATTTTATGAGGAGGGAGGGAAGCCTTCAGCCTATAGCACTGAGTGAAGAGCTTTTGCCTTTGTGCCAGCTGACCACTAACGTGAATGCAGAAGGTCAAAAGCAGATTATTTATCCCATTACCATTTTAAGACACACAGCACCTACATACTTTTTGTGCCTCAGTCTCCCAGCAGTTTAGTTGTCCAAGATTCTTGTGTCTACCTCTAGTTAGGTAGGAGCCCATCTCCACTAAGACAGGTTACTACCTATACTGTTATGACAGGGGAAAAAAAGAAAATTGGCAAAACCAAAATGATATGTGTCCAAGAAATTCTTAGCACTCACTTCAGCAGCACCCTAAAGAAATTAATGGAAAATAGCAACAGCAAACTGGAGGAATACACATGATACTGTGGTATGCCACTGCCCTGAACTTCTGCCAATAGAAAACACCCCTTCCTTTGTAACTGACTTTGTGTTGATCTCAGGCTTTATTCTAAGCAGAGTATTAGTGCTATTCAACTCAAAGAAATGTAAGCATTTCTTTTTTCTCTGCACTCCTTTCCTGAAGGCATTGCCCTGGAATAAGTTTAGATAAATGAGGAGTACCAGATACCATAAGAGATCAAACATTTATTTAATCATAAAAGTCCAGCAGATAAAACTATATACAAATATCCATGCGTACTGCCCAATGCACAAACATTTTAAACCTGTTTAAAACACAATCTGCACGACAGTTGGACAGCAGGGCAGAGTTTCATTCAGTGAGGGACATAGTCATGTTTATATTTTGGATGCTGCTTGTAGCCCACTCTCTCCCCAGCAATAAGGCTCTGGATCACCCACTCTTGCGAGACAACAGGCAGCCGTAAGGCTTCTGCACACTTCAAGACACCAGCTGGGCAGGAAAAATCAGTCACCACCACATCATAAACACCCAAAGCAATATCTGTACAGGAGGAAAGACAGGTATCTGTCAGGTGAACAAAGAGGATTCTGCTCTGCAACAGAACATCATAGAAGCATGGAATGCTAAATTATTTGGTTTGAGAGGGACCTTAAAGCTCATCTCATTCCACCCCCTGCCAAGAATGGGGACACCTTCCACTGGACCAGGTTGCTTCAAGCCCCATCTAACCTGGCAGATGAATGTGTGTTACCACTATGTATCACTCTTGCGGCTTCTCATTCCTCAGCAGTGAATTCTCATTGTAAAAGTTAAGACACACCTACAGCAACTCTGTACCTCACAAGAAAATAATTCCTTTTAGTCCAGATAAAAAAAAGGAGAAAACCAGTATAGGCATGACCCTGAGTCCTGACCTCAGGCTGTGAGTGCTAGGGCACTATATAAGGAGAGGGAAGAGACAGCCAAGTTCAGAAGGACAAGGGAAGCACAATTTGAGAGACCAATAGAAGGTCCAGGAGCAACTCTTGCCTATTTCTCCTTTTCCACATAGGCTGGAAGCTGATGGTTTGTGTTCTGAATTGCTGCAGCATCTCCTCTGCAAAACAGGTCTCCTAGATGTAATCTATATATAGATTACATTCAAGTAGCAAGTGTCTGCCCTTTGCCTTCCTTTCTGCTTACAGACAACCTTGTAAATCATCCCACATGGTTTTAAGCCATACTAAAGATCACAGTGGCATAGGATTCCCAGAGAAACTGGCCAATTTGTACCTTTGTTGTGAGCATTTGAGTAATGCTGTTTAACAGAGGCTGCTCCCCCTGTCATGAGAATTTCAGACCACAGATCCAGGAAGTTCTCTTGCTGGTCTGACACCACGAGAACCTTCAGGTTATGGAATGGGTTTTCTCGTGGGTGCCTGTAGAGTAAAGAAAAATGGAGACTGGTAAGAATATCCAGTAGTCTAATCACCTGATTTGCTCCCTTATATGTGTTTAGAATATCTTGCATACAATGCCCACTCTCTTACCACCCTTCCTGAAGTACTTGGAGTGACTATCCTTTGTTTATAGAGTAACACAGAGCTAGACAGTGTTGGTGGGGTGTGTGTGCAGCAGCCTATATCCAAAGTTAAGCTGAACTCTTCACTAATCCTGAACCACCTTTTTTGACCTCATCCAAATTGCTTCCCCTTTGACAGGACTGAGCAGGAAGACATCAGTCTCCTGCCCAAAAGCCTACAGCTATCTACAAATTTGTGTCTGCCCCTCAGCTTGCCTAAGGAGTCTGACCTCCTCTGTCATGACAGAACACTTACTGGATTAGACTCCATAGAAAATGCAGAAGCTAGCTTCAAAATGTATCAAGGGAAAAGGAAATTAACATGGTATTGCTCTCCTTTATCCATTTCTGAGAAATTAAGAGAAATCAGCCGAGGCGGTGGGAAGCCTTGTCTGAATTGTGTGTTCCTCATGAGAAGACTGATGCCTTCCTTACTTTCAAGGAGACTCTGCTTATTGTGTATATGGCACCCAAATGTACCTTGGCATTAGAGATCATTGTAAATCCAAGGAAAGAGATGGAAGTGCTGTTCTATATGGAAGGGAAAGTTTAGGGAGCAGTACTCAGGTCACCTTCAGTATTTGTAGCTATTCAAGGGCCTCCCAAGTGTAACAGGTCTCTTCAAGAGTCTGTAGACTCAGGTCATGGTTATTTGGCACTCACCACTCTATCAATTTTTGCTCCTGAAGGCTATATCCAGCTGGCAAAAGGTAATTCCGATAATTCTGAAGCTGGTTAGCATGACAGCTATCATGGACCCAGATATGAGACACACAAGGGATCCCTCTGGCAAGGCACAGCAAGTATTTCCGAGTTCGACAATGCTGATCCGCAATTAAAAGACACTGGTATGCCGCACTACACTTCAGGGGGGAAAAGAAGGCATGTAAACAGGAGAGCTTGCAAAATGCTTGCAAACTCCCCCACACCCCCGAAATTATCCTGCTGCTAAACAGTTTAAAGAAGATAACAACTGAAACCCTGATTTTCACAGTCATATTATGTGAAAGATGAATTAGATAAAGGTAGTACTGATTTCAGAATGTGGTTAATAATATCCTATTCCAAGCTCTGCATTTAGCAGGCAGAAACTCTGCCTAGTAGTTTTTGTATCATAGCTCTCTTCCAATTCAGACAAAAGCGATGATTGACCTTTTAGTCTGAGACTCTGTAAGTCACTAGACAAGATTGCTTCCTCAAGCAACATGTTCCAAAAACAATTTACTCTCTTTATTTAAAAAAAAAAAAAAAGTTAGGTATAAGCCACACTAAATTACAGCAGTTGTCCAAGTAGATCTGGTAAGTGAAGAGCTCTAAGTGTTCCAAGGCACACACCTGTGGTGGGACCACATCTGGAGTACTTCACCCACTCCCAGGTTCTGCAGTATACCAAAAACACCAGGCATGCTGGAGCAGGTCCAGCCAAAGACCACTAAGAGGTCTAAGCATTGGAGCACCTGACATACCAGAGGAAGCTGAGCTTGTTAAAGATCAAAAAGGGAAGTCCTGGTGGTCTTTTTAATGCATATTCATGACTGATAGAAGGGTGTACAAAAGATGCAGCCAGGCTCTTGCCAGTGTCATCCACTTAAAGGACAAGAAGCAACAGTTACAAACTGAAAAACAAGAAATTCTTTTTTTTTCCCTAATTGGATCAAGCTGCCCAGGGAGGTTCTGGTGTTTCCATCCTTGATGATACTCAAAACATAATTGGACAAGGACCTAAACAAACTGCTCTATTTGAACCCACTTTCAGCAGAGCTGTTGGACAACAAACTATAGAAATTCTTTCTAATCTCAACTATTCTGTGACTGTTCTAGATTAGTAAGTGAACCCTTACCTGGGTTTCATTGAAGTCTTCCAGGATATAGCCAGCTCCTGCTCGCAGCTGCTGTGTTATGTAATGTTTATCATACGGAGTCATCTCTAAAAAATCTACGGCAGAAAGTTCAATTTTTGACTACAATCTATCTACTTATATTCCTACACCTCACTCTACAAAGCCCTCATCCATTCCAGTAAGGGATCCCAGCCATTCTCCCAAGAGTATCTAGAGAAAATCATTGAAAGGGTCAAAAAAAAAAAAAAAAAGTGGGGCAGCAGAAAGGGCAGCACGCTACTAGCCAGGTGAGCACCTCATCACTTCTTTGCATGAAACATGACACCAGCAAAGGCTAACTGGAGCAGTCCATACATGCTTTCAAGTCCTATGCTTGCCAGCACTATCCCTTATCTCTCAAAACCTTCCTTCTAACATTATACTATTCTAACACTGCTGATCTCACTAATTTTCACACCTTTCTTAGCTTGCTGAACAGGCCTAGGATCATCAGTGTTTGTCACATCTTAGGCCACAAGTCGGCTAAGGCAGAGACTGTCTCTTAGGTCCTTTCTGCAAAGGATTGAAGAGCAAAAGGGTAAATAGATATTTGTGTGAGTACTTGATCAGACAGTATCCAGCATTTTTCCTAAAGACACGGCATTTCACTGGAAAATGCAATGGGTAAGATTTGCCTTACCTTCTTCCTCCTCGCTGCTCCCAGTAGGACCATCTGATGGCTTCTGGTGACTGACCAATTTGTCACTTGGTGTTGCCATGGTGAGAAGAAAGGCATAGCCCAAAAAGAGGGTCTTATTGTGGGGCAAGGGCCCATGGTCACCCTCCAGTACTGGGGGATCTGCAGCATCTACACTTTCACAGGTGCTTACAAACTCTCCACCTCTCACAGCCCCTGTAGAGAGACAGAAGCACCATAAGTCTTCAAAGGTATGTCTTACCTGGGGAAATCTGTTCAACTCAGATATTTTACTGCAGGAGACAGAGAGGCATAATTGGGCCAGGATTACACTAGGTCAGGATCTTTTCTTCTTTTGGTTGCAAAGAATCTTCAAATCAAAACAGGAAGGACTAATTTACAAGTCTTATCAACATCCTGAAACAACATTGACTGCTGTGAATCCTGTAACAGCTATCAGGACTGACTAAAGAGATAAGAAAGGAGAGAGACAAATCACATCATTAAAGTTGAAACATTTCTAGAAGGTGGAAGTGAAAGGGTGGCAAGTAAATACTCAGACTATGCTAAAGATATCTCTAGCTGCTGAATGCATCCAGGGAGAATCAGTCTCAAACCATGCAGAACAAAAAAAAGCAATCTCATCTACTTTTTAGTTATGGAAAATTGAAAGATCAACTACAGAAAAAGTGAGGAAAAAACTAGATGAATGCACGTTCTCACCAGGCTTTATCATGGCTGACTTGCGGCCACGTTTAGCTGGAGATCGTTCATCTTCAGAAGCAATAAGTTTCCTTTTCCCAGACAGTGAGACTGGTGGGACACGTGGACTCTCCTGCCCTTTACGAGTGGGAGTTGTGCTGCTGCTGGAAGTGCTGGGAGAACCAAGGTTACTGCGTCGCTTCCTCTTCCCCTCCACCAGATTATCTGCAATACAATATACAGGGATTAGTCATGGGCTGTCACCAAAGTCCACAAGCTTTCACCCTACCTGTCTGTACAGAAGTGCCTGAACTTAATAGTACCTAGAAGATACACGCCACCACCCTCTGAATAGTACCTAGAAGATACATGCCACCACCCTCTGACAGAGGAAAGCAAGAAAAAGATATATCTTTCTTCTCAAGCCCTGTACCCTATTTGTCTGTTTTTCTCCAAGAACTGCTGGGACTTTGTATCAAAGCAGCCGTCCACCAAGTGTATGAAAGTACAGCAAGTATCACTGTCTTGAAGCAGACCACTTTCCACAAGCGAGTCAATACCACTAAGTCTCTGATGCCAAACAACAAAAGGATCGCAAAGAACTCACTCCAAAGTACCAAAAGCATCACTGAATATCCAGAAACATTTAAACACTGGCAGTTTTGATCAGGTACTAGAGTTACCTCAAAGGCACAAGACACAGAACAGCAGTCAGCAGCTCAACAGCACCTTTCCTTACCAAGACTGATGTCAGCTGCTTTGGTCAGGGGGGTGACAGGTTCATAAGGACCTAGCCCAAACTGCTCCCGGAGCTTATTTCCTTGTTCCAGAGACAAGATAACAGCCTTTCGTTTGTACCACTTCCTCTGGCCTTCCTTTTCAATGCAGTAGTATAGTTCTCCAGACTCCTTCCGGTGTCCCTTCACCACACCTGACAAGACAGCAAGTAACAGCTATTAGCCAACCGTACCGAGGCTTCTCATCCTCCTGGAACAAGCACACATTTCCCACTACATTCAGCAACTCAGAAAACCAAGGATGAAACTCGAGCACTGCTCTTACCTGCACTGAAGTACTCATCCTCAGAGAGTGCGGTCACCTCTGTCTCCAGTGGGATAGGATCACAGAGCAAAATATCTTTTCCTAGCACATCACACTCATATCCGTCATCAAAGAGCAGCTTGTACTTTCCAGCTCCAACATCTCGGGTAATCGTCCCAGAATAAAAGTACCCATTTGAGGACCACTTTGCTACAACCCTGAGGCCCACAAAGCTGCTCCCAGTGGATGAGTCTGCACGGTCTGAAGGACAAGTCACCACTTGTAATGGGATTTCTGGAGAGTCACTTCGACGTAAGGCACAGAAGCCAGAAGTGTCAGATTTCTCTCCTCCATCTGGCAGGCGAACTGAACGAGTAAATGATTTCTCCTCAGTTGATGCTGTAGTTGAGAGATCCTCCATACCTGGCAGTCCAGCTAAATCTCTGTAGGAAAAAGCAGTCCCAGATAGGGGAGGAAAAAAAAAGACAGAAAGCATTCCCAGAAGGATCTGAAGAAACAATTACTAAGTATAAAATACTTGCTTGCAGCTGCTACATGATGTCACTAAAAACTAACTTCTGAAATACTCAGTACTCCTTTTCCTCTAGGACATTAAGACAGAAGTTCCCCATTCTCTTTCTTGCAATAAATAAAGGTACAGTCTCCTTTTTCCAGGATACCTTGTTCCTGCTGTTCGAGATGGTGGACGTCCTCTTCTTCCTCGTCCACGAAATGTCACAGGTGCCCTGCCAGCCTGACGAGTGCCAGGCATAGAGTCCTCCTCTTCCTCACAAGGCAGTGCTCCTGTCTGGCTGAGTGGCGATGCAGGCTGCCCAGCTCCTTTCCTAGGGCTAGAGAATTTATGAGTTTTATATGTTTTAAGAGGACAAGCCAGCTCACTGGGATCCTCTCATTTTCTTGATCATCTCAGTTTGCCTCTTTGCTGCTAAAATGCAAAGTAATACCTCACAAGGAAACAAGCTACTCCTTTAGGAAGAACAGATGCAAAAGCAATATTATATTGCTATACTACCTCCTTATTTCTGTTCATCAAGCCAGATCTTTCCCAGAAAACCTTTGATTTAGGTCTACCCTGCTTCGCACTCACAAGCAGATGCTCATTTCTGCAGAACATCTCTTCCTCTTTTCCCAAGACTCTGCACTTACCTCAATTTTCCTAAAACGCCTCTGCCAATGGGTAAAGCAAATTCTCCACACACTTTCCCTTTGACAGCTCCAGTTCCTTGCCCTGAGCTGCTACTGCTGCTGCTGTGCATGGCAGAGTGACCACTGCTTCCTCCACTGGATGTACGGTGAAGACTTGAGGCCTTAGATGAGAAGGAGCTGACATCACCAAGGTCCCCTGAGGTCAGTGATGAGCCCCCTGCAGTTCTAGAGGAGGACATGTCGGTCTCACATTCCTGGGACTCCACTACAGGCTCCTCAGTTTCCTTAAAAGAAACAAAAAGAGGTTTGTCTAAGATGATGCAAGTGCTAGAGGCTTTACAATCACCAGTCCATGTGCAGTCCAAAATGCAGACAAGCTGGGACCACATTCATGAAGCTGATGACAGCCACACAGACTTCAGTCTGGCCTAATCCATGGTAGACAGTGCATCTCTCACTACAGGCCTGCAGCTGCTCTGTATCAAGAAGTCACATTAAGAACTCGGTCAGCAGTGTTGGGAAATACATTCAGTGCAGGTAGCACAGGGCTGCAAGTGCGAACTGCATGTTGAGCTCTGGGGCGCAAGAGCGCCAGGCAAAAAGCTGTGGAACCTGGACACTTGGAGGCACAGCAGGAACAGAAGATGCGCAGACTTTCCCACACTTTTCCAGCTTAGATGGTGTGAGTATAAAAGCCCAGAGTGCCCTTTGTTCCAGGTCTCTCCTTGGAGGCACCAGCTCAAGCTGTTATTTTGTTATTTAGTTATTGCAACAAGATTAAATTATTCTAAGGATCCAGATGTCTGAGACTCTGCCATGGGAAACCTGGGGTCCTGCTGGTGAGGAAACCTCATCTGACTGTGTG
Source organism: Donacobius atricapilla (assembly GCA_013397315.1). Taxonomy (NCBI): domain Eukaryota; kingdom Metazoa; phylum Chordata; class Aves; order Passeriformes; family Mimidae; genus Donacobius; species Donacobius atricapilla. The sequence continues at coordinate 640,479 of WBMY01007376.1, read as the reverse complement.
AGTGTGGGGTGTGCAGGGACTCAAGCAGGGCACCCAGCAGCTCACTGGAGCTGTCCAAGGAGCCTCAGTCCCAGCTCAGGTGGTGCAGTTGTGACTGCCAGAGAGGCTCCTGGATGGTTGGACAGGGAAGCTTCCATAGCAACAGGGCAGAGCTTGGCTTGGTATCAAATTGGTCTGGCTTTGAATAATTCCCACCCTTTTAGTGTGAGACTACAACAAACGCATGAGACACTAGGAGTCTTGGGTTGCTTATAATCTAAGATTCACTTTCAGATAGCTTGTCATCTGGAGTTACTAAAGCTTTATGGATATAAAAGCATGCATCTACAAAATAGTGATATCAAGTGTTGGTAGATAAAGTGGAAATGATTATATGATTGGGATTACACAAATTATGTAACCATATTTCAGGACACTTAATTCTTCATTTTTATGTTACAGTAAGGAATTTCGTGTGTAGTATCAGTTGTAGAAGTATTGAACTAGGTTATCTTTTTGTGTCATTACTCACTGTGACTACACAGCACAAGACTCTCAGGTTATTTACCTTTATAGAATAGCAGTCACATTTTATTGCTAGCAGGCTGATGTGATTACTGTGCCCATCAAATCAGCATTTCTCAGCTGCTTTAATCATGAATTATCTTTCGTGATTCTCTAAAGACTTTCCAATTAATCAGTATACATACACTACACAAGTGCACTAATAAAAGGCTGATTTGTTCCTCAGTTTTAAGTCGATTTTTGAAGACCTCTTACAGAATCTGGTACACAGGACTCAAAAGACTGTAGTTAAAAATGACACTGAACTGCAAAACAGGATAAACTATCTTACATAGTCCAATTTTACAGGCAGAAGTGATCTTTGCTTGCTAATCGAATTTCTGGTCATTCTGAAATATCTATCTTCTGCCAAAACTCCAAACTTTTGAAGTAATTGGATGCACATAGTTAAGTCTTTTGTTGAGTTCTTTGGGCCTTGAATGTGTCTTCAGAACACACGGCATGAAATACATCAGCATCAAAACCACAGCTTTTGCCATTCACTAAATGGCCTGTAAGTTTGCTCGTGAAGAAAACCTTGTCATCACAGCATACAGATTTGTTAATTCAACTTGTTTTCTGCAGCCATAACACATTCTCACTTTAACTACTTCTATTTTTCAGCCAATATCTCATTCCATTTAACCATGAAAACAGGAATTTACCTCAACTACCTTTCTTTCCACCTCTGCACCATTGATGTAGTAAACATCTGTTATAACACGTGTAACAACAGTGCGCACTTCTCGAATGGTTCGCATGTGGCGACGCTGAACTTGGCCTTTGGGTGGGTGAAAAAAGTTAAATTCCTCCTCTCCCTGCAATAAAGAGAATACAGTAAAAACAAAACAGACCATAACAAAAAGCAAACTATTTCTGAATAGGGCTGCCTCTGCAGTACAGTTTGTTCATACCATCTTAAAGTACAGGAGTAGGGAACCTTTAGGCATCTTGTTACAAATTAATGCAACAACACAAGAGACCCTATAAACAAAGGAGAGCTGAACCCATTTTGCTGACAAGTAGAGGAAGGGAAATCACAGCAGTCCAAGGAGGAAACAGCAAACTTGTTTAGCGTGGCTTCTGATATTCTTTGATTGAGTAGACTCTCAGACATATCACATCAATCTTGCACTGTCTTTTAACGGCCCTGTTAATCTCTTACTTCCCACAAGACACATTAATCTTAAATCAGGTTCAGTAAAAAATAATTTTTCTAGTCTTTCTGTTGATAAAAAATATACAAACTATAACAGCCAGTCAGTGGGGGATTTTGAGTCAGCAGCACTTTCGGAAACACTAATTTGAAGTTATTCATCTTGTTAAAATGTTTCTCTGGAGGAGTTCTCCCTTCATGTGTTTATTCATTGACATTAGATGGAATGAGAGAACAAGCCATCAGAAGTTGGTTCATGAAAAACAGAAAGCATCAAACTCTTCATTCAAAATTTCATGCAACTTCTATCTCCAGCCAACAAAAAGTGAAAACATTTTTACAGTGTTAACTATATCTGCATCCCAAAAAAACCCAACCTCAAACAAAAACAATCAACCAACCAATCAAAACTTGTCACATTTTTCCAGAAAATATATACGGAGACATTTACTTCCCAAATTTATGCTGCCCAGTGAGTATTGCTACCTTAACAGCTGATTCAGGACAGCTTGTGACATTAATATTTTAAAGTGGTCCTTGGTCTTTTTTCATCAGAGAACCAACTGTTAATGAATTTACTGGCTGAAGGGATACTTTATTGTCCTAAAGCAGTTAAGTACAGGCAGCCCTCATCCCACCTGACTGTGCAAAGAGTCCACGTCGTCTCCAGAGGTGTTGACAAGCTTTTCCCCACTCTCGTTGGTTTGAATAGTCACATCCTGTAGCCCAGGTCTTTGCCCAGACATACTGGTTCCCATTTCCACCTGTCTACAGATTTCTTCTGTTTGCGTTGCTGTTGTAACCGTTCTTGGGGTAAAAAGACAGTCTGCTGTAGTTTGGACCCCTTTATTCTTGATGTTTTCCCACCTCTCTTGACTTTGATCAATTTTAACAGCCTTACTTTGTTTTCTCTGCATTCTTCTCACATCTTCTGCCTGAGTGCTTACAACATCAGTCTCCATAGAGTCTTCATCCTCTGTACCAGAAGATTGTTGATGGCAGTCCTGCTGCATCCTCTGAGGAACTAGGATCTGCCCACGACTGTCATCTACCTTCTGTTGCTGGTACTGCCAGTCACTGGGATTTGTGTGTAGTTCAGTATCTTCTTGTGCGACAGGAAAAATGAACAGATCCCCCCTGCAAACCAGTTACACACAGATCAAAACTATTGATTGAGAGAGGAAGACAACCAATATGCTGCCACTCAAGTGAAAGCAGTTTTAAAAAAACCCCACCTTGGCAGTCACTAAATTGCAATTCTTACAATTGCACAGAACTCAAAGAGTTCAAATAATAAAAAAAGGACTTTCAACACTTCTCAAGTGATATACAGGGTAGTAAAACATATGGCTGACACTGTACATAGCTAAGTGCTTTTTGAAACACAAGATTTATTGCTACACTCCACACATTAGGCACCAACTATGCAACTTTCCAGAAGCATGCCATCTTGAAGTTACTTCAGGCTGCTCCAGTGCTGGATTGGCTTGAAACTGATAATCACATGTAGCAAGAAGACCCAGCAGCATAAACACAAATGCTGTCTAATGTTTTCATTAGAATTTGTCTCCTCAGCCAGAAGTACTGCCTCTGCCAGGTACTATATGGGACACTATGATGAGCCCAACTAGAAGTATGTATTTGGCTTCCCTCTGGTACTTGAGGATTTTGAGGGGTGACTGTCTTCCCTTCTGGCTGTGCCTCATCCAGTGCTGGAACTCCCAATTCATTATGGTCTTTAATGTAACTGTTGAAACTTAGGTTACTCTTTCTACCTAGACCAAGACCTCACTGTCCCATCTAAAGACAGAACGGAAAACACTGGATAAGCAGATTTCTACTTCTAGTTCTCCAGGCAGCACCCTTGTCACCGTAACATATGCAGCTGTACAGTTGTTGTAAGGGGAACAATAGCAGCAGCAACAACAAATAAACAAAACTGGTCAGCAGATCTTAGAAGAAGAGACAGAAAAGGTATTTAAACAGCCTTAAATATGATCTCAATTTACTCAAACCCAAGACTTCAGTCTCTTGGGATCACATGGCTGCTTAGTCGAAAGGTAAGCTAGATAACCATGTGAGACACAAACATACAGATTTAGTATACTTACCCCATTGTCCCCAACCTTCTAAGTCACCCAAAGAAAATGGCAATTTCTTTGATGTAGAAAACGCACACATGGATATAAATCCAACCAGGACTGGCAGGCAAAGACTGTGAGGAGTTACCTAAATGGAGAAGTGGAAAGACCATGACCTCTGGCCTCATCCTCTCGACGAACTTCACAGACACGACTAAACACAGATGATGCTTTCTGGGAGCTAGCAGTGCAGATATAAAACAAACAAACAAAAATGCATCAGGAAGTGAGAAAAACCCTCATACAGCAAAACAAGAATTCTCTAGATCCTTGTGAGAACAACAAAGAGTATTGAGTTTGTTGACCTACACAGCCACAGAATGAGTGAGATGATCTGTCTCAAAGATCAAGAAAGAAGCTGCATTTGCACAAGCATTTCTGTAATTTCTGCGGACACCCTAACAGCCAAGAGCAATGGAACAATTCTGGAATACATTGTGCGGAAAACTGCAGCACTGTCAGGAGTTTCAGCATCTACGGCCTCTGGTACCCACGAGAAGACACAGTTAGACCCTTTATGACTAACTTCTCAGGAATTTCATGACACCTTAAAAATACTGGGAATGACAGTCATAAAGCAGACCCTGAGAGTTCATGTTCTTCCCATACCTACAATGGTAACCCATCCTCAACCAGTGAGAAATGACTATCACTCATCCTCAGCATTGAGGCATGATCATTACCATCTAGGAGGCAAGCCTGTAAGAAGAGATACTGAGTTTATTCCTAAGTTTTCTCACTACTTCAAACCACTATGCTTTCACTTGGATGACTACAGGTCACTGTCCTCCTACTGAGATTCCTGTTAGTACTTACAAACATTACTTCCTGCAAGCCAAACCAAGCAATGCTAGACATTAAATGTGAGGTAAGATAGATACATACAAATCAAAAGACCAAGATAATAACTCAATATTTTGGTCAATGTGTTTACCTGTGATTTCTGTATACCCATTAACTGATTATGTTTCCATCAGCTTTATACCAAAAAGACAATTCTCTTTCAGAACCTCTCAGAGATTCTTTGCAGAAAATTGCACCATGAAAGAAAGCAGAAACCCATATATTTGAAATTTAAGAGATGGATAAGGCAGACTTGCATTCTGGACTGTACCAGACATGAATTTCTAGCTTTGACTACAATCAGATGAAGGCAAAATGCTGACATTAGTAGGAACCACAGAGCCCATAATGAACTAACAAGTGGGGTTCCCACTTTGCCTATGTAATTAAAACTTGCTGGAAGAGCTAAGAAGTTAATGTCATGTCTGCTACTAAAATGTTCCTTGCTTCTGTGTATCCTAATTTTTTTTTTCCCTGTGGCTGATAATGTGTGTAATAAGGACCTACCCAGACCTTTGTATTAAGTCGGCCCAGCAAGAAGCTCAGTTACCTGGCAGCAGCCTCAGCAGCAGCAGAGGATCCATCTTTCCTGTCACTGGCTGCAGGCTCTGAAACAAGAAGGAAGGGAAGGATGACTTTGGCATCATCCAAAAAGACTCTCCTGACTGTTCCCTGCTCCAGCCACTCGGTGAAGAGAAGCTGAATAACACTGGACAAGGGGTGCCCAGGCTTCCCCATCCAACTTCTCAGAACAGACCTAAGTTTCTATAAGTTTTAGACTATTAGACTGAATGCCACCATTCTGATGAAAAGCCTGTCAGACTTTTTTTGTCCAGATTATGGACAGGTCCAGAGGAAGCAACAAAAATGATGAGAGGACTGGAGAATCCCTCCTACAGAGACAGGCTGAGAAAGCTGGGCTTGTTTGGCCTGGAGAAGAAAAGGTTCCAGAGATACCTCACTGTGGCCTTTCAGTACTTAAAAGGGGGCTTATTAAAAAATAAATAAATAAAAGGGAGAGAGATGTTTTCTATGGGCAGATAGTAATAGGACAAGGGGAAACAGTTTTAAATTAAAAGACAAGAGATTTAGATTAGGTATTAGGAAGAAATTCTTCCCTGTGAGGGTGGTGATGCACTTTCACATGTTGCCTGGAGAAGCTGTGGCTGCCCCAGCTCTGGAAGCGTCCAAAGCCAGGCTGGATAGGGATTGGAGTAACCCGGCCTAGTGGAAGGTGTCCCTGCCCATGACAGGGGATGTTGGGACTAGATGATCTCTAAGGTCCCTTCCAAACCAAACCATTCTATGATTTTATTTTCTTTTTATTCACACACATATATATATGTATTTTCCCTCTCAACACAATCAAGCTTCACTTCCTGTCCTGTGTACCATTGCCACTATACATCAAAATTTCTCATCTGCTAGAAACACCTTTCCTCACAACAGAGGCCTCTCCTCTTACTTCATCCTTGCTTAGAGCATTGCAGAAACAGAGAAAGAAATTTAAGTGACACTGCCCAAACAGAAAAATGAGAAAAATTACAGGGACTCAGAGACTGTCTTGGGGAATGCCACAGAGAGGTTTTGAGTTAGGGCTGAGATACAGTAGGACCTATACACTTCAGGTTTCATCCTCTTACTTTCCAAGCTGAATGGCAAGGACTCCTCGCTCCCATCATTCACAGGGGTCACAGGGTTCATTCGCAGAGAAAGTTTTGCATCTGACTCAGGAACAACACCAGACTGTCCTTTGTCACACACTTCTGACACATCAGCTGATACCACTGCGCTTTCCACAGTGACATTGTTGTTCCCCATTGTGCCCTCTGCTGTAACATCACTGGTTGCTATAGTGCTGTCTGGGCAAGTATCATCCACTGAAAACATAAAAACAAGAAACAAGAAGTAGCTACTGCCATTCACATTGCTAGGGTTGAGGTCCTAGTTTTGGTTTGAAGACATTTCACCACATGAATTATTAGGAATGCTACAGTAGTGGAAATTCCTTTCAAGAATGAAGCATGAAAATTCTGTAGCACAGGTATTGCCCTCAGTTTGTGACAGAATAATTTACTACTACCCAAGCAGAATAGACTTCTATTCATTTAGCACTTGCAGGGTGCTGCTCTGTGAACCTAGCAGAGAAAGTTGTGATAAAAGATAGTAAATACTGGAGGCAATCTTCTTGTAGTCTAAGCTCTTTTGCTACTCAGAAGGCTCTTTTACATTCTTTAATGGAATTGTATGCCGGACCACAGTGAGTGCAAGGAAGACATGCTCCATACCACCCTGTACTCAGGGAGCAAATGCCTTCGCCAGAGAGTGAGAAAACATGACAAGGAAACTGTGAGGAAGGGATAAGCCCTCCCTATAGAATGGGAATGCAGCAATGTTTTTTGCCAAGGTGGGTTTGAGTTATCCTATTAGATCCCGCACCAAGAATCAAAACCTTCCAGGCTTTCATTGCAAAACAGTGCTATTTGGGTCAAACTCACCAATTGGTGTGCTGTGTCTCCTGGGTCCCATTTTGAGATGGCCAGTAAGAGGTGGTGTTATGCTAGTTACGGACTGAATGACATCACCCTCCTTCGGCAAAGTAAAATGAAACAGGGTTCCTAAAAGACACAGAGCACCAGAATTAGTAATTTCAAAGGTCTACTTTAGTTCAAATATCAAAACACAGGTTCACTGTGCTGTGGAAATATGCAAAACCGTAACACTGGTGCTGTACAAAACCCCCCTGAACAGCTGCTCTAACTGATATTCCTCACATTTCATGTGGACAATCTCTCTCAGTGAAAATCTGAACTGTGGTCAACTTGATGCAGCTGTTCCCAGGTGCTAGATAAAAGGAAGACTAAACATCCTAAAATGAACAGGACTTCTACAGAATGCAGCTTTGCTTCAGAGATGCTCAGGATTTTCCACAGAAAAGGGAGATGAGGTCAAAAACAGAAATGAAGGTTAGGACAGAAATTAACTGGCAGAACTACATGTTACCTGAATTGATAACCTAAAACTTACACAGAATGATGGCTGAGGGGGTCTATCCCATCAGGGAAACCATGCCGTGGTGGATTTACTATGTGCAGATGTTGCAGGATTTAATAAATAAAATAAATCAAAAACCTAGAAAAATGCCTTTTGCCTCATCCCATGCATTTATTTGCAAACTTTCAATGTCATAGAGAAGTAATTAGCATAATCGCTCGTAGAAAAATGCCTGATCAGCAAAGTTACATATCATCTGTTCCAAAACTCTGAAAACCACTACCTCTCTGGCTATCACAAGCTCTAAAGACATGGTCCAGCAACATCCTGAAGACCAACCCAAGAACTTCAGTGTATTTTTGCATTGGTTAGGTAACTTCTAGCACAATGGTACTCACACATTGGAAGGCAAACCACCCTCCCTCATGAACAGCTTATGAATGCCGGTCATATCATGGCCTAGAGCACGTCCCCATTTAAAAAATGTTTTATTTAAAAACTGAAGCAACTCCATGGAATATTGATTGATTTATCTACCACAACCCCTTCTAACCTATAAATCCACATCTGGCAGGCTTTGTTAGGGTAATAAATGATCAAAAGAATTTATAAAATGATCATCCAGCACAGGTGATGACCAACAGCATAATCTAATTACTACATCAAGGGATACCGTGAGAGAGAATACCAACAAGCTTTCACAAGAACTGAAAAAATGTGAATGCCTCACCTCAAAGTTGAAATGCTTTCATTCACATTACTGTCTCAACTGTTCTATCAATGAAAACAGTTAATCAAAAGTAATAAACTTTTCTTATGTTTTTATGACCATCAACCTGTAACAGATTTAGGTCCATTTGGAGTTGAATATGGCAAGGGATGTCAAAGACAACAAGAAGGGTTTCTTCAAGAACATCAGTAGCAAAAGGAAGCCTAAGGAAAATGTAGGTTCACTGCTGAATGTGGTGGGTGCCATGGTGATGAAGAATACAGAGAAGGTGGAGTTACTGAATACCTGCTTTGCTTTGGTCTTTACTAATAAGGCCAGTAACCCTGAAACCAAGATCCCGGAGGCAAGAGAGAAAGTATAGAGAAAGGAAATCTTCCCCTCAGTCAAGGAGGATCAAGTTAGAGATCATTTAAACAAATCTGACACCCACAAATATTTGGGCCCTGATAGGGCGCACCCATGAGTGCTATGGAGCTGGCAGATGTTACTGCTAAGCCATGCTCCCTTATCTTTGAAAGGTCACGGAGTACATGGAGAGACGCCTGAGGACAGAAAGGAAGTCAGTGTCACTCCAGTCTACAAAAAGGGCAAGAAGGAGGAACTACAGGCCGCCATCACACCTCCGTCCATGGAAAGATGATGGAACCACTCATCCTGATTGTCATCACTGCGCACATAGAAGAGAAGGTTATCAGGAGTAGTCAGCACAGATTGACCAGGGAGCATCACGTTTGACCAGTCAGCTTGTCTTCAGCAATGGAATGACTAGTTGGGTAGATGAGAAGAGAGCAGTGCATGGTGTCTACACTGCCTTCAGGAAGATTTTTGACATTGTCTCCTGAAACATTCACATAGGTAAGCCCAGGAAGTGTGGTTTGGATGAATGGACAGCAAGGTCAGTTGAGAACTGGCTGAATAGCAGAGCTCAGAGGGCTGTGGTCAGTGGTGCAGAATCTCCTCCCCAGGTGGAGGCCTGTAGCTAATGATGTCCTCAGGGGTCGCTGCAGGGTCCAACCTCAACTTATTCATCAGTGACCTGGATGAAGGAACAGAGTGTACCCCTGGCAAGCCTTCACCCTAAGTTTGTGCTTACTAATTTATGCCTCAAGATTTGTTGATAAGGGATTAGAGTCCTTAAATATTTATTATGAAAATAATTATTATGATAACAAAGCTGCTTTAATAGTGGAGAGATGCTCTACAGCTCCTCATACCTTAAGGACTGAGTAATGGTAGGAGAGCAAATACCACTCTCCACACTTTTCCACCATGCTTCACAAATCTGAAGGCAATTAAGAAGAATATCTCAAAAGCTTGAACTCTCTCCTAACACCAATCAGCCCTTTAGTGTAATACAAATTCATAAAACACCAAAAAGCATTAATTTTTGAATTCATTTTCTTCAAACAATGGCTTACACTTCTCTTTCAAAAGTAAACCCAGCCAACTGTGATGTGCTTAAATTGCATTTAGATTTGTCTAAGAAAAAAAACAAAACATTTTGAGAACAGTATGAGAGGCAAAATATTACCTGAAATCAAACATAACTTTGTTTATGCTTTCTTAAAAAGGAAGTTTTGGATCACGAATATTGTGAAAGACCATACTGAAGTGGAACCTGACATTTAACCTTGTTATGTGACTACAGCTATTTATCTTTACTATCATTTCAGCAGTTTACTGCCAAATTTATTGTTGTATTTAATAAAACCCATAATGTTCTTAAGTTTGAAGACCAGTACTGTTCTCCTGACTATGCCAAATTGTCTTATAAAACATGCAGTCGCAAATGCCACGGACTTGCTCACAGGGAAGTTCATCTTAGATCACAAAATGCAACAGAGTCAGAATACCTTTGAACTTCCTGCCAGTATTTTGACTAGATCCCCTCAAAGCATCATTTTCTGTATTTTTTTTTCTTTCAGTTAAAGGAAATTAAGAAAAATGTAGCAAATACCTCATCATTCAACTTAACATTAAATAACATTTGAGGTCCTACAGTCTTTCCCTTTTCCTAACAGACTTCATAGAGAGGAAATACATATTCTGATATTAAAATCATTCTTCATTCATTCTCATTTAAGGACTTTGTTTAAAAATGAAGTCAGCTAAGAGGTGAAAGCTCCACAAAACAGGTGTAGCATTCCACATCTTATATAACGACACACAGCATGCTAAATGATTTCAATGGGTCATGACAATACTTGCTGAGCCACAGCTTGCATGTGAGTGAAAAGCCATTCTACTTTAAAAAAAAATCTCAAGAAAAATTTGCTATATTAGTTTCTAGCTCAAAGTTGCTCTGTAAACCCCCACAAAGAAAATTCTCCTCTGAGAAGAAAAGGAAAAAGAAAATAAGGAGACCTACAAGAGGGAAAGTACTGACTTCCACAAACCCTATCCCTTTCAAGGACCCTGCTATTGTTGCTTCTTGAGTGGGGAAGAAGTCACAAAAATCCCTGAACACTGCCACAGTCACAACATTTTAAGTTCTTCAAGCTGCCCTGCATTTCTACCATAAAGTAGTAAGAGTCAGAAAGAGGAATTAAACCCCAGGGGAAAACAGCCAAGTCATGTTTGCATATAACACAGTAAGGTGTGGTGCTGCTCTTAAGAGAGACTGCTCAACTTGCATACAATAGCAGTGCTCCCTGAAAACACAGAGGATTCTATACAGCTATCCTTGACATTATTCAAAATATACACACCTGTGAACTACTAACCTAAATTCACTTACCACTGGAAGGACTGGGGGATTTAGAAATTGCCTTCTCCTGTGGCTGCATTTGCTCTTCTTGATCCAGATTCCTTGTAGTAACAGTATTCTCCATATTCTTTGGCACCTGATTCTTGTGCAGAACCACTCCTGTTTCAACCCCTCTCTCCTGAAGTGACGGCTGATTGCTTATTATCATTACCTGTCCCAATTCTGAACAACTGGGATGGGTTTTGGCACACAATGCCACTTCTGACTGGACATCACTCTTTAACTTTGGAAGCAAATTGTGCTGCTCCAGTAACTTCCCTACAGAAGGCTTAGCTAAAACTTCACTGAGCTTTGCCATGTCTCCTGCAACAGCCTTAAAAGACAGCTTATCCATGTTCTTTGCCTCCCCAGCATCAAAAGTACAAGCTTTTGAAGCTTCTTTTCCCTGACATTCTGGTCCAATCTTTTCTAATTCCTGGGCTACGTTTTTGCTATTTTTACAAGAATCATTCCCTTCTGTATCTTCATGACACTGTCCTTTCCTTTCAAGAATAAATCTATGAGAAAGTGCTATATTAACAAGAGACCTATCTTCCTTTATTTGCTTCTCTTTTACCTGCAGTTTTTCCTCTTGTTCTTCACACTGAGTCTCAGGAACTGCCTCAGGTTTGGAAGTCTCCCGAGCATATGATAAAATCTCAGGCAGACCAGACTGATCTGCAGCAGTCTGACTTCCAGAAATACACTTGATCTCCTGATGAACTGTTGGGGCTAATGGCCCATCTGCAACACCTGCACTAACAAACTGTCCTACAGGCACTCCTGTAGTCTCTACATCCTCCTTTTTTGCTTTTTCACACTTTTCAGAGGGTGTTTGATCACCTGCACTCGCTTTTATTTTACCATTCCCCACAAAACAGAGTCTTGAGTCTGAGGCCTTGCATTCAGAAATCCTCTCTACCTGTGTGGTCTCACTATCTTGGCCTGTGTTCAGAGAGCCTGAACTGACGTCTGTATTCATGGGCTGGCTACAGGCACTTGCAGAAAGCATCAGTTTACAGGACTCAGGAGGCTGGGACACAAAGTCATCTGCAGACATCTTTGACAAAGCATCTGTGGATCCAGAGAGATCTCCTGGTAAACCTAAAGTGGTTAAAGCAGCAGTTTTTTCTTCTCCTTCATGCTTCTTCTCTGGACTCGGAGTTGGAACAAAGATATCCTAAAATGAAAGAAGTGGGGCATGGAGTATTAGGCCACCCCAAGCAGGACTGTTTGTTTATTATTCCTAAAAAATTACACTGGATTATGGATCAGAGAAAGTCTAGCACAAAACTACAGATTAAAAAACAACTAATCAAAACAAAAACAAACAAAAGTCCAAAACTTTTTTTCCAAACATATATATGAGCCACGATTTGCAGGTTTTGCTGAGAAAAATCATCACCACACATTACTATTTAGTACATCTGTGGCAAAGTCAGACACAATCCTTGGGATCTTTCACTACCAAATCACAAAATATAGGGCAAATATGGCAAATTAGTAGCTACTTTTACTCGAACAATCAAGGGCTCTGGCAAGATTCTCTGTGATATCTATAATATTAACACAAATGCTAGTTTCAGCTAAGGAGAAGCACTGCTTCATCTAGCGAAGTTTATATCAAGTTCATGATATTCATAATATTAAGTTATAAACCCACAAACTGTCTGATAAATCCTTTTGAACAGTTATAATTTCCAGAATCAAAATGCACAAAGGAAACATCAGATAGCAAAAACAAGCAACTTGAAAAATGCAGGAAATAAATTCTAGCTTTGTAGGAGAATAAAAATGCTTTATTATGGAACAGCTTCCCTTTCTCCACAAAAAATGATGCTAAGGTCTTGCCTGATAAAGAAATAATTTATGATGCAGCTTGAGATGCAAGGATTCCCAGTTCAGCATAAGAAGGCAGCACAGTCTAAGACAATAGCTTCTATGTTGTGTAACTCACTATGCCCCCTCAAGTTGTTCTGCATTTTCTCTGCAGGAAAAACTGCCACACAGTATGACTAATATAATTATATATAAATATAATGTATATAGTTCCCATCAGTGTGACTAGTGAGAACTGGGAGGTTCATGAGTACCAGCTTAGTAGGGAAACTCAACACAAAAGAACAGAGGTTGACTCAAACACATCTTCTGCATCAGCCATATAAAAACCTCAGAAAAAGCTATATACATGCACCCTTACATGAGAGAATTCTGGTTGTGATGGTATAGGTAAAGATCCAGGAAAGACGGTTGGGGCACTCTGGGACAATGGAGTTGAGGCCTGTGGCTGAACAAGAGGTCTTGGAGGGATACAAGGGAGGGCCATCTCCACCAGCATATTTCCTCTCTGCTTTTGCATCAGTTCTCTTCCTTCTGCAGGGATAGATATATCCATCTGTTCATCTGGTTTGAAAGAACAGAAAATATATTAGCACTAAATTCTTGTGTTATACCTAAGTTTCCAACATTCTATTAAAAGATTTGTCTTCAGTGGTGTATTCAACTTTTTAAAATCTTGTTTCCAGGGGCTTTTTTTTTTGAAGGAAAAAAAAAAGATCAACAAAAACATCCGCATTCTTACTTTCAAAGAGGGAAGCAAGTGTTTTGCTACAAATTCATACAACTATTTTGCTACAGGTCTAGAACTACAATTAGAAAAAAGTGCCTGAAATTTATAGAAAAGCATTTTTCTAAGGTATTTCTTTTCCTTTTGCTATCTTTATAAAATGCAACTAAATTCAGACCCCAGCTAACAAAATATCTGTTTTAACAGTATTTCATATTCTGAGACAGGAATCTCTCAGAGAGGAACATTTGATTTTGTATCATACTAAAAGCCTGCATAGACAGATATCTTATCCCTGATGGTATATGTGTGCTTAGAGAAAATATTTAACAACCAACATACTATATTGAGTAATTTCTCTTCAGGCATCACGATTTAGGAAACGCACCTGGCATATGAAAGGTTTTACAAATACCGTGGAAGTTGTCTATATTAAGGTAAAATAACTTTAATGATGCACTTTGTATCTGTCCTTCCTATTGCTCTAACAGTATAGACTTAATACAGGTTTCTGCCTGTAGCAAGAATGGTTCGTCCCTAAAGAACGAGGATAATTGCCAACGGAAATCTGTATGCCATGCAAAGCATTTCTTGTCTTTCAAGTGAAGGGGTACTATCAACAGTACTAATTTCATTATGATAGTTATGCAGGAAATATCAATAGCAGATAGAGAATATAGAGAATCATAAACAACGGAGTCACAGATACAGATCTCCCTTCATCTACCCCTTCACTGTTCTCAGTCCTGCTTTACTTTTTAAACTTGATTTTAACAGACTCTGAAAAGGCTGCAAGCTCTGACTAAACCAGTGCACAGAAACACGACCACAGACAGTATGCAGAAAAGTGTTACCTTTTGCTTGCTCCTGTTCAGTAGGACTGCTGGGGACAAGGGCACTGGGTCCAAAGGAAACAGGAGGAGGAATAACTAGGCCTGAAGAGACACTGCAGATCAAAAGGAAACATGGAAATGAAAACCACACCTCACTAAAAAATGCATTAAGTTCTCCTCCTATCAAGCTCCAGCTTGTGACAATACCACTCTTCTCATGAAAGGCAAGTGTCAAGTGTTCACCAGTAAAAGACTAGCGATAGTCAGAGATCACATGGCCACCATTAGTTCATTTCATTGCAAAATAAAGCCATGCCCCTCTCATACAGCAAAATTAAAACACTGCTTAAAATCAAGCACAAGTCCTTGAATCATGAAAAGAGTAGGAGGAATGCACTACTGCAATGAAGTTCTTTGAAAAAGTTTGGACATTTTTTGCTTACATGGAATGACCTTCCTGTACAAGGAATGCCTGTCCAGAGAGCTGCAGGACTTGCAGACTGCGGGCAGGGGTGCACGCCAGAGAACTTCCCTCTTCCACCCTGGTAATCGGGCAGCCACTCCTTGCAGTGGCTTTGAGCAAAAGGAAATAAAGATAAGAAATATGGTCAAAAAACAGTGATCAGGAAATTCTGAGGAATTAAACTCATGCTATTGCACAGCTCCTTTTCAGATAGGCAATGACAAACTGATTTTCAGAGCTGGTGAAGGACTGCACGTGACAGTTCAGTATGTGAAATGTGAGCACAAAATAGTTCAGATGAAAAAGAAAAATCTGAAGAGATTTTAGACTGCACAGGTCCTCCTACCTGGGAATTTAAAGAAAAATCCCCAATGGCTCCAATATCGGCATACCTGATCCAGCACTAGAATGCAAATATAGGCAAGGTTCTTGTAAGAAAAGACACCTTGCACTGACCACTGACGCAGTATGAAGAGAAGGTTGTTATTGCATCTTCTGGATACAGAAGGTTCATTCACAAGATCAGACCAGAATAGACACCACTGGGGAAAGTTTGCCTATACTACTTACCCACACTGGTGTGTCCTTACAAAGGCTGAGCATTATTAGTTTCAGAAGACAGTAAAAGTTGGGTTTTGGTTTTGCTCTTCAATGGGCACAGAAAGACAGGAAATTAAATGTATTTAACAAGCCAGTAACTGTTCTAACAGGAAGTGACATTTAGATATTGTACCATCCTATAGTGAATGAGGCTGTGGCATTTCATTTCTGAAGTGTTTACAGTTTTAGTAGAAATTACATGAAGAATACTCACAGCGCTCGACACCCTAAAACACTGCATGTCTATAAAGATCAAGTAGGTATGATGTTCATAACTATCTCTGGGATGGACATTTTGGTTCTGCCTATCTATTGTTACCTGTTGCATGATTCTCGGGAAACATCTCTTCCTGAGTTGACAAGATATCTGGCTCCTCATGACCAGAACCAAGGGATTCCTCTGTTTTACTGGCATCAATGACAGGTGTTTTCTTTCTGGTATGCTCTTCTGCTTCCTGCAGAGCTCTGGAAATGCAAGACAGTGTTCAAAATATGAAGAAAGGCCACAACACTGTAAAGAAAATCTATTAGTAACAGATGGAAGGTATTCACTCATGTATAAAACAGGAAAAAAGAAGGAGAAAAGAAAGAAGACCAACATCTCCTGACAAACTAACATTTTCATCCTTGATAAGTTATACTTTCAGAATTGTTTTTTACATTTTCTACCAATCTAAGTGATGCTTAAATGGAATGTATATTGTTCTACTAACTTCTACTCAATGCAGATTCTAGGAATTTCATTTCACCTCTTTAATGTTATTTTGTGGCAGAATGCAATAATACAAGATGAGCTAAATATGATCTAATTTTTATGCCAGATAAAATAAATTCTATTCAACAAACAGAAGTTTCACACTTAAAAACAGTTAAAACCATAAAGCTTACAATAGCAAATACTCAAAAGCATCCTGGAATACCCACCACTTAGCCTCCAGATTTCTCCTGTGCAGCCAAAGCTCATGCTACAGTGATTAAGTGATTTCAAGATAACTTCTGTGACTTAAAATGAATTAACACTTCCAGTATATTCCAGTCATATCATTTTAGGAAAATTACTGGCATATTTTATTATGCATTGAAGTCACCCTTA
Source organism: Donacobius atricapilla (assembly GCA_013397315.1). Taxonomy (NCBI): domain Eukaryota; kingdom Metazoa; phylum Chordata; class Aves; order Passeriformes; family Mimidae; genus Donacobius; species Donacobius atricapilla. The sequence continues at coordinate 623,771 of WBMY01007376.1, read as the reverse complement.
AAAACAAACCTATCGATATCTTTGTGTTTAGGAGTTTGACATCACATCTTTCTTCACCAAGGAATGCTGAGAGCACTCCTTAGTCAGCAGTGCTAAGAAATGTCTGACCAGTACATCATCTTTCCCTTTACCTTTCTCTTTTGCCTTGAACCCTCTCCCACATCTAAAAATCTAGTAAAAAATACACAAATCAGCTTCCAGAATGTCCACAAAAGACTTACAGAGAAGACAGACTGTTTTACCTTTCAGACTTCTCTGCCTGGCTTTCCAAAGCAGTATGTGCTTCTGTGGAGTCAGTTTCTGTGTTGTCCCCACGAAGTTCTAGGGAGAAATAAAAGAAAAATATTTGTTACTCACATCACCTAGATTAATATACAAATAAGAAAATGTAAGTTTGTGATTTACACAGATACCAAGGCAAGCCTTATATGAAAAAAAATAATTTTGAACTATCTATGATAACAAAAAACAAAACAAAACCAAACCAAAACAAAACAAGACAGGATGAGGTTTTTACCAGGGAGGGAATTCAGTATCAGATTATCTAAACAATCTGAAAACAAATTAGGGAAGCGAAGTGAAAGAATCAATGATAGCACTTGGACAGGTACAAGAAAACAAATGAATTAGCCCAAAGGAAAGAGAGGTCAAAATTCCTTGTAACTACCAGTGAGCTGTGAACTCATTTTTGAAAGCTACTAATACTGTATTTCCTGTCAAAAACCCGTAACATTTATAATTTAAAGAAACCAGATAGAATCTACACAGCAGCAAGAAAATGTCTATGATCATTTTCACTTACCACATTTAGACTCATTCTTCTCAAGTCTGGAAGAAAGGACAGCAGGTCCAGAGAGAAGCTGATTCCTAGTATCTCCCTCATTGGGCATGAAGTCACTCTCAAAGTCCTGACTCTGTGACAGCTCAAGAACTCCAAACTGCAGCTGTGACATGCCTGTATCTAACACCAGACAAACATATATACAAAAAAAAAAAAATCAAGAGCCATCTATCACTTTTACAAGGGCAAAAGATACACCCTTCTAAAACACAAAGTATTTAGGCTATTGCTGAAACACTGAATAAACTAACTGATCTGATCTCAGCTGTACTACTTAAAATATGGTAACAGAACAGGGACAGTGGCCATTAACTCAGAAATCTGTATTAATCAGCAAGGGCTTATGTAATGCCATTAAGAACAGCAGCAGACTTTCATTCCATGAGGAGAAAATAATCTTGATAATACACAGCCTGTGTCTGAAAATCCTCTGATGACAACGACCATTATGCCAGTTCATAATAGGGCTCCATTTCCTAAGGATCACAATGCAGCCCTGCCTTCAGTCTTGAAGATCAATTCTAATAATAAATCAACCTTTTTTTTTTTTTTTCAAACACCAAAACATACAAATCAACTTCCAGAAAAGGATGCCAATTTCTGATCTATTATTACCAGCACAATTAACCCTGGTGAGACAAGTGAGTCAGCTCAATTGAAAAACTGCACAGACGGTCGATCTGATTCAAAACCCAGAAAACCGACCTGAAATTGGGAAGTTACCTTCTACACACGGCGAAGAAGCACAGTCCTCAACATCAGCTTCACTTCGATCCCCGGCCTTTCCAAGGGCACTGCAACAGAGAGACTGGCAATGTCGCGCAGGGGTTCCGGCAAGGCCGCCTTCCCGCGGCTTGTGTTCTGAGGGGTCACTGGGCACCGACCAGGCGCTCCAAGCGCTCCGTACCGCGCGTCCTGGCCAGGGCCGAGCACGGCCGCCGCAGCACCGAGCCCGCCCTCCCGCGCGGCCTCTCAGCACCAGAGATTTCAGCAGGCCGGAGAGGTGGCGGCCGAGCGCCTCTGGATGGCGGCTCCCGCGGCCCGGCCCGGCCCGGCCCGGCCCGGCCCGGCCCACCCCACTTACCTGCTCTCCCCCTCGGGCGGTGGAAACTCCTCCGCGACGCAGCCCCNGGGAGCGCGGACCGGGAGCGCCCCGGAGCGGGCACGGCGGCGGGCTCGGGGCTGCGCCGCCCGCGCGGCCTCTCCGCGAGTGCCCAGGAGAGACAAAGAGCCTCGTCTTCCGTCCGCGGAGCTCGCTCGAGAGCGAATGCAGCGACCTGGCGCACATGGCGGGCCGGGGGGTGGCGGAGGTCAGCCCCGGGCGCCGGCTGCGGGCCGGGAAATGTCTGCCCGGTGCTGTCCCGATTCCCTTATCATCAGAGGTACAAAACAGCCTCGTGCTCGGGCTCCGGCACAGACCGAACACCGCGTACCCCGGACAGCCACCGTCCGGTACGGCTTCTCTTGGATATCACAGGAGAGTGAAATCCGATTAATTTCCCCGTGTTTATATAACTAAGCGGTTATCGAAGAAGCCTTGCGCATAATAATTGTAACAATATCGTTGTCTTTCCAGCATTCACTTTCATGCCTAAAAAATAGTGAGTTTGAATAGCCTCATTTAAATCTACTTTTGCAAGTTCTCTTTTTTATTTCTGCACCTCTCTGTATTTCATAGATAAGAATTTTGTATATGTTATTTAAAAATCTGTTGTAGAACCAAAACCACAGAATCTGAAAAAATGGTACCTGGCCTGGAAGAAACTCTTATTTTGCAACGTTATAGATAAAAGGTTGCACATAGTGAAACACTGTAAATACGAGTATGTTACAAATTTTGTGTGTAATGTGAAATCCACGTTTGCACAGGCATGTTAAGAATATTAAACAGGCTACAAATATTTGCAACTGCCACACAGGAGGGATGCTTTAGTGGCTGGTTGCTCAAATCCCAGAAGATGCTCCTTTGGCATGTATATTAAGCTGTATTATTGAAATGTTTTCTTAGAAGCATTAACAGTTACCTTACAAAATTCACAGCAGATAATGAAGACTAGAAATGGCAAACGTGCCGGTCATTTTCCCAAAATTCCTTTCAAATTCTTGAAAACTTTGATAACAAATCCTCAGACAAATTAGGTTTGTATCCAGAAAACAAGGAGAGGAGTTAACAGCCAACACAGATCTCTAAAGACAAGGTGCATAACATCGATCTGATACCTTATGTCGGAGCAATAGGATATAAGTGGCAGAACAGCAACTTTACTATAGTAAGGCTTCTAGCTGTATCTATATGGGATTCTCATAAGAAAACTAGGGAAACATAGCGGTGATGAAGTTTCAATAAGGTAAGTAAAAAACCTGTATTCATCCTCAGAAATTTATAATCCTCAGTTCAAAACAAGTACATTTGAATGAGAGTTCAAATGTCTGTGTGCTGTTCCTAGTCCACTGTTTTCTGTAATCACTTTGGTCACAAAATGAGTACACTTATTAATCTACAAGCAATCTGAAATTGAGAGGGACTAGAATTAGTAGAAGAAAGGGTTTTTTTAGTGGTCAGAAAATGGACAAANCCCGCCGCGACCCCACGCTCCGCCCTTACCTGCGAGTCGCTCCCGCGGCGCCCTGCTGCCGTCGGGACCGCGGACGGTGTCCTGCAAGACAGAGGCGGGGGCCGCGTCAGNTCAGCCCCGGGCGCCGGCTGCGGGCCGGGAAATGTCTGCCCGGTGCTGTCCCGATTCCCTTATCATCAGAGGTACAAAACAGCCTCGTGCTCGGGCTCCGGCACAGACCGAACACCGCGTACCCCGGACAGCCACCGTCCGGTACGGCTTCTCTTGGATATCACAGGAGAGTGAAATCCGATTAATTTCCCCGTGTTTATATAACTAAGCGGTTATCGAAGAAGCCTTGCGCATAATAATTGTAACAATATCGTTGTCTTTCCAGCATTCACTTTCATGCCTAAAAAATAGTGAGTTTGAATAGCCTCATTTAAATCTACTTTTGCAAGTTCTCTTTTTTATTTCTGCACCTCTCTGTATTTCATAGATAAGAATTTTGTATATGTTATTTAAAAATCTGTTGTAGAACCAAAACCACAGAATCTGAAAAAATGGTACCTGGCCTGGAAGAAACTCTTATTTTGCAACGTTATAGATAAAAGGTTGCACATAGTGAAACACTGTAAATACGAGTATGTTACAAATTTTGTGTGTAATGTGAAATCCACGTTTGCACAGGCATGTTAAGAATATTAAACAGGCTACAAATATTTGCAACTGCCACACAGGAGGGATGCTTTAGTGGCTGGTTGCTCAAATCCCAGAAGATGCTCCTTTGGCATGTATATTAAGCTGTATTATTGAAATGTTTTCTTAGAAGCATTAACAGTTACCTTACAAAATTCACAGCAGATAATGAAGACTAGAAATGGCAAACGTGCCGGTCATTTTCCCAAAATTCCTTTCAAATTCTTGAAAACTTTGATAACAAATCCTCAGACAAATTAGGTTTGTATCCAGAAAACAAGGAGAGGAGTTAACAGCCAACACAGATCTCTAAAGACAAGGTGCATAACATCGATCTGATACCTTATGTCGGAGCAATAGGATATAAGTGGCAGAACAGCAACTTTACTATAGTAAGGCTTCTAGCTGTATCTATATGGGATTCTCATAAGAAAACTAGGGAAACATAGCGGTGATGAAGTTTCAATAAGGTAAGTAAAAAACCTGTATTCATCCTCAGAAATTTATAATCCTCAGTTCAAAACAAGTACATTTGAATGAGAGTTCAAATGTCTGTGTGCTGTTCCTAGTCCACTGTTTTCTGTAATCACTTTGGTCACAAAATGAGTACACTTATTAATCTACAAGCAATCTGAAATTGAGAGGGACTAGAATTAGTAGAAGAAAGGGTTTTTTTAGTGGTCAGAAAATGGACAAAGTACAGCGGAGGTAAGATCAATATTATATACAATTAAATAAATGACTAAATAACTGACTGCACAAATTCAGGAGAGGGCTGCTGTATGGGATTTCTGCAAAATAAAGCAATGGGGGCCATAGTGCCTCACAAACTGAGTCAGTGTCATTCTGCTGCCACAGAAAAAGGAGCAAACAGTAAGCATTATACTTGTGTGTAGTATGCACACCTTAGATGCATGAAATAATTCTTGTATTCTACACTGGCATGGCCTAAGCTACACTGCATCTAGTGAGAAGGTGGCAGAGGATTTGGCTATTACAATATTCTCCAGATTAAAAAAAAAATAAAGTTGATGGCAAATATTTTGTTTCATAATAATATTCACAGTTTAGCAGACTTGAATTTGTTTTCATAAACTGCAGGTAGGTGTAAATTAAAGACAAAACAGAAATAAACAAAAATATTTGAAAAGCCTAAAGAGGTTCTAAAAATTATGCCTTTTTTTTTTTTTAATGTAACTAATGGTTAAAGTTGATCTTGGTCTGAAATAGGAAGTTAGACTAGATTATCTCCAGATTTTCTGTCCAGTATTGGATTTTGCAATTCAGTACTTTTGCATGAACCAGAACAGGACAAAACTGAAAGCTCAGTCCAGGTGGCCAAATTTGTAAATGCCAAATCTGTGTTTGTTTTAAAGCTGACTGCCTGTTTTTTGTGTTAAATTTATAATCTCACTTTTCCCAGCTTTATTATGCTATGAAAAGAAACATCCTCCTTTCTTTATAATATACATGTCTTCATTTAAGTATTTCTCCTCAGGTAGCAGATTGGCCTTTTTCTGAGTCTAATTATAAACTACGAACAGGGCATGGCTACCTTTCTCTAAGAACACAAGAGCAAAATGAATCTTTGCTTCCTTTTGCTTCAAACAAAACATGTCCAACACCAGACTTCCAATAAATGAAGGTATGGTGACTGTCTGATTTTTCATATTTGAAGGATTTTCCCAGATTTCTTGTATCTTACAGAATTTGCAATAGTGAGCTGACACTATAGTTCATTTTCATCCAAAGACTCCTTTCCAATGTAGACCACTAACTATGGGAACCAAGAAGCAAGACTGCTATTCCTCATTCTCACTTCTTGCACCCTGAATTCGGTTCTCCATGTTTCAGTGCTGCCCTATGCCCTATCTTCAAAACTGGACAGTATTCCTAGAAAAAGGACCAAAATCCAGATCCTGATTTCAAATGGGAATTAGTTACAGCAAGCGAAGCTACCCAACAATAGCTAAGCTGACTAAAAGACTAAGGATGCTACTTATCTTTGGAAAACTAAGTTTACGTTTTGTGCTGTGTATTACAATGATTGTGATGCAGACCCATCTAAAAATTACCCGGCAAATTTCCGTATGCACTATTCTCTGCGCCATGACTTTGGGAACAAACAGTGCCTGGCATTCACCGTTCTCGGGGGCCCGGCATGCTGCCGACGGGCGAGTCACCACGAGCCACCGGTACGATACCCAAGTCCCCGGGCGGAGCTGAAGCGCCCGCTGCCCTCCGCACTCGTCCCGGCCGGCGCCGGTCACGGCGCGGAGCTCCTGCAAGCGTCCCGTCCCGCTCCGCCGGGGCGCCCCAAGCGCAGCGGCCGCGGCCCCGACGCCCCGAGTGGCCGCAGCCAGGGCTGCTCAGGCGGGGCCCCAGCGCTCCCGGGGCTGCCCCGCTCTCCCTACAGCTCTCCGCGCAGAAAGCCAAGGCGGGCGATGAAGACGGCGGCGACCCGGCCCGGCCCGCTCCCCTTAGCTGCTCCGGGCCGACGAGCAAGACTGAAACTGCCTGCCTGACATCGGGAGGGCGCCGGCGGCAGGAGCCGCCCGCCCCCCCGCACCGCGCCCCATTCCGGCACCGGCACCGGCAGCGCCCCCGGCTCCTGCTCCCTCCGGCAACGGCGCTTACTGGGAACCCAAGGCATATACGTCCTCAATTTGTCGAAGGCTGACCGCACGGAAGTATTCGCCGTATGAATGCCACAACGAGAAAGGTCAGATATTCGATCATGCCGGACGGGGCTGTGATTGCCAGACCAAATTAACTTCTCGAGCGTTCACTTTACTTTCTTGCATATCACTTTCTCTGTACACTAGCAAAGTATTCTATTGCACAAAATGCATCACGAAATACTGCAATTAGGCTATTTCATTACAAACCGGGATCATGTAGTTTGTCTGCACCTTTTTCTGGAGAAATGTTGAAATCACTGCTTGACTTTACTGAGCAGAAGTTGTGAAAGGCATACGCGCGATTATGGTGGCAAGTGTGGCATTATCATTTCTTTGCACTACTCAGTAAGGCTGCTGGCAACCTATGCAATTTAGTCTGAAAAACAATCTCAACAATGTTTGATTTTTAGACTGGTACTTTGCCTGACCATTTCAGCTATATTATTCTGACTGATTTTATTTATGTGGACATATGAGAAAAAGAGGTATGGATTCTGGCCAGTTTGTATTTAGTATTTAATTGATTAAAAATCACCTCAGCTTCAAAGAAGGACTGCCATAAAAGAACAAATTAGTATTTTTCAAAGTCTGATAAACATGTCTTTTAATTCCAAAGCTCTGCGTCACTTGACACAATGAATATACCTCATCATTTCATCAGCCCTTATATCCTGGCCTTGATGAGAGCTTTGTTCCAAATTGCACAAGAGATAGTATCTTGCCACACTTTCTGTAAGACAAAAATAGGAGGAATAGGAGTACTACTCTGATAAATTACCCATGGGATTAAATAGAAGCAAAAATGTGGTTTGGTCAAACTGAAAGGCTTAGCCTTCTGTTTCTCTATCTTACAATACATTCTGGAAGTGTCAGTATAAACAACCGTAAGACTCCATTTGTACATAAAAGCATTGTCAGTGCTGGGTTCTTCTGCTCCACATAGGTATGGCTGTGTTGCCACAGGGGAGATCAAGGCCTGAACAAAGTCTCTCTAGGCAGTCACCTGTTTTTCTCTACTTCTTAGAAATGTCAGAGCCAAAATGATACCACATTTCACCACCATTAAAGGCACTATCCTCACTTGGGTACTGTCACATGTCTCTGATTCCCCAAAGTACTTTTATTCACTTGGAAATTTTTAGCTGGGAAGGACAGGAAGTAATCATTCTGTCACCCTGATTTTTTCAGCCTTCTCTTCTGTTTCATAGTTTCATGTTTTGGGTTCTTTCTCACGCTCTGGTCTGTAAACACTGGCAAATGTTTATCATAACTTCAAGGTAGTTTACATTCCTGTTCTTAGAGATAGGGACAGCTGATGGACAGTTATCTTGACCAATGGGATGGGGAGAGGTGTCAACCTTCTCCCCCAATCCCTGGCCTTTGTAGAGATACTATATATAGAGTCAAACTTTCAAATAAAGTAAAGTTTTAGTTCATGCCTTCTGATCAAAGTGTGAGTGTGTGTTTATGTGTGCGTGACAAATTGCGTCAATCATTCCAGGCTAAAGGACTGCGGAATTGAAATAGTGTAGATTGTTCTTCTCACAATGTTATGAAAATCCTTTTTACACTAATTTGATCCTACTTTCTAAATCTCTTTTTATAAAGGTCATTTACCTGTGACTCGTTGTCCTTCAGGATGAGGTAATCCTTTAGTCTGCTTTTGCCACTCTCCTTCTGTGGTGTATGTCAGGACCTCTAATACCTGCATTCAGCCCAGTCAGCTTTTGATTTTCATGGGGATGCCAACTACTGGTGCAGTGCATGAAAGCAGAAGCTTGCACCATAATTGCTATGTGGGTCTATTATATGGTTCTGGAGTGTGAATTTGCTGGAAAAAGGAGGAACTCAGTAAGCTGGAAATCCCTCATTTAACTGTCCCATGCAGTGCACACACACTTAGGACTCAAGCCTTTTCTACTGCAATTCTCCCATGACCACAGACATCTCTGATTCACATTAGAAAGCAACAGAAATACTATCATTCTATGAATTGATGGTACAGTAGAAGAATGCAAATGGATCATATCACCAGAATTAGTGTTTTAATTGTAAAGTCTTCTCCAGAGCTTCTAGTCTCTGTGTTTGGATATTCTTTTAAAGCTTTCATTCCAGTTTGCATGTCTCCTCTTTCATTTCTCCTTGGCAGAAAGCCAGCTGGAAGAGCATCTCTGCACTGCAGTGAAAAGCTGCAGCTCTGGAAAGCTACCACGTCAAAAACAAGCAGTGAGTACTAAGGCTGAATCACCTGAAAACAGAAGGTACTTCTATCAGCTGGTATGAAAATATCTGAATATTTTTCACCTTCATGTATTGTCATGTTTTCCCTCCATGATCTACAGTCCTGCTTTCATGATAGAATTTAACGTGCACTGGCATTTATTTTCAGGTTTACTGCTTTATTCACTTATTTACTTGCTCAGTGCAATCCTCTAAATTATTGCTGCTATGCAGGTTACAACACACAGAAATTAATTAAACCCTTTTGATACACTAATTCTCCCTGTTTACACGATTTAGTTCATAAAGTTCATAGCCAGTGTTGTCACCATAGTTTAACGTGAAAAAGACCTATTGCATCATCTATTTTTTTTTTGTGGAGAGCTAGACTACCTTTTGATTTAAGATCTCAATTTGAGAAAACTCCATAAGCTAGTAACATCAGCTGTAGCCTGCAGAAATAATTATTTTGTATTTTTCTCCCTTTCTATGGCTGGTTTTTTACTTCCCTGACTATCTTTTGTCAGAGATCTGTGATGCTGTAGATTCACATATGCTTGCCAAAATGCCAACTTTCTGAACCTTCTGAGGTTTCAACTGCAGGCTTGGTGGGTACAAAAGAATGAAAGAGGGCAGGATGCTGACTTATCTCCCATCAAGTTTCTAAACTATAGCTCACCTGTGGAAATCCTGTGCACTGTAGGTGCAGAACCTGACAGTGTTTTAGGAAACATGGCACATTATTGCTGACTTGTGTCATTTAATAATAGCTGGGTTGCTTTTCCACCCAACTGTACCAGCACAGGGTGGTCCTCCCTTTTCTGTCAGAAAAGGCATGGATTTTTCTACCTGAAACTACTTTTGGTGGCTCTCCCTTGTTCAGCCTCTAGAAATCTCATACTTTGAGCATTTGAGCGTTGCTCAGCTTTTGCACATAGAATCATAGGATCGCCAGGGTTGGAAGAGACCTTCAAGATCATCCAGTCCAACCATCCACCCATCAGTACCACTGTAAACCCCTAAGCCACTAAACCACATCACCCAGATGCCTCTTGAACACTGCCAGGGGTGGTGACTCCACCACTTCCCCTGGCAACCTGTTCCAATGCCTGGCCACTCTGACAGTGGAAACATTTTTTCTAGTATCTAATCCGGATCTCTTCTGTCTCAGTTTAAGGCCATCTGCATTGAACTGCTTTTTGAGCACGGTGGCTGGCCAGAACGGTGAGCAACAAGGCCAGAATGGTGAGCAACAAGGACGTGTGCCCAAAATTAGGGCCTCTCTGGTCACCCCAGAGAGTAAAAATTCCTGCATCCACCATGGCCTGCCAGTACAGCCATGGACAGCTCACAACAGCTTTGCACTGGCAGCTAGCAAAGCTCAGATTGTTCTTGTAGCTCATGGGTCTGGAATCCAGGAAATCCCATGACTTATCTCTGGAGACCATTACACTTGCTTTTAATTGAACAGAAGGAAGAAGCACCAGGAAGACTGCTTCGCGTCTTTAGAACGGCTGTCTTCTATGTGGGTATTGCAACAACTCAAAAAAAAAAAATCTCCGTGGATTTCTGTATTTAAGTAACTAAATTCTAAACTAAACTATAAACCAACACCCCTTCGCCCCTGAATAGTTCTTTCAAACGTCTGAGTCTCGCTCACGGTTTTGAGCATCCGATCNGACACGGCGGCGCCGCCGGGCGGCCGGCACGCGCTGCTGGCCGTGATCGGCGAGATCGGGACGGAGCCGGAGCGGGGCGCGCTGCGCGGCGCGCTGGAGCGCGGTGAGGAGCGGGGTCGTGGCGGAGGGGACGGGGCGAGACGCGCGTGATTCCAGCCCCTGAAAGCCGCGGGGCTGCGCTCCTGCCGCGTCGTGCCTGCCGCCGCCTGGGACGAGGCGGAGCTGCCGGTGCCCTCCCCGCCCTGCGGCACCTCCGTCTCGCCGCAGGGCTTCATCCCGCTCCTTCCGGAGGGACGGCGAACGAGGCCCACGGGCGGTGGCTGCGGGAAGGATCGAGGCGCTGTCGGGACCGCGGGGCGGAGGCCGAGGATGAAGCCTTGGGGCCCGGTAGGGCGAGGCCGGGAGGGGCTCGAATCCCCGGCGCAGTGCGGGGCCGGTCCCTGCGGCGTCAGACGCAATCCGTTGTTTTTTTCTCCCCTGATCCGTGATTTGTATACATAGTGACATGTAGCTAACGCAATTTTCGAACGTCTTAAAGCTTAAAGACGTTTCATGGTTCTCTTTCTTCTCAGCGTTTATTTTACTAGGGGATTGGTAGAATACTTCGTATTTCCAATTTACCCCAAAATTCTATCTTGTTGGAGGAACTGTCTTGCTGGACTGTTCACTGTGGTCCTGGGGATGGTTGTGAACAGGGGTCTGTTGTGGTATGGCCTCTCCCTATCTAGAGAGCAACCGCATGGACCAGAGTGAGGAAGGAAAAGCCACACAGTGAACTGCTTCAGGAATGACACAATACAGGACAGGCCTGCCATAACATTTTTCTCCTCTGATATCCATATTTTAGTAACACCCAGAGGCCTTGGTAATGAATTTGTCTTTGTATATTAGATGCAGTGTTGTTTAGAAGTAAGGAGGAAGGAGGTGGTGAGATGATAGTTCTTCCCTTGTGGCAGCTTACGATAGTTTCTGACAAAAAGACAAAGGAGAGCTGATCAACTACATCAGGACCGTAAGGGAATCTTTGTTCTAATAAGCAGTTAGTACACCTTTGAGAAATAAAGTAATAGCCTTCTGATTCACCTTCACTCCTCCCCTCAGCTCCCCATTTCCAAGACACANAAAAAAAAAAATCTCCGTGGATTTCTGTATTTAAGTAACTAAATTCTAAACTAAACTATAAACCAACACCCCTTCGCCCCTGAATAGTTCTTTCAAACGTCTGAGTCTCGCTCACGGTTTTGAGCATCCGATCTGGTGGCTGTACCGCACTGCCCATCTTGACGAGAGGAACTAAGACCCCGCGCCTTAGCGCCGGCGGCAGCTCACCGGCAGCCGCCATGCCGGCACGCCCTGCCTCGAGCGGGCAGCCTGGGCGCGGCAGGCCCGCGTGGAGCCGGCGGCAGGCCCGCGTGGAG